>CM040798.1:20318261-20853261 GCA_022829025.1 Squalius cephalus
TTTTCTCGCCATAAATTCGTGTCCTCGCCACGGCCAAACCGTTTCAGATATCAAAAATCTGTCCGCAATTTAGCCTCCTCAATGTCTTGGCTTCATGCACACCGAGTTTGGTGGCGATTTAATTAATTCTCTAGGAGAAGTGTTTCAAATTCCACAGCAAGCGTTCTCCAAACAACCCATAATTGCCGACTTCCTGTTGGGCTGGCGTAAAATTTAGAGCACGAAAGTTGTTCGGCCCGATGAGATCTATATGTGTACCGAGTTTCATATCATTACATGCAAGTGTGTTTGATTTATGGACAAGTGTTCGGATCCCGTTCCAGGGGGCGCTGTTGAGCCCCCCTGCCACGCCCGGGTACCAGCTTCAGCCCGGCCCTGATGGCCGCGGGTTCTGACCTGTGTGCAAAGTTTCAAGAGTTTTCGAGCACGTTAAAGGCTCCAAAAGCCCCTGAAACCTTGAAAAACAGGAATTTTAAACAAATCTCACTCAAAAGACAAATCCCCCCACCCCTCACACACACAGAGACGCAGAGGCAGAGAGAGAGAGGGAGAGAATTCTCCAAAAAATCACATTCAAACCAAAATATCTCACTTCCTGTTGGTCACAGCTTATGACTATAAATTAGAAAGTTGTCCGGCTTGATGAGAACAATATACATAACGATTTTTGTGACTCTACTTAAAACTAAGCCCCCATTTTTGACTAAAGGTGGCGCTACTGAGCCCCTCACCACGCCCGTTTCTGAAACTTTGCACATGTCTACTGGATAATAAATGTGATGTGTCTGTCGAGTTTCATCCAATTTCAAGAATTTTAAGAGTCTCAAAAGCATCTGAAAAGAATATTAAAGTTTGATGCGTTGCCACGGCAACAGTATTTAAGATATCAATAAACCTTTCACAGGTCTACATCTGCCGTGTGTCTACATTATACACATAAAGTTTGAAGCAAATCGGGTAAAAATAAGAGGGTGATTTCAAAGCATTTTGAAAGTGACACACTTCCTGCTGCCAGTTGGTGGCGCTATAACTTTGACTCACAATAGTCACATCCATGTGATCGCCCTCTTACAACGAACACACTGCGGAAGTTTCATCAAGATCAGTTAATGTATGCAGAAGTTATAACACACTTCCTGTTTATCTTTTCTCGCTATAAATTCGTTTCATCGCCACGGCCAAACTGTTCGAGATATCAAAAATCCGTCCGCAATTTAGCATCCTCAATGTCTTGACTTCATGCTGACCGAGTTTGGAGGCGATTGGATGAATTCTCTAGGAGGAGTACATTAAATTCCACAGCATGCGTTTCAAAACAACCCATAATAGACGACTTCCTGTTGGGCTGGCGTAAAAAGTAAAAGTACGAAAGTTGTTCGGCCCGATGAGATCTATATGTGTACCGAGTTTCATATTATTACATGCAAGCGTGTCTGATTTATGAACCAAGTTTTCGGACCCCGTTCAAGGGGGCGCTGTCGAGCCCCCCTGCCACGCCTGGGTACCAGCTTCAGCCCGGCCCTGATGGCCGCGGGTTCTGACCCGTGTGCAAAGTTTCAAGAGTTTTCGAGCACGTTGAGGGTCTCAAAAGTGCCCGAAAGGTTGACAGAAAAATAATAATAATAAATATAGCTGCGAGCAGCGATTACGGGCCCAAGCCGGTGGCACCGCAACCCCGGTGCCTTTAGTTACCTAAAGGCACCGGGGTGGCGGTACCGCCGGCTTGGGCCCTCCATCGCTGCTCGCAGCTATATTTATATATATATATATATATATATATATACATACATACACACACATACATATATATGTATATATATATATATATATATATATATATATATATATATATTATTGTTCAAAAGTTTGGGGTCAGTAAGATTTTTAATGTTTTTAGGAGAAGTCTCTTCTGCTCACCAAGGCTGCATTTATTGATTAAAAATACAAACAAAAACAGTAATATTGTGAAATATTATTCCAATTTAAAACAGCTGTTTTCAATTTTTAAATATTTTACATAGTAATTCATTTCTGTGATCAAAGTTGAGTTTTCAGCATCATTACTCCAGTTTCAGTGTCACATGATCCTTCAGAAATCATACTAATATGATGATTGATGCTCAATAAATATTCATTATTATTTTCAATGTTGAAAACAGTTGTGTACAGATTTTTTTTTTCAAAATGCTTTGATGAATGTTAGTTCAAAAGAACAGCATATATTTCAAATATATATATTTTTAACATTATAAATGTCTTTACTGTAACTGTTGATCAGTTTAACTCATCCTTCATAAATAAAAGTACTGATTTATTTTATTTATTTACCCCAAAAATAAAATTTTAATTATTACTAACCCAAAACTTTTGAGCGGTAGTGTTTAACGTTACAAAAGCTTTAGATTTCAGATAAATGCTGTTCTTTTGAACTTTCTATTCATCAAAGACTGTACACAACTGTTTTCGACATTTAAAATAATAATGAATGTTTCTTGAGTATCAATCATCATATTAGAATAATTTCTGAAGGATCATGTGACAGTGACGACTGGAGTAATGATGCTGAAAACTCAGCTTTGATCACAGGAATAAATAACAGTTTAAAATATATTAAAATAGAAAGCAGCTGTTTTAAATTGGAATAATATTTTACAATATTACTGTTTTTGTTTGTATTTTTAATCAAATATATGCAGCCTTGGTGAGCAGAAGAAACTTCTCTGTTATGTGCGCGCCACAGACTGCACGCACGTCCGCTTAGAGTTCCGCCTTTTGCCTTCCGTCAATATTACGTTATTAGAAAAAAAATTTTTTAGAGAATCGATTTTTTGACATTTGTGAATCGATTCAGAATCGTCCACGTCCGCATCGCGATGCATCTAAGAATAATTTTTTTCTCCCACCCCTAGATTTCATACAAATAAACAGTTACAATTAAGTCACTTACATTTTAGATGCAATGTTGACTGTTTTTGTTCTGTTTCAGCAGCGAAAATAGTTAAACAAAGATCACGGCAGAACCATCACTTATCACGTGTTTTCTCATAACTGAACGATTCAGCATTTTTAACGAATCGGTTGACTCAAAGATTGAATGATCAATCCATAAACATCTGTCTTAATCATGATCGACTCATTCGAACGAATCGTTTGAACGAATGAATCAATGACTCACTTATTAAGATGGATGCCTGGCGACACCTAATGGCGGTTTAGTGTTGTTTATTCTTTCCCACATGTGTGTGATTTGTGTGTGCAACATTATCATTATTTTTCTTTCACTATTATATTAGCGATTTAAAAGCACCCACTCGTGTCACACGTCGATTAACCGGTGGGAAAATATCCTCAGACACATACCTAATAAATGTATATTTAAATACAATAT
Organism: Squalius cephalus; assembly: GCA_022829025.1. Classification (NCBI taxonomy): domain Eukaryota; kingdom Metazoa; phylum Chordata; class Actinopteri; order Cypriniformes; family Leuciscidae; genus Squalius; species Squalius cephalus. Next base: position 20,321,650 of record CM040798.1, read on the forward strand.
TGGCCTACCTGGTAAAAAGTTTTATATACTATTTTGATGTCCTTTTGGACACAAGAGGGCAGTATAGCCCTATGTTTGCTTTTTTGTTGAACCAAATAGCACTAAATAGCCTGTTTTAACTTTTTCATTCTTCTTGAATTGCAAAAACAGAATAAAATGGGTTTAGTTCGATATTTGTATACTTTTATATAGAAATAAATGGTATATAATTACATTTTTAGAAGATTTTTAGTGTTTCCTTTTTGGACATTACTTTAATCCCTCGCCATAGCAAAACCGTTTAAGATATTTATTATCCATTCACAATTTAGCATATTTAATGTAGTTTCATCATGTTGAAAAAGTTTGGTACGAATAAAATAAATAGTTTAAGAGGAGTGGCTAAAAATTCAGAGGCTGATTTAGCAAAAAAAATCACATTCAGACCAAAATATCTGACTTCCTGATGGCCAGAGCTATTGAATGTAAATTAGAAAGTTGTCCGGCTTGATGAGAACAATATACAAACTATTTTTTCTTTACTGTAGTTAAAACTAACCCCCCCACTTTTGTCAAAAGCATGTTGAAAGTGACACACTTCCTGCTGCCAGTTGGTGGCGCTATAACTTTGACTCACAATAGCTACATCGATCTGATCGGCCTCTTACCACGAACACACTGCTGAAGTTTCATCAAGATCAGTTAATGTATGCAGAAGTTATTCCACTTCGTGTTTCTCTTTTCTCGCCATAAATTCGATTCCTCGCCACAGCCAAACCGTTCGAGATATCAAAAATCCGTTCGCAATTTAGCATCCTCAATGTCTTGACTTCATGCTGACTGAGTTTGGAGGTGATTGAATGAATTCTCTAGGAGGAGTACATCACATTCCACAGCAAGCGTTTTCCAAACAACCCATAATAGCCGACTTCCTGTTGGGCTGGCGTGAAACTTGACAGAGGGAAAGTTGTTCGGCCCCATGAAATCTATATGTGTACCGAGTTTCATATTAATTCATGCAAGCGTGTTTGATATATGGACCAAGTTTTCAGACCCTGTTCAAGAGGGCGCTGTTGAGCCCCCCTGCCACGCCCGTTTCTGAAACTTTTCACATGTCTACTGGCTAATAAGTGTTATGTGTCTGTCGAGTTTCATCCAATTTCAAGCATGTTAAGAGTCTCAAACGCATCCGAAAAGAATATTAAAATTTGATGCGTTGCCACGGCAACAGTATCTAAGATATCAATAATCCTTTCACAGGTCTACATCTGCCGTGTGTTTACATTATACACATAAAGTTTGAAGCAAATCGTGTAAAATTAAGAGGGTGACTTCAAAGCATTTTGAAAGTGACACACTTCCTGCTGCCAGTTGGTGGCGCTATAACTTTGACTCACAATAGTCACATCCTTGTGATCGGCCTCTTACAACAAACACACTGCGAAAGTTTCATCAAGATCAGTTAATGTATGCAGAAGTTATAACACACTTCCTGTGTCCCATTAATCGCCATAAATTCGTTTCCTCGCCACAGCCAAACCGTTCGAGATATCAAAAATCCGTCCGCAATTTAGCATCCTCAATGTCTTGACTTCATGCACACCGAGTTTGGTTGTGATTGGACGAATATTCTAGGAGGAGTATTTCAAATTCCAGAGGATGCGTTTTTCAAACAACCCATAATAGTTGACTTCCTGTTGGGCTGGTGTAAAACTTAGAGCACGAAAGTTGTTCGGCCCGATGAGATCTATATGTGTACTGAGTTTCATATTATTATATGCAAGCGTGTTTGATTTATAGACCAAGTTTTCGGACACCATTCCAGGGGGCGCTGTCGAGCCCCCGTGCCACGCCCGGGTACCAGCTTCAGTCCGGCCCTGATGGCCGCAGGTTCTGATGTGTGTGCAAAATTTCAAGAGTTTTTGAGCATGTTAAGGGCCCCAAAAGTGCCCAAAAGGTTGACAAAATAATAATAATAATAATAAATAATCCTACCGGAAACAATAGGGCTCTTCGCCCTTTCAGGGCTTGGGCCCTAATAATAATAATAAACAGAGCAATTCCAAGAGGGTCCTCACACCATCGGTGCTCGGGCCCTAATAATAAACAGAGCAATTCCAAGAGGGTCCTCACACCATCGGTGCTCGGGCCCTAATAATAATAATTAAAGCTGCAAGCAGCGATGAAAGGGCCCTCGCACCCGTGCCATCAACACTCGGTGGCTTTAGGAAGACAGAGCATGGTTGGGAAATGTACATTTAAGGAGGTATATATAGTAAGAGTATGTCAAAGTCAGTTACAAAATGTTTTGTATAATGGTGATAATAGCATGCTTCATGACTCAGCTAAGTGTTGCTAGCATGTTTAGTCTGTTTCTAGCATGCTTAGTACACAATAATTATGTGGTTAGTACTGCATTACGGTGTTAACCATGTCAGTTTCTGTTGCCAGTAGGTGGCGTTATGGCTATAACTGAATATGAGCATGGATGTGTGTTCAGGACAGAACTCTTATCAAACGTGTGAAGTTTGGTGCAAATTGGACATTGCCTTCTTGAGTAACAACAAAGTCATGTTTCATTGAATTAACATTCTTTAGCACTTAGCTAAGCATTGTTAGCATGTTTTAACATGTTTCTAGCATGTTTAGAACTCAATGGCATTTTTAACATGTTGCTAGAACGGCATAAAAGTGTTAAACATGTCACTTCCTGTTGCCAGTAGGTGGCGCTATTACTATAACTGAATTTGAGCATAGACATGTGTTCAGGCCATGATTCTTATCAAATGTGTGAAGTTTGGGGCAGATTGGACATTCCATGCCTGAATTACAGCAAATTCCTATTTAATTGCAATAATAGCATGCTTTAGCACTTAGCTAAGAGTTTGCTAGCATGTTTTAGCATGTTTCTAGTATGTTGTTAGCATGTTTAGCACTTGCTGGCACTTTTTTATATGTTATTAGGAGTCCATAACAGTGTTAAACATGTCACTTCCTGCTGCCAGCAGGTGGCGCTATGACTGTAAGCATGATCATGTGTTCAGGACAGAACGCTTATCAAAAGTGTGAAGTTTGGGGCAGATTGGACATTCCTTGCCTGAGTTACAGCAAATTCATATTTAATTGCAGTAATATCATTCTTTAGCACTTAGCTAAGTGTTTGCTAGTATGTTTTAGCAAGTCTCTAGTATGTTGGTAGGATGTTTAGCACCTACTTGCATTTTTTTATATGTTATTAGGAGTCAAGAACAGTGTTAAACGTCACTTCCTGTTGCCAGCAGGTGGCGCTATGACTATAACTAAATATGAGCATGGACATGTGTTCAAGAGATAACTCTTATCAAACGTGTGAAGTTTGGGGTAGATTGTACATTGCCTTCTTGAGTAACAACAAAGTCCTGTTTCATTGAATTAGCATGGTTTAGCACTTAGCTAAGTACTGCTAGCATGTTTTAACATGTTTCTAGCATGTATAGAACTCAATGGCATTTTTAACATGTTGCTAGAACGGCATCAAAGTGTTAAACATGTCACTTCCTGTTGCCAGTAGGTGGTGCTATTACTATAACTGAATTTGAGCATAGACATGTGTTCAGGCCATGATTCTTATCAAATGTGTGAAGTTTGGGGCAGATTGGACATTACATGCCTGAGTTACAGCAAATTCCTATTTAATTGCAGTAATAGCATGCTTTAGCACTTAGCTAAGTGTTTGCTAGCATGTTTCTAGTATGTTGCTAACCTGTTTAGCACTTGTTGGCTCTTTTTTATATGTTATTAGGAGACCACAAGAGTGTTAAACATGTCACTTCCTGTTACCAGTAGGTGGCGCTATTACTATAACTGAATTTTCTCATGTAGATGTGTTCAGGACAGAACGCTTATCAAAAGTGTGAAGTTTGGGGCAGATTGGACATTCCATGCCTGAGTTACAGCAAATTCCTATTTAATTGCAATAATAGCATGCTTTAGCACTTAGCTAAGAGTTTGCTAGCATGTTTTAGCATGCTTCTATTATGTTGTTAGCATGTTTAGCACTTGCTGGCACTTTTTTATATGTTATTAGGAGTCCATATCAGTGTTAAACATGTCACTTCCTGTTGCCAGCAGGTGGCGCTATGACTGTAACTGAATATGAGCATGGTCATGTGTTCAGGACAGAACGCTTATCAAAAGTGTGAAGTTTGGGGCAGATTGGACATTCCATGCCTGAGTTACAGCAACTTCCTGTTTCATGGCGAAACATCGAAATTTGTCAGGCCGCCGAGGACCCGCCCTTTGACGAAAACTCAAGATCTTCGCAATTTAACGTCGCAAAGGCCTTAAGATTACACTCACCAAATTTGAAGATGATCAGATTAAAACTGTAGGAGGAGTTCGTTAAAGTACGAGGCCTGAAAATGGCAAAAACTGCACAAAAATCTGAGAGGAAGTTCAAAATGGCTGACTTCCTGTTGTGTTTAGGGCTATGCTCCAAGAGACTTTTTTGTAGGTATTAGGTCATTACATGTATGTACCGAATTTCGTGCACGTACGTGGAACGTTGCGGGAGGCGCACTCCGTTGAACTTTTATAGGTGGCGCTATCGAGCCATTTTGCCCCGTCCAATTCTGAAACCTATATCAGATGTAAATTTTCGCCAGTTCTGACGCGTGTGCAAAGTTTCGTGAGTTTTCGAGCATGTTTAGGCCCTCAAAAATGCAATTAAATGCGGAGAAGAAGAAGAAGAAGAATAATAATAATTAAAGCTGCAAGCAGCGATGAAAGGGCCCTCGCACCCGTGCCATCAACACTCGGTGGCTTTAGGAAGGCAGAGCATGGTTGGGAAATGTACATTTAAGGAGGTATATATAGTAAGAGTATGTCAAAGTCAGTTACAAAATGTTTTGTATAATGGTGATAATAGCATGCTTCATGACTCAGCTAAGTGTTGCTAGCATGTTCAGTCTGTTTCTAGCATGCTTAGTACACAATAATTATGTGGTTAGTACTGCATTACTGTGTTAACCATGTCAGTTTCTGTTGCCAGTAGGTGGCGTTATGACTATAACTGAATATGAGCATGGATGTGTGTTCAGGACAGAACTCTTATCAAACATGTGAAGTTTGGTGCAAATTGGACATTGCCTTCTTGAGTAACAACAAAGTCATGTTTCATTGAATTAGCATTCTTTAGAACTTAGCTAAGCATTGTTAGCATGTTTTAACATGTTGCTAGAACGGCATCAACGTGTTAAACATGTCACTTCCTGTTGCCAGTTGGTGGCGCTATTACTATAACTGAACATTCTCATGTAGATGTGTTCAGGCCATGACTCTTATCAAAAGTGTGAAGTTTGGGGCAGATTGGACATTCCATGCCTGAGTTACAGCAAATTCCTATTTAATTGCAATAATAGCATGCTTTAGCACTTGGCTAAGAGTTTGCTAGCATGTTTTAGCATGTTTCTAGTATGTTGTTAGCATGTTTAACACTTGCTGGCACTTTTTTATATGTTATTAGGAGTCCACAACAGTGTTAAACATGTCACTTCCTGTTGCCAGCAGGTGGCGCTATGACTGTAACTGAATATAAGCATGGTCATGTGTTCAGGACAGAACGCTTATCAAAAGTGTGAAGTTTGGGGCAGATTGGACATTCCATGCCTGAGTTACAGCAAATTCATATTTAATTGCAGTAATATCATTCTTTAGCACTTAGCTAAGTGTTTGCTATTATGTTTTAGCATGTCTCTAGTATGTTGGTAGGATGTTTAGCACCTACTGGCATTTTTTTATATGTTATTAGGAGTCAAGAACAGTGTTAAACGTCACTTCCTGTTGCCAGCAGGTGGCGCTATGACTATAACTAAATATGAGCATGGACATGTGTTCAAGAGATAACTCTTATCAAACGTGTGACGTTTGGGGTAGATTGTACATTGCCTTTTTGAGTAACAACAAAGTCCTGTTTCATTGAATTAGCATGCTTTAGCACTTAGCTAAGTATTGCTAGCATGTTTTAATATGTTTCTAGCATGTTTAGAACTCAATGGCATTTTTAACATGTTGCTAGAACGGCATCAACGTGTTAAACATGTCACTTCCTGTTGCCAGTAGGTGGCGCTATTACTATAACTGAATTTGAGCATAGGCATGCGTTCAGGCCATGATTCTTATCAAACATGTGAAGTTTGGGGCAGATTGGACGTTCCATGCCTGAGTTACAGCAAATTCCTATTTAATTGCAGTAATAGCATGCTTTATCACTTAGCTAAGTGTTTGCTAGCATGTTTCTAGTATGTTGCTAACCTGTTTAGCACTTGCTGGCTCTTTTATATATGTTATTAGGAGACCACAACAGTGTTAAACATGTCACTTCCTGTTGACAGCAGGTGGCGCTATTACTATAACTGAATATTCTCATGTAGATGTGTTCAGGCCATGACTCTTATCAAACGTGTGAAGTTTGGGGCAGATTGGACATTCCATGCCTGTGTTACAGCAAATTCCTATTTAATTGCAGCAATAGCATGCTTTAGCACTTAGCTAAGTGTTTGCTAGCATGTTTTAGCATGTTTCTAGTATGTTGTTAGCATGTTTAGCACTTGCTGGCACTTTTTTTATATGTTTTTATATGTCCACAACAGTGTTTAACATGTCACTTCCTGTTGCCAGCAGGTGGCACTATGACTGTAACTGAATATGAGCATGGTCATGTGTTCAGGACAGAACGTTTATTAAAAGTGTGAAGTTTGGCGCATATTGGACATTGCCTTCTTGAGTAACAACAACATCCTGTTTCATTGAATTAGCATGCTTTAGCACTTAGCTAAGTATTGCTAGCATGTTTTAACATGTTTCTAGCATGTTTAGACCTCAATGGCATTTTTAACATGTTGCTAGAATGGCATCAACGTGTTAAACATGACACTTCCTGTTGCCAGTAGGTGGCGCTATTACTATAACTGAATATTATCATGTAGATGTGTTCAGGCCATGACTCTTATCAAAAGTGTGAAGTTTGGGGCAGATTGGACATTCCATGCCTGAGTTACAGCAAATTCCTATTTAATTGCAATAATAGCATGCTTTAGCACTTGGCTAAGAGTTTGCTAGCATGTTTTAGCATGTTTCTAGTATGTTGTTAGCATGTTTAACACTTGCTGGCACTTTTTTATATGTTATTAGGAGTCCACAACAGTGTTAAACATGTCACTTCCTGTTGCCAGCAGGTGGCGCTATGACTGTAACTGAATATAAGCATGGTCATGTGTTCAGGACAGAACGCTTATCAAAAGTGTGAAGTTTGGGGCAGATTGGACATTCCATGCCTGAGTTACAGCAAATTCATATTTAATTGCAGTAATATCATTCTTTAGCACTTAGCTAAGTGTTTGCTATTATGTTTTAGCATGTCTCTAGTATGTTGGTAGGATGTTTAGCACCTACTGGCATTTTTTTATATGTTATTAGGAGTCAAGAACAGTGTTAAACGTCACTTCCTGTTGCCAGCAGGTGGCGCTATGACTATAACTAAATATGAGCATGGACATGTGTTCAAGAGATAACTCTTATCAAACGTGTGACGTTTGGGGTAGATTGTACATTGCCTTTTTGAGTAACAACAAAGTCCTGTTTCATTGAATTAGCATGCTTTAGCACTTAGCTAAGTATTGCTAGCATGTTTTAATATGTTTCTAGCATGTTTAGAACTCAATGGCATTTTTAACATGTTGCTAGAACGGCATCAACGTGTTAAACATGTCACTTCCTGTTGCCAGTAGGTGGCGCTATTACTATAACTGAATTTGAGCATAGGCATGCGTTCAGGCCATGATTCTTATCAAACATGTGAAGTTTGGGGCAGATTGGACGTTCCATGCCTGAGTTACAGCAAATTCCTATTTAATTGCAGTAATAGCATGCTTTATCACTTAGCTAAGTGTTTGCTAGCATGTTTCTAGTATGTTGCTAACCTGTTTAGCACTTGCTGGCTCTTTTATATATGTTATTAGGAGACCACAACAGTGTTAAACATGTCACTTCCTGTTGACAGCAGGTGGCGCTATTACTATAACTGAATATTCTCATGTAGATGTGTTCAGGCCATGACTCTTATCAAACGTGTGAAGTTTGGGGCAGATTGGACATTCCATGCCTGTGTTACAGCAAATTCCTATTTAATTGCAGCAATAGCATGCTTTAGCACTTAGCTAAGTGTTTGCTAGCATGTTTTAGCATGTTTCTAGTATGTTGTTAGCATGTTTAGCACTTGCTGGCACTTTTTTTATATGTTTTTATATGTCCACAACAGTGTTTAACATGTCACTTCCTGTTGCCAGCAGGTGGCACTATGACTGTAACTGAATATGAGCATGGTCATGTGTTCAGGACAGAACGTTTATTAAAAGTGTGAAGTTTGGCGCATATTGGACATTGCCTTCTTGAGTAACAACAACATCCTGTTTCATTGAATTAGCATGCTTTAGCACTTAGCTAAGTATTGCTAGCATGTTTTAACATGTTTCTAGCATGTTTAGACCTCAATGGCATTTTTAACATGTTGCTAGAATGGCATCAACGTGTTAAACATGACACTTCCTGTTGCCAGTAGGTGGCGCTATTACTATAACTGAATATTATCATGTAGATGTGTTCAGGACAGAACGCTTATCAAAAGTGTGAAGTTTGGGGCAGATTGGACATTCCATGCCTGAGTTACAGCAAATTCCTATTTAATTGCAATAATAGCATGCTTTAGCACTTAGCTAAGAGTTTGCTAGCATGTTTTAGCATGCTTCTAGTATGTTGTTAGCATGTTTCGCACTTGCTGGCACTTTTTTATATGTTATTAGGAGTCCATAACAGTGTTAAACATGTCACTTCCTGTTGCCAGCAGGTGGCGCTATGACTATAACTGAATATGAGCATGGCCATGTGTTCAGGACAGAACTCTTATCAAACGTGTGAAGTTTGGGGGAGATTGGACATTCCATGCCTGAGTTACAGCAACTTCCTGTTTCATGGCGAAACATCGAAATTTGTAAGGCCGCCGAGGACCCGCCCTTCGACGAAAACTCAAGATCTTCGCAATTTAACGTCGCAAAGGCCTTAAGATTACACTCACCAAATTTGAAGATGATCAGATTAAAACTGTAGGAGGAGTTCGTTAAAGTACGAGGCCTGAAAATGGCAAAAACTGCACAAAAATCTGAGAGGAAGTTCAAAATGGCTGACTTCCTGTTGTGTTTAGGGCTATGCTCCAAGAGACTTTTTTGTAGGTATTAGGTCATTACACGTATGTACCGAATTTCGTGCACGTACGTGGAACGTTGCAGGAGGCGCACTCCGTTGAACTTTTATAGGTGGCGCTATCGAGCCATTTTGCCCCGTCCAATTCTGAAACCTATATCAGATGTAAATTTTCGCCAGTTCTGACGCGTGTGCAAAGTTTCGTGAGTTTTCGCGCATGTTTAGGCCCTCAAAAATGCAATTCAATGCGGAGAAGAATAATAATAATAATAATAAACAGAGCAATTCCAAGAGGGTCCTCACACCATCGGTGCTCGGGCCCTAATAAATATAGCTGCGAGCAGCGATTACGGGCCCAAGCCGGTGGCACCGCAACCCCGGTGCCTTTAGTTAACCTAAAGGCACCGGGGTGGCGGTACCGCCGGCTTTGGCCCTTCATCACTGCTCGCAGCTATATTTATATATATATATATAAAAGACCAAAAATATTACTTGACTTACCTTATTCTGATTTTATGATACACTCAAAATATTCCACAACAAATCCTTTAAATTTAATGTAAAAATAAAAATGAAAGAAAGCAGTGTTGGGCTCACGTAACCCTCTTGTTTCAACATTTGCGATGTATTTGGATGCTAAACTATTCTTTATTATAGGCTTTGTTCTTCACTCATGTTCCAATATCGATGGAAAAAATCATCCTCTTCACAAGCGCAAAAATGTGCTTGGAAACATCACAGTGGAGCGGTGCTTACTGTGAATGTATGAATTGTACTACTGACTATTTAGAGCAGTGTAATTTTTATATGTTAGGTTGACTATTTTATTATTATATTTTATGAAGGCTATAATGAACAGGCTGCGATGTCAAGATTACAATGCTGTAATGTGTGTGTGTGTGTGTGTGTGTGTGTGTGTGTGTTCATGTTTTTCTATCCCGGTGGGGACTTCAACCTGAATGCACACCGACTCATGGGGACTCGTGTCACAGTGGGGACCTAAATAGAGGTCCCCATGGGTAAACAAGCTTATAAATCATACAGAATGAGTTTTTTTGGAAATGTAAAAATGCAGAAAGTTTTCTGGGATAGGTAGGTTTAGGGCTAGGGTTAGTGTGAGGAGATAGAATATACAGTTTGTACAGTATAAAACCATTAAGTCTATGGAGAGTCCCAACAAAGATAGTAAACCGTGTGTGTGTGTGTGTGGCGTGGGTGCGATTGAAAAAAAAAAACATACTCCGTCATTATACAGGACGACATTCAAACTGCAAAGTGTTAACTTATATTTGTGTACAGTTGCAATAAAACACAACATTGTGCTTTTGTAAAATAATTTCAAGCAATCCTCCCCCCAAAAGGTGCTAATTTTAAAATTAAACTAAAATGCTCATATTAGCTATTTAAAACGGTGCACATCCACGGTGAGGAACGAGCAGAACAGAGTGAACGTTTTTCAGTTAATTCCTACTTCTATAGGAATTCATTTGAAACGCTCGCTCAACCACTATCAATGTCAGTGCGGACTAACATATTTTACTTTCGTTTTTAAGTTGGCAATTCAAAAGCCCCCAGCGGTGTCACACGTCGATTAATCGGTGGGAAAATATCCTCAGACACATACCTAATAAATGTATATTTAAATACATTATTGGCCTAGCTGGTAAAAAGTTTTATATATTATTTTGATGTCCTTTTGGACACAAGAGGGCAGTATAGCCCTATGTTTGCTTTTTTGTTTAACCAAATAGCACTAAATAGCCTGTTTTTAACTTTTTCATTCTTCTTGAATTGCAAAAACAGAATAAAATGGGTTTAGTTGTGATATTTGTTTACTTTTATATAGAAATAAATGGTATATAATTACATTTTTAGAAGATTTTTAGTGTTTCCTTTTTGGACATTACTTTAATCCCTCGCCATAGCAAAACCGTTTAAGATATTTATTATCCATTCACAATTTAGCATATGTAATGTATTTTCATCATGTTGAAAAAGTTTGGTGGGAATAAAATAAATAGTTTAAGAGGAGTGGCTAAAAATTCAGAGGCTGATTTAGCAAAAAAAATCCACATTCAGACCAAAATATCTGACTTCCTGATGGCTGGAGCTAATGAATGTAAATTAGAAAGTTGTCCGGCTTGATGAGAACAATATACAAACAATTTTTTTTTTACTGTAGTTAAAACTAACCCCCCCACTTTTGTCAAAAGCATGTTGAAAGTGACACACTTCCTGCTGCCAGTTGGTGGCGCTATAACTTTGACTCACAATAGCTACATCCATCTGATCGGCCTCTTACCACGAACACACTGCTGAAGTTTCATCAAGATCAGTTAATGTATGCAGAAGTTATTCCACTTCGTGTTTCTCTTTTCTCGCCATAAATTCGATGCCTCGCCACGGCCAAACCGTTCGAGATATCAAAAATCCGTCCGCAATTTAGCATCCTCAAAGTCTTGACTACATGCTGACTGAGTTTGAAGGTGATTGAATGAATTCTCTAGGAGGAGTACATCACATTCCACAGCAAGCGTTTTCCAAACAACCCATAATAGCCGACTTCCTGTTGGGCTGGCGTGAAACTTGACAGAGGGAAAGTTGTTCGGCCCGATGACATCTATATGTGTACCGAGTTTCATATTAATTCATGCAAGCGTGTTTGATATATGGACCAAGTTTTCAGACCCCGTTCAAGGGGGCGCTGTTGAGCCCCCCTGCCACGCCCGTTTCTGAAACTTTTCACATGTCTACTGGCTAATAAGTGTTATGTGTCTGTCGAGTTTCATCCAATTTCAAGCATGCTAAGAGTCTCAAACGCATCCGAAAAGAATATTAAAGTTTGATGCGTTGCCACGGCAACAGTATCTAAGATATCAATAATCCTTTCACAGGTCTACATCTGCCATGTGTCTACATTATACACATAAAGTTTGAAGCAAATCGGGTAAAACTAAGAGGGTGATTTCAAAGCATTTTGAAAGTGACAAACTTCCTGCTGCCAGTTGGTGGCGCTATAACTTTGACTCACAATAATTACATCCATCTGATCGGCCTTTTACCACGAACACATTGCTGAAGTTTCATCAAGATCAGTTAATGTATGCAAAAGTTATAACACACTTCCTGTGTCCCATTATTCGCCATAAATTCGTTTCCTCGCCACGGCCAAACCGTTCGAGATATAAAAAATCCGTTCGCAATTTAGCATCCTCAATGTCTTGACTTCATTCACACCGAGTTTGGTGGCGATCGGATGAATTCCCTAGGAGGAGTATTTCACATTCCATTGTATGCGTTTTCCAAACAACGTATAATAACCGACTTCCTGTTGGGCTGGTGTAAAACTTAGAGCACGAAAGTTGTTCGGCCCGATGAGATCTATATGTGTACTGAGTTTCATATTATTACATGCAAGCGTGTTTGATTTATGGACCAAGTTTTCAGACACCATTCCAGGGGGCGCTGTCGAGCCCCCGTGCCACGCCCGGGTACCAGCTTCAGTCCGGCCCTGATGGCCGCAGGTTCTGACGTGTGTGCAAAATTTCAAGAGTTTTTGAGCATGTTAAGGGCCCCAAAAGTGCCCGAAAGGTTGACAAAATAATAATAATAATAATAATTAAAGCTGCAAGCAGCATTTATCGGGGTTCAAGCATTTAAGGCCTTTAAGCACATAAGCATTTAAGACATTACGTTTTATTTAACAAGCTTTTAACCACTGAAATTATAGATGGAAAAATCCATTTACAGCCAATATAGGCAATTTACCATAGGAAATATGTAGTTTTCAAACCTTTTTGCCAGTTATAGCGCCACCTATGGTCCGATCTACATGAAATTTTGCATGCTTGTTTAGAATGTTATGGCACATATGCTCACCCATTTTCGTGAAGTTCTGAGTTTTCGTTTAGGATTTATAGGCTTCTGAGTGCATTTTGCCACGCCCATTTTCTTTATGACCCAATTATACCCATGCGAAAAATGCAAAAGTTCAACTTTTTTTCGATAATTATTGATCTAGAGCGTCCAGAGAATTGTCCTAGACTGGTCTGGTTGTGATCGGGCGAAAAACCAGGGACTAGTTCGCAAAAGTAGGTTTTTAACATATTCATGAATATTTAATGAACAGTTTGATTGACAGTGATAGTTCTTGAGGCAAAGTTGTTCAGCATGAGCAGATCTATCAGATGATATGCATTTTGTGATGATAAGTGTAACACCACGTGATTACAGAGCCTTAAAACTCGTTAGCGCCAACTAGTGGCCGATTTCTTTCAAAATTCTTACAGACCTCTAGGGGCTTGAGCCGAACATGCCCATCGAGTTTCGCTCCGATCGGACTTCGTTAACGGTGCTCAAACCTCATTGGCCAATGGCGGCCATGTTTTTCGAGATACGCCAATATCCTTTTAGACATACATGGCCCCTTGGGCCAAGACACTGCATACCAAATTTCAAGTCATTCGGAAAAACGGTCAGTTGTCTATATGTTTTTATTTGTTTTATAGCGCCACCATGTGGCCAATCGACGCAATTTTTTTACTGTGACCTCAGATTGACCTCTTACACATGTGTACCAAGTTTGGTGAAGTTTACTTAATTACTTCTTGAGTTATAGCCATTTTAGTAAAATAGGCTCCTCCCACAACGTTAATTTTGCACCCCCTAGCGACCATTAATCGAAATTTCAACTTTTTTTCGATAATTATTGATCTTCAGACTCCAGAGAACAATTCCGCACTGGTTTGGTTCCGATCGGGCGAAAAACCAGGGACTAGTTCGCAAAAGTAGGTTTTTGACAAAATTCAAAATGGCGAAAAATCTATCATGGCGGAAATGAAATCGGAGATATACGTTTTTTTCTTCAGGAGCTCTGGATTTCAATGATATAAGACACTTGAAGCTACGCCTTACGGTCTGGGAGTTCTGAGCAGTTTTGCGCTTTTGATTGCTATAGCGCCACCTATGGGCCGATTGGGCTGAGTCCGTGTATCTGAGTAGCGAGCAATAGTACTACCATCTGGCAAAGTTTCAAGTCTCTAGGTCTTACGGTTTGGGCTGCACGATGCGTTTTATGGCGGAAAAATAATAATAATAATTAAAGCTGCAAGCAGCATTTATCGGGGTTCAAGCAGTTAAGGCCTTTAAGGCATTTAAGCACAAAAGCATCAAAAGTTATTAAGATTTATTTAGCAAGCATGTAACCACTGACATAATAGATGGAAAAGACCATTTACAGCCAATACAGGCAATTTGCCATGGGATATATATGGTTTTAAAGCTTTTTAACAGTTATAGCGCCACCTATGGTCCGATCTCCATAAAATTGTTTACTGTGACCTCAAATTGAACCCATACACATGTGTACTGAGTTTGGTGAAGATATCTCATTTACTTCTTGAGTTATAGCCATTTGAGTAAAATAGGCTCCTCCCACAACGATTTGCCACATTCTAGAATTATTTAATATGATTCTAGCATGATTTACTATCATATACCATGTTCCAGAATGATTTATTAGGATTCTAGCATGATTTACCTTGATACACCTCATTTCAGTATTATTTACTATGATTTACAATGTTTCTAGCATGATTAACCACATTACTAGCAATTATGTGAAGTGTCAGTGCAAATGAGGTGATGAACACTGACAAAATATTATTGTGTTATAATAGTTAGTTATATACGTGATTTTTAGTGTGTGTCCAAGTATGAATGCAAAAGCACTTGTAAAATATTTCATTATTAAGTAGAATGGCCAGCAGAGGGCACTAGAAGACCACTTATTGGCTCACTTTCACTTTAAACCAGTTTTCTGCACTAAAGCAAACCAGTTTTTCCATGTTAACTCAATGCATGCTTACACACACACACACACACACACACACACACACACACACACACACACACACACACACACACACACACACACACACACACACACACATACACACACAGCATAGTTAACCATGATTTACCATGATATACCACGTTCTAGTATTATTTACCAGGAGATAAACGACAATCTAGTATTATTTACTTTGATTTACCATGTTTCTAGCCTGATTTATCACATTACTAGCAATTATTTGAAGTGTCAGTGCAAATAAAGTGATTAACACTGACAAAATATGATTGTGTTATAATAGTTATTGCTATATAAGTGATTTTTTTAGTGTGTATTCAAGTATGAATGCAAGCACATGTTGAAATATTTCATTAATAAGTAGAATGGCCAGCAGAGGGCAGTAGAAGACCACTTATTGGCTCACTTTCACTTTAAACCAGTTTTCTGCACTAAAGCAAACCAGTTTATCCATGTTAACTCAATGCATGCTTACACACACACACACACACACACACACACACACACACACACACACACACACACACACACACACACACACACAGCATAGTTAACCATGATTTACCATGATTTACCACATTACTAGCAATTATTTGAAGTGTCAGTGCAAATAAAGTGATTAACACTGACAAAATATGATTGTGTTATAATAGTTATTGCTATATAAGTGATTTTTAGTGTGTATTCAAGTATAAATGCAAGCACATGTGGAAAAATTTAATTAATAAGTAGAATGGCCAGCAGAGGGCAGTAGAAGACCACTTATTGGCTCACTTTCACTTTAAACCTCATGATTTTGACCAGTTTTCTGCACTAAAGCAAACCAGTGTTTCCATGTTAACTCAATAATGCATACTTGCTACATATGCTACACACACGAATGCTACACACACACACACACACACACACACACACACACACACACACACACACACACACACACACACACAAATGTTTCAGTGATATTAGTGTCACATTCACCTTCATCACATTCACCTTCTGTCTTCATCACATTCACCATCTGTCGTCATCACCTGCACCTGCTCCTCATCACCCTCCTCATCATCACCTGCTCCTCATCATCATAACCGTCACCTGTTGTCCTTGTCTTGATCTGTGTATTTAAGTTCCCCTCTCATCCATTATCATTGTCGGTTATTGTTTGTGCACTAGCACTCTGTTATGTTTGTTTTCATGTTGGAAAATAAAACCTTTGTTATATTTGTACCACACACACACACACACACACACACACACACACACACACACACACACACACACACCATCATTTATCATGATTTACCATGGCTGATACCAATACCAATATGAGAAAATGACTATTTTAAACAGCAGGGGGCAGTAAAATACCACTTATTGGCTTAACATGCCATTAATTCATATCATTTTCACCTTTTTAACTGTTATAGAGGCAAATTTTGTCCGATCTGTCTGAAAATTTTCATGCTAGTTCAGGGTAATATTTCACACGTTCTGACTTGTTTTTAAGAAGGTCTGAGCATTGATTAAAGAGATATAGGCTTTCGGGGACACTTGGTAAAGGCCAGATTTTGAAGTGAACCTATTATAGCTATCCAAATGAAGTAGTTCAACTTTTTCTGACAATTATTGATCTAGTGAGTCCAGAGAATTGTATTGCACTAGTTTTGAACATTATGATATGAAAATTATATGATCAGAGATGGAAAAGACCATTTACAGCCAATACAGGCAGTTTACCATAGGAAATATATGATTTTAAAGCTTTTTAACAGTTATAGCGCCACCTATCGTCCGATCTCCATAGAATTTTTCATGCTTGTTAATGATGTTATGTCACATATGCTGACCAATTTTTGTGAAGTTCTGAGTTTTTATTTAGGATTTATAGGGTTTTTAGTGTATTTTGCCACGCCCATTTTATAAATGACCCTATTACAGCCATCCAAATGCAAAAGTTCAACTTTTTTTTGATAATTATTGATCTAGAGAGTCCAGAGAATTGTCCTAGACTGGTCTGGTTCCGATCGGGCAAAAAACCTAGGACTAGTTCGCAAAAGTAGTTTTTTAACATATTAATGAATAATTAATGAACAGTTTGATTGACAGCAATGGTTCTTGAGGCAAAGTTGTTCAGGATGAGGAGATCTATCAAATGATATGCATATTGTGTGGATATTTGTAACACCACGTGATTACAGAGCCGTAAAACTCGTTAGCGCCAACTAGTGGCCAATTTCTTTCAAAATTCTTACAGACCTTTAGGGCCATGAGCCGAACATGCCCATTGAGTTTCGTTCCGATCGGCCTCCGTTAACCTTGTCTAATAGGTGTTAAAATTTCATTGGCCAATGGCGGCCATGTTTTTTGAGATACGCAAATGTCCTCATACACATACATGGCACCTTGGACCAAGACACTGCATACCAATTTTCAAGTCAATCGGACTAACGGTCAGGTGGTTATAGCCTGTTTTATGTTTTTTTCATTTTATAGCGCCACCATGAGGCCAATCGTCGCGATTTTTTTACTGTGACCCCAGAGTAAGCTCATACACATGTGTACCAAGTTTGGTGAAGATACCTCATTTACATCGGGAGTTACAGCCATTTTAGTAAAATAGGCCCCTCCCACAACGTACGTTTTGGCGCCCCTTAGTGACCGTGAATCGAAATTTCCACTTTTTTTCGATAATTATTGATATTCAGTCTCCAGAGAACATTTCTGCATTAGTTTGGTTCCAATCGGGCAAAAAACCAGGGACTAGTTCGCAAAAATAGATTTTTGACAAAATTCAAAATGGCGGAAAATCTATCATGGCGGAAATGAAATCGGAGATATACGTTTTGTTCGTCAGGCGTCCAGCTTTCCAATGATATAAGACACTTGAGTCTACGACATACGGTCTAGGAGTTATGAGCAGTTTCGCGCTTTTGGTTGTTATAGCGCCACCTATGGGCCAATCGGGGTCATAATCTCTGAACCTTTCCTCGATTTTTGTACTACCATCTGTCAAAGTTTCAAAGTTCCAGCTCTTACGGTTTGGGCTGCACGATGCGTTTTAGCGGAGAAGAATAATAATAATAATAATAAAAATCCTTACAATTACAATAGGGTTTCAGCACTTCGTGCTTGAACCCCTAAAAATCAGGACGATTACAATAGGGTTTCAGCACTTCGTGCTTGAACCCCTAATTAAAGCTGCAAGCAGCATTTATCGGGGTTCAAGCAGTTAAGGCCTTTAAGCACACAAGCATCAAAAGACATTACGTTTTATTTAGCAAGCATTTAACAACTGCCATCATAGATGAAAAAGTCAATTTACAGCCAATACTGGCAGTTTACCATAGGAAATATATGGTTTTAAAGCGTTTTTACAGTTATAGCACCTTTTCGTCTGAGTCTTCTTATAGTCTTGCCAGATCTCCACCACTTTTATTAGTAGTACTCACAGTGTGCCTATATATATATATGTGTCAATTTTGTTGTAAATATGTAATTTTGATAAGGAGTTTAGACAATTATATTCAGTGGCGTAACGAGCCAACACCGGACCCTTAAGTAGGATTATCAAGGCGGGCCCCTTGATGACGCAATTGATGATATTGATGATGCAATGTCCGCGAGTAGGCTACCATGAATAGGGCAGGATATGATCATACACAGCATATAAGAGATGAGATGACTAACAAAATCAGGAGGAGCCTACACTCACCAAAAAACAAACAAAAAAAAACACTGGTGACACTGGTGACAGCGCGCCATAACACATTGTTAGGCCTAGGTCCAAATACATAAAAAAGATGCTCTCTTACATTATAGCGGGATTTTCCGGGCTTTCCTATGTGCAACTGCAAAGTTGTCGATTAGATCAGGATTGTGTGCACGGGCATTCTCAATTGACCCTTCGCAGGGAGATTAATTGACAGGCGATCTGACTAATCATAATCCGCCATTTTGTCCAACAAAGCAGTCAGGAGAGTTAGTAGATTAACATTGGAGGATTTAAATTTGAAAAACAAAGTGTGCTGACGTCTTAGCACTTTAAAACAACATTCCTTTTATGTTCATTCATGTTTATTTTAATGCTATAAATTAACTAGAAGGAAGAGATGATCGGTTCACGAGCAGCTTTATCTGAGCCTCGAGTCTACAGCGATTTGTCAGACACATTAAAGAGTCACAAAACGGTATTTATTGTTTAAATGTCTCTAAAAAATGACCACGTTTGAAAGGTGAGACTTGTGGCGCTTTTCCATTACCAGTACTAGCTCAACTCAACTCGACTCGGCTCGCTTTTCGCTCCGTTTTCCATTGCAGATAGTACCTCCACAATAGTACCTGGTTGTCATAGCGACGCCGCAGGAAACTGCCGTGACTTAATCTTCTACGCGAGATACATCCGCTGCCACACACACAGGACAATGGAGGAAATCGAGTGTATGCTGGTTTTGGATGTTTTTGTTTTTACTGTTTTTTATTCAGGATACTCCGTCTGGCACGTGCAATGATGACGCAGTGAATAGTGAAGATTCTCTCTGACCAATCAGCAGTCTGCCGTGTTTTCACGTCACATTTTAGTATCGCCTCAACTCGCTTAGAACCTCGCCGGAGGTGGTACGAAAAAAAGTACCTGGAAGCAGGTACAGGTACAACTTTTACACAGTGGAAAACCAAACAAAGCCGAGTCGAGCCGAGCCGAGCCGAGCTGGTACTGTGTAGTGGAAAAGCGCCATTTGTTTCATATCAAAAGTACTTGTCTGTCAGCGTGCAGTCTCCTCTCTTATCCGCAATGTATTTTTCACTGCGTGAGAACTTGGTGTGGTGTGAGAGTGGCGTCGCTTGTCAGACATAGCAACAGTAACTAAAGTGGGCGGGTCTTTGCGAATGGTCATTGACAGTATGGACGGGGATTCGCCAGTCCCAATTCAAAACAAATTTCATCACAATCCATCATTGTTCGTTTCAAACATGTGAGAGCATCAAAATGATCCATGGGTGAAATTGATTGGATTTAATTCATTGTTTTGTCAGTTCCTATCATCATTTTAACATTTTGGCATTATTGTTTAGCTATTTACATATGTTTTCAAATTTCCTTTGTTTTTTTGTTGTTGTCTCGATCGGACTAACGGCTATGAAGATAAACACAATTTTTTAAAGCTCTAAATTACACTTACAAAAACCATAAGGCGAAACCTGGCATGTTTGGTATTGTTGGACTTTAGCAAGGATTCAGGAGTCTTAAGAGGTCACTCTTTTGAAAAAACACTGGCTTGAAACTTCTAAGGCTCCTTCAAGGCATTGTGCCAATGATGTATACTGAGTTTTTTGAGATACACCAATGTTCTCATAGACTATCATGGCACCCTGGACAAAGACACTGCGTGCCAATTTTCAGTAGACTAACAGTTGGGTGCACTTATAGCTATTTTCATGATTTTTTTCTCTGTTATACCACCACCAAGTGGCCAGTTGTCACGATTTTTTTCATGTCAACTCAGATTGAGCTTATGAACATGTGTCCCAAGTTTTTCTATTTTCATAATTTTCTAGTCGACTATAGTTATTCATTTAAGCCATTAGTGGAAAAATCGCCCCTTTATATTAATTGAATTACTTAAATAGGCTATATAGCCTACAGGATAATGAGCGTTTACGTAATACAGCCGTACTCAAGCGCACGACCGCAGGCATAAAGCTTGCAACAAAGAACCGGTAAAAGTAATTTGGGGTCAGTAAGATTTTTTAAGAAAGTGACAGTATAGACATTTATAACGTTAGAAAAGCTTTCTATTTCAGAAAACTCTGAAACTTTCTATTCATCACAGTTTTCTACATCGATAAAAATATTTATTGAGCAGTAAATCAGCGTATTATTCACTCAGGTAGGTTGCACGTTTTCTTGCGTGGGTGGATGTTGGAATCAATAATCACGTTGTTTGCATTCGCCTAAACTGATTTGCCAAAATCAAAATGCTGACATTGAAAGTCCCGCTCGGAGCGGTAAATCAAACAATGATTTGTCCCTAAATAATGATAAATTATATCATAATATATTATATATTATTATTATTGATAGGATGATAACAGGTGTCGTGATCAGCCCTGCTGCTGTATCAGTCAGTGATCAGCTTTGCAGTAAAAAAAACAGGACAAGGGAGATATAAATTATGCATTATTAATTATAACAAATAAATTATGCCCAAAATACGGGACATTTGGCAACCCTAACGTTAGTTTTTCCCTTCCCCAAGAACAAAGCACATAACGTTAGCAGGGTTGAACTGGAACAAAAAAAATTAGATCAAATTTGCTAATAAAAATGAGCAAAATATAGCTAACAGCTCAGATAACTGCGATTGTCTGCAACAAATCAGAGAAAATCAAGACAGAAGAAGAGGTCTACGATGCCTACGGATGTTGGTTGATCACAAACTTCCAAGATGCCGTCTGCAAGTGTGTTTATGTCGATTGCGTGGGTATTAGAGATTTTTTTGCGATTGTCATGGGGTTTCTCAGATTTCGATTGAGACCGGTAAGCATTAGCCTCGATAGTAGTCGTGTCTCCTTCATTGCGTATTTTAATATTTTGAATATATCCCTCCACTGCATACTGTAACCCCTTTTGCCTCGATCTGGAAGATATCGCGGAGGTATTGCTCCAAAAAAGGTCACTGACACGCACGGGTATACCTCTTCCCGTCATGACAATCTGTCGTGCTGGTCGTGTTTGACCATTTGTTTGTCGGACGTAGCAACAGTAACTAAGGGGGGCGGGGCTCGGCGAATGGCTAATTCTTGCGATTTTTTTCAAGTGATCTCAGATTGAGCTCAGGAAGATGTATCCCAAGTTTAGCAAAAAAATCTCTTTCCGTTCACAATTTACAACCGTTTTAGTAAAAGTGGCCCTAGTGCCATCAAATATGTTGGTTCCCCTTATCGACCGTTAATTGAAACGAATCCTTACAATTACAATAGGGTTTCAGCACTTTGTTGTCTCGATCAGACTAACGGCTTTGAAGATAACCACAATTTTTTAAAGCTCTAAATGACACTTACAAAAACTATAAGGCGAAACCTGGCATGTTTGGTATTGTTGGACTCGGCAAGGATTCTTAGGAGGTCCCTCCTGTGAAAAAAACACGGGCTTGAAACTTCTAAGGCTCCTTCAAGGCATTGTGCCAGTGACGTGTACTGAGTTTTTTGAGATACACCAATGTTCTCATAGACTATCATGGCACCCTGGACAAAGACACTGCATGCCAATTTTCAGTAGACTAACGGTTGGGTGCGCTTATAGCTATTTTCATGATTTTTTTCACTGTTATAGCACCACAAAGAGGCCAGTTGTCACGATTTTTTTCATGTCAACTCAGATTGAGCTTATGAACATGTGTCCCAAATTTAGCGAAAATATCTCTTTCCGTTCACAAGTTATAACCATTTTATAGCACCACCAAGTGGCCAATTGTCATGATTTTTTTTCACGTGACCTCAGAATGAGCTCATGAACATGTGTCCCAAGTTTTGCGAAAATATCTCTTTCCGTTCACAAGTTATAACCGTTTTATAGTGCCACCTAGTGGCCAATTGTTGCGATTTTTTTCATGTAATCTCAGATTGAGCTCAGGAAGATGTATCCCAAGTTTAGCAAAAAAATCTCTTTCCGTTCACAATTTATAACCGTTTTGTAAAAGTGGCCCTGGTACCATCAAAGATTTTGGTTCCCCTTATCGTCCGTTAATTGAAATTTACAATTTTTTGGATGATTATTGATTGTCAGACTCCAGAGAATATTCTTGCAGTGATTTGGTTCCGATCGGGCAAAAAACCTAGGAGAAGTTTGCAAAAATAGTTTTTTCAAAAAAATGCAATTTACTCGAAATTGGCGCCGAAGGGCGAGCAAATCGGAGATAGCCATTTTGTCCGCCTCGAGTCAAGGATTCCAACGATATAAGACACTTGATCCTGGGACAAACGGTCTAAGAGTTATGAGCGATTTTGTACTTTTGGTTGCTGTAGCGCCACCTATGGGCCAATCGGGGTCATACTCTGATAGGTTGTCCCCAAATTGAGGCCTACCATCTGGCCAGGTTTCAAGTCTCTAGGCCTTACGGTTTGTCCTGCACGATGCGTTTTACGAATCCTTACAATTACAATAGGGTTTCAGCATTTCATGCTTGAACCCCTAATAAATAATCCTACCGGAAACAATAGGGCCTTCGCCCTTTCAGGGCTTGGGCCCTAATAATAAACAGAGCAATTCCAAGAGGGTCCTCACACCATCGGTGCTCGGGCCCTAATTAAAGCTGCAAGCAGCGATGAAAGGGCCCTCGCACCCGTGCCATCAACACTCGGTGGCTTTAGGAAGACAGAGCATGGTTGGGAAATGTACATTTAAGGAGGTATATATAGTAAGAGTATGTCAAAGTCAGTTACAAAATGTTTTGTATAATGGTGATAATAGCATGCTTCATGACTCAGCTAAGTGTTGCTAGCATGTTTAGTCTGTTTCTAGCATGCTTAGTACACAATAATTATGTGGTTAGTACTGCATTACGGTGTTAACCATGTCAGTTTCTGTTGCCAGTAGGTGGCGTTATGGCTATAACTGAATATGAGCATGGATGTGTGTTCAGGACAGAACTCTTATCAAACGTGTGAAGTTTGGTGCAAATTGGACATTGCCTTCTTGAGTAACAACAAAGTCATGTTTCATTGAATTAACATTCTTTAGCACTTAGCTAAGCATTGTTAGCATGTTTTAACATGTTTCTAGCATGTTTAGAACTCAATGGCATTTTTAACATGTTGCTAGAACGGCATAAAAGTGTTAAACATGTCACTTCCTGTTGCCAGTAGGTGGCGCTATTACTATAACTGAATTTGAGCATAGACATGTGTTCAGGCCATGATTCTTATCAAATGTGTGAAGTTTGGGGCAGATTGGACATTCCATGCCTGAATTACAGCAAATTCCTATTTAATTGCAATAATAGCATGCTTTAGCACTTAGCTAAGAGTTTGCTAGCATGTTTTAGCATGTTTCTAGTATGTTGTTAGCATGTTTAGCACTTGCTGGCACTTTTTTATATGTTATTAGGAGTCCATAACAGTGTTAAACATGTCACTTCCTGCTGCCAGCAGGTGGCGCTATGACTGTAAGCATGATCATGTGTTCAGGACAGAACGCTTATCAAAAGTGTGAAGTTTGGGGCAGATTGGACATTCCTTGCCTGAGTTACAGCAAATTCATATTTAATTGCAGTAATATCATTCTTTAGCACTTAGCTAAGTGTTTGCTAGTATGTTTTAGCAAGTCTCTAGTATGTTGGTAGGATGTTTAGCACCTACTTGCATTTTTTTATATGTTATTAGGAGTCAAGAACAGTGTTAAACGTCACTTCCTGTTGCCAGCAGGTGGCGCTATGACTATAACTAAATATGAGCATGGACATGTGTTCAAGAGATAACTCTTATCAAACGTGTGAAGTTTGGGGTAGATTGTACATTGCCTTCTTGAGTAACAACAAAGTCCTGTTTCATTGAATTAGCATGGTTTAGCACTTAGCTAAGTACTGCTAGCATGTTTTAACATGTTTCTAGCATGTATAGAACTCAATGGCATTTTTAACATGTTGCTAGAACGGCATCAAAGTGTTAAACATGTCACTTCCTGTTGCCAGTAGGTGGTGCTATTACTATAACTGAATTTGAGCATAGACATGTGTTCAGGCCATGATTCTTATCAAATGTGTGAAGTTTGGGGCAGATTGGACATTACATGCCTGAGTTACAGCAAATTCCTATTTAATTGCAGTAATAGCATGCTTTAGCACTTAGCTAAGTGTTTGCTAGCATGTTTCTAGTATGTTGCTAACCTGTTTAGCACTTGTTGGCTCTTTTTTATATGTTATTAGGAGACCACAAGAGTGTTAAACATGTCACTTCCTGTTACCAGTAGGTGGCGCTATTACTATAACTGAATTTTCTCATGTAGATGTGTTCAGGACAGAACGCTTATCAAAAGTGTGAAGTTTGGGGCAGATTGGACATTCCATGCCTGAGTTACAGCAAATTCCTATTTAATTGCAATAATAGCATGCTTTAGCACTTAGCTAAGAGTTTGCTAGCATGTTTTAGCATGCTTCTATTATGTTGTTAGCATGTTTAGCACTTGCTGGCACTTTTTTATATGTTATTAGGAGTCCATATCAGTGTTAAACATGTCACTTCCTGTTGCCAGCAGGTGGCGCTATGACTGTAACTGAATATGAGCATGGTCATGTGTTCAGGACAGAACGCTTATCAAAAGTGTGAAGTTTGGGGCAGATTGGACATTCCATGCCTGAGTTACAGCAACTTCCTGTTTCATGGCGAAACATCGAAATTTGTCAGGCCGCCGAGGACCCGCCCTTTGACGAAAACTCAAGATCTTCGCAATTTAACGTCGCAAAGGCCTTAAGATTACACTCACCAAATTTGAAGATGATCAGATTAAAACTGTAGGAGGAGTTCGTTAAAGTACGAGGCCTGAAAATGGCAAAAACTGCACAAAAATCTGAGAGGAAGTTCAAAATGGCTGACTTCCTGTTGTGTTTAGGGCTATGCTCCAAGAGACTTTTTTGTAGGTATTAGGTCATTACATGTATGTACCGAATTTCGTGCACGTACGTGGAACGTTGCGGGAGGCGCACTCCGTTGAACTTTTATAGGTGGCGCTATCGAGCCATTTTGCCCCGTCCAATTCTGAAACCTATATCAGATGTAAATTTTCGCCAGTTCTGACGCGTGTGCAAAGTTTCGTGAGTTTTCGAGCATGTTTAGGCCCTCAAAAATGCAATTAAATGCGGAGAAGAAGAAGAAGAATAATAATTAAAGCTGCAAGCAGCGATGAAAGGGCCCTCGCACCCGTGCCATCAACACTCGGTGGCTTTAGGAAGGCAGAGCATGGTTGGGAAATGTACATTTAAGGAGGTATATATAGTAAGAGTATGTCAAAGTCAGTTACAAAATGTTTTGTATAATGGTGATAATAGCATGCTTCATGACTCAGCTAAGTGTTGCTAGCATGTTTAGTCTGTTTCTAGCATGCTTAGTACACAATAATTATGTGGTTAGTACTGCATTACTGTGTTAACCATGTCAGTTTCTGTTGCCAGTAGGTGGCGTTATGACTATAACTGAATATGAGCATGGATGTGTGTTCAGGACAGAACTCTTATCAAACGTGTGAAGTTTGGTGCAAATTGGACATTGCCTTCTTGAGTAACAACAAAGTCATGTTTCATTGAATTAGCATTCTTTAGAACTTAGCTAAGCATTGTTAGCATGTTTTAACATGTTTCTAGCATGTTTAGAACTCAATGGCATTTTTAACATGTTGCTAGAACGGCATCAACGTGTTAAACATGTCACTTCCTGTTGCCAGTTGGTGGCGCTATTACTATAACTGAACATTCTCATGTAGATGTGTTCAGGCCATGACTCTTATCAAAAGTGTGAAGTTTGGGGCAGATTGGACATTCCATGCCTGAGTTACAGCAAATTCCTATTTAATTGCAATAATAGCATGCTTTAGCACTTGGCTAAGAGTTTGCTAGCATGTTTTAGCATGTTTCTAGTATGTTGTTAGCATGTTTAACACTTGCTGGCACTTTTTTATATGTTATTAGGAGTCCATAACAGTGTTAAACATGTCACTTCCTGTTGCCAGCAGGTGGCGCTATGACTGTAACTGAATATGAGCATGGTCATGTGTTCAGGACAGAACGCTTATCAAAAGTGTGAAGTTTGGGGCAGATTGGACATTCCATGCCTGAGTTACAGCAAATTCATATTTAATTGCAGTAATATCATTCTTTAGCACTTAGCTAAGTGTTTGCTAGTATGTTTTAGCATGTCTCTAGTATGTTGGTAGGATGTTTAGCACCTACTGGCATTTTTTTATATGTTATTAGGAGTCAAGAACAGTGTTAAACGTCACTTCCTGTTGCCAGCAGGTGGCGCTATGACTATAACTAAATATGAGCATGGACATGTGTTCAAGAGATAACTCTTATCAAACGTGTGAAGTTTGGGGTAGATTGTACATTGCCTTCTTGAGTAACAACAAAGTCCTGTTTCATTGAATTAGCATGCTTTAGCACTTAGCTAAGTATTGCTAGCATGTTTTAATATGTTTCTAGCATGTTTAGAACTCAATGGCATTTTTAACATGTTGCTAGAACGGCATCAACGTGTTAAACATGTCACTTCCTGTTGCCAGTAGGTGGCGCTATTACTATAACTGAATTTGAGCATAGACATGTGTTCAGGCCATGATTCTTATCAAACATGTGAAGTTTGGGGCAGATTGGACATTCCATGCCTGAGTTACAGCAAATTCCTATTTAATTGCAGTAATAGCATGCTTTAGCACTTAGCTAAGTGTTTGCTAGCATGTTTCTAGTATGTTGCTAACCTGTTTAGCACTTGCTGGCTCTTTTATATATGTTATTAGGAGACCACAACAGTGTTAAACATGTCACTTCCTGTTGACAGCAGGTGGCGCTATTACTATAACTGAATATTCTCATGTAGATGTGTTCAGGCCATGACTCTTATCAAACGTGTGAAGTTTGGGGCAGATTGGACATTCCATGCCTGTGTTACAGCAAATTCCTATTTAATTGCAGCAATAGCATGCTTTAGCACTTAGCTAAGTGTTTGCTAGCATGTTTTAGCATGTTTCTAGTATGTTGTTAGCATGTTTAGCACTTGCTGGCACTTTTTTTATATGTTTTTATATGTCCACAACAGTGTTTAACATGTCACTTCCTGTTGCCAGCAGGTGGCACTATGACTGTAACTGAATATGAGCATGGTCATGTGTTCAGGACAGAACGTTTATTAAAAGTGTGAAGTTTGGCGCAGATTGGACATTGCCTTCTTGAGTAACAACAACATCCTGTTTCATTGAATTAGCATGCTTTAGCACTTAGCTAAGTATTGCTAGCATGTTTTAACATGTTTCTAGCATGTTTAGAAGTCAATGGCATTTTTAACATGTTGCTAGAATGGCATCAACGTGTTAAACATGACACTTCCTGTTACCAGTAGGTGGCGCTATTACTATAACTGAATTTTCTCATGTAGATATGTTCAGGACAGAACGCTTATCAAAAGTGTGAAGTTTGGGGCAGATTGGACATTCCATGCCTGAGTTACAGCAAATTCCTATTTAATTGCAATAATAGCATGCTTTAGCACTTAGCTAAGAGTTTGCTAGCATGTTTTAGCATGCTTCTAGTATGTTGTTAGCATGTTTAGCACTTGCTGGCACTTTTTTATATGTTATTAGGAGTCCATAACAGTGTTAAACATGTCACTTCCTGTTGCCAGCAGGTGGCGTTATGACTATAACTGAATATGAGCATGGTCATGTGTTCAGGACAGAACTCTTATCAAATGTGTGAAGTTTGGGGCAGATTGGACATTCCATGCCTGAGTTACAGCAACTTCCTGTTTCATGGCGAAACATCAAAATTTGTCAGGCCGCCGAGGACCCGCCCTTCGACGAAAACTCAAGATCTTCGCAATTTAACGTCGCAAAGGCCTTAAGATTACACTCACCAAATTTGAAGATGATCAGATTAAAACTGTAGGAGGAGTTCGTTAAAGTACGAGGCCTGAAAATGTCAAAAACTGCACAAAAATCTGGGAGGAAGTTAAAAATGGCTGACTTCCTGTTGTGTTTAGGGCTATGCTCCAAGAGACTTTTTTGTAGGTATTAGGTCATTACATGTACGTACCGAATTTCGTGCACGTACGTGGAACGTTGCGGGAGGCGCACTCCGTTGAACTTTTATAGGTGGCGCTATCGAGCCATTTTGCCCCGTCCAATTCTGAAACCTATATCAGATGTAAATTTTCGCCAGTTCTGACGCGTGTGCAAAGTTTCGTGAGTTTTCGAGCATGTTTAGGCCCTCAAAAATGCAATTAAATTCGGAGAATAATAATAATAATAATAATTAAAGCTGCAAGCAGCGATGAAAGGGCCCTCGCACCCGTGCCATCAACACTCGGTGGCTTTAGGAAGACAGAGCATGGTTGGGAAATGTACATTTAAGGAGGTATATATAGTAAGAGTATGTCAAAGTCAGTTACAAAATGTTTTGTATAATGGTGATAATAGCATGCTTCATGACTCAGCTAAGTGTTGCTAGCATGTTTAGTCTGTTTCTAGCATGCTTAGTACACAATAATTATGTGGTTAGTACTGCATTACGGTGTTAACCATGTCAGTTTCTGTTGCCAGTAGGTGGCGTTATGGCTATAACTGAATATGAGCATGGATGTGTGTTCAGGACAGAACTCTTATCAAACGTGTGAAGTTTGGTGCAAATTGGACATTGCCTTCTTGAGTAACAACAAAGTCATGTTTCATTGAATTAACATTCTTTAGCACTTAGCTAAGCATTGTTAGCATGTTTTAACATGTTTCTAGCATGTTTAGAACTCAATGGCATTTTTAACATGTTGCTAGAACGGCATAAAAGTGTTAAACATGTCACTTCCTGTTGCCAGTAGGTGGCGCTATTACTATAACTGAATTTGAGCATAGACATGTGTTCAGGCCATGATTCTTATCAAATGTGTGAAGTTTGGGGCAGATTGGACATTCCATGCCTGAATTACAGCAAATTCCTATTTAATTGCAATAATAGCATGCTTTAGCACTTAGCTAAGAGTTTGCTAGCATGTTTTAGCATGTTTCTAGTATGTTGTTAGCATGTTTAGCACTTGCTGGCACTTTTTTATATGTTATTAGGAGTCCATAACAGTGTTAAACATGTCACTTCCTGCTGCCAGCAGGTGGCGCTATGACTGTAAGCATGATCATGTGTTCAGGACAGAACGCTTATCAAAAGTGTGAAGTTTGGGGCAGATTGGACATTCCTTGCCTGAGTTACAGCAAATTCATATTTAATTGCAGTAATATCATTCTTTAGCACTTAGCTAAGTGTTTGCTAGTATGTTTTAGCAAGTCTCTAGTATGTTGGTAGGATGTTTAGCACCTACTTGCATTTTTTTATATGTTATTAGGAGTCAAGAACAGTGTTAAACGTCACTTCCTGTTGCCAGCAGGTGGCGCTATGACTATAACTAAATATGAGCATGGACATGTGTTCAAGAGATAACTCTTATCAAACGTGTGAAGTTTGGGGTAGATTGTACATTGCCTTCTTGAGTAACAACAAAGTCCTGTTTCATTGAATTAGCATGGTTTAGCACTTAGCTAAGTACTGCTAGCATGTTTTAACATGTTTCTAGCATGTATAGAACTCAATGGCATTTTTAACATGTTGCTAGAACGGCATCAAAGTGTTAAACATGTCACTTCCTGTTGCCAGTAGGTGGTGCTATTACTATAACTGAATTTGAGCATAGATATGTGTTCAGGCCATGATTCTTATCAAATGTGTGAAGTTTGGGGCAGATTGGACATTACATGCCTGAGTTACAGCAAATTCCTATTTAATTGCAGTAATAGCATGCTTTAGCACTTAGCTAAGTGTTTGCTAGCATGTTTCTAGTATGTTGCTAACCTGTTTAGCACTTGTTGGCTCTTTTTTATATGTTATTAGGAGACCACAAGAGTGTTAAACATGTCACTTCCTGTTACCAGTAGGTGGCGCTATTACTATAACTGAATTTTCTCATGTAGATGTGTTCAGGACAGAACGCTTATCAAAAGTGTGAAGTTTGGGGCAGATTGGACATTCCATGCCTGAGTTACAGCAAATTCCTATTTAATTGCAATAATAGCATGCTTTAGCACTTAGCTAAGAGTTTGCTAGCATGTTTTAGCATGCTTCTATTATGTTGTTAGCATGTTTAGCACTTGCTGGCACTTTTTTATATGTTATTAGGAGTCCATATCAGTGTTAAACATGTCACTTCCTGTTGCCAGCAGGTGGCGCTATGACTGTAACTGAATATGAGCATGGTCATGTGTTCAGGACAGAACGCTTATCAAAAGTGTGAAGTTTGGGGCAGATTGGACATTCCATGCCTGAGTTACAGCAACTTCCTGTTTCATGGCGAAACATCGAAATTTGTCAGGCCGCCGAGGACCCGCCCTTTGACGAAAACTCAAGATCTTCGCAATTTAACGTCGCAAAGGCCTTAAGATTACACTCACCAAATTTGAAGATGATCAGATTAAAACTGTAGGAGGAGTTCGTTAAAGTACGAGGCCTGAAAATGGCAAAAACTGCACAAAAATCTGAGAGGAAGTTCAAAATGGCTGACTTCCTGTTGTGTTTAGGGCTATGCTCCAAGAGACTTTTTTGTAGGTATTAGGTCATTACATGTATGTACCGAATTTCGTGCACGTACGTGGAACGTTGCGGGAGGCGCACTCCGTTGAACTTTTATAGGTGGCGCTATCGAGCCATTTTGCCCCGTCCAATTCTGAAACCTATATCAGATGTAAATTTTCGCCAGTTCTGACGCGTGTGCAAAGTTTCGTGAGTTTTCGAGCATGTTTAGGCCCTCAAAAATGCAATTAAATGCGGAGAAGAAGAAGAAGAAGAAGAATAATAATAATAATAAACAGAGCAATTCCAAGAGGGTCCTCACACCATCGGTGCTCGGGCCCTAATAATAATAATAATAAACAGAGCAATTCCAAGAGGGTCCTCACACCATCGGTGCTCGGGCCCTAATAATTAAAGCTGCAAGCAGCGATGAAAGGGCCCTCGCACCCGTGCCATCAACACTCGGTGGCTTTAGGAAGGCAGAGCATGGTTGGGAAATGTACATTTAAGGAGGTATATATAGTAAGAGTATGTCAAAGTCAGTTACAAAATGTTTTGTATAATGGTGATAATAGCATGCTTCATGACTCAGCTAAGTGTTGCTAGCATGTTCAGTCTGTTTCTAGCATGCTTAGTACACAATAATTATGTGGTTAGTACTGCATTACTGTGTTAACCATGTCAGTTTCTGTTGCCAGTAGGTGGCGTTATGACTATAACTGAATATGAGCATGGATGTGTGTTCAGGACAGAACTCTTATCAAACATGTGAAGTTTGGTGCAAATTGGACATTGCCTTCTTGAGTAACAACAAAGTCATGTTTCATTGAATTAGCATTCTTTAGAACTTAGCTAAGCATTGTTAGCATGTTTTAACATGTTGCTAGAACGGCATCAACGTGTTAAACATGTCACTTCCTGTTGCCAGTTGGTGGCGCTATTACTATAACTGAACATTCTCATGTAGATGTGTTCAGGCCATGACTCTTATCAAAAGTGTGAAGTTTGGGGCAGATTGGACATTCCATGCCTGAGTTACAGCAAATTCCTATTTAATTGCAATAATAGCATGCTTTAGCACTTGGCTAAGAGTTTGCTAGCATGTTTTAGCATGTTTCTAGTATGTTGTTAGCATGTTTAACATTTGCTGGCACTTTTTTATATGTTATTAGGAGTCCACAACAGTGTTAAACATGTCACTTCCTGTTGCCAGCAGGTGGCGCTATGACTGTAACTGAATATAAGCATGGTCATGTGTTCAGGACAGAACGCTTATCAAAAGTGTGAAGTTTGGGGCAGATTGGACATTCCATGCCTGAGTTACAGCAAATTCATATTTAATTGCAGTAATATCATTCTTTAGCACTTAGCTAAGTGTTTGCTATTATGTTTTAGCATGTCTCTAGTATGTTGGTAGGATGTTTAGCACCTACTGGCATTTTTTTATATGTTATTAGGAGTCAAGAACAGTGTTAAACGTCACTTCCTGTTGCCAGCAGGTGGCGCTATGACTATAACTAAATATGAGCATGGACATGTGTTCAAGAGATAACTCTTATCAAACGTGTGACGTTTGGGGTAGATTGTACATTGCCTTCTTGAGTAACAACAAAGTCCTGTTTCATTGAATTAGCATGCTTTAGCACTTAGCTAAGTATTGCTAGCATGTTTTAATATGTTTCTAGCATGTTTAGAACTCAATGGCATTTTTAACATGTTGCTAGAACGGCATCAACGTGTTAAACATGTCACTTCCTGTTGCCAGTAGGTGGCGCTATTACTATAACTGAATTTGAGCATAGGCATGCGTTCAGGCCATGATTCTTATCAAACATGTGAAATTTGGGGCAGATTGGACGTTCCATGCCTGAGTTACAGCAAATTCCTATTTAATTGCAGTAATAGCATGCTTTATCACTTAGCTAAGTGTTTGCTAGCATGTTTCTAGTATGTTGCTAACCTGTTTAGCACTTGCTGGCTCTTTTATATATGTTATTAGGAGACCACAACAGTGTTAAACATGTCACTTCCTGTTGACAGCAGGTGGCGCTATTACTATAACTGAATATTCTCATGTAGATGTGTTCAGGCCATGACTCTTATCAAACGTGTGAAGTTTGGGGCAGATTGGACATTCCATGCCTGTGTTACAGCAAATTCCTATTTAATTGCAGCAATAGCATGCTTTAGCACTTAGCTAAGTGTTTGCTAGCATGTTTTAGCATGTTTCTAGTATGTTGTTAGCATGTTTAGCACTTGCTGGCACTTTTTTTATATGTTTTTATATGTCCACAACAGTGTTTAACATGTCACTTCCTGTTGCCAGCAGGTGGCACTATGACTGTAACTGAATATGAGCATGGTCATGTGTTCAGGACAGAACGTTTATTAAAAGTGTGAAGTTTGGCGCATATTGGACATTGCCTTCTTGAGTAACAACAACATCCTGTTTCATTGAATTAGCATGCTTTACCACTTAGCTAAGTATTGCTAGCATGTTTTAACATTAGCTAGCATGTTTTAACATGTTTCTAGCATGTTTAGACCTCAATGGCATTTTTAACATGTTGCTAGAATGGCATCAACGTGTTAAACATGACACTTCCTGTTGCCAGTAGGTGGCGCTATTACTATAACTGAATATTCTCATGTAGATGTGTTCAGGACAGAACGCTTATCAAAAGTGTGAAGTTTGGGGCAGATTGGACATTTCATGCCTGAGTTACAGCAAATTACTATTTAATTGCAATAATAGCATGCTTTAGCACTTAGCTAAGAGTTTGCTAGCATGTTTTAGCATGCTTCTAGTATGTTGTTAGCATGTTTAGCACTTGCTGGCACTTTTTTATATGTTATTAGGAGTCCATAACAGTGTTAAACATGTCACTTCCTGTTGCCAGCAGGTGGCGCTATGACTATAACTGAATATGAGCATGGCCATGTGTTCAGGACAGAACTCTTATCAAACGTGTGAAGTTTGGGGCAGATTGGACATTCCATGCCTGAGTTACAGCAACTTCCTGTTTCATGGCGAAACATCGAAATTTGTAAGGCCGCCGAGGACCCGCCCTTCGACAAAAACTCAAGATCTTCGCAATTTAACGTCGCAAAGGCCTTAAGATTACACTCACCAAATTTGAAGATGATCAGATTAAAACTGTAGGAGGAGTTCGTTAAAGTACGAGGCCTGAAAATGGCAAAAACTGCACAAAAATCTGAGAGGAAGTTCAAAATGGCTGACTTCCTATTGTGTTTAGGGATATGCTCCAAGAGACTTTTTTGTAGGTATTAGGTCATTACACGTATGTACCGAATTTCGTGCACGTACGTGGAACGTTGCGGGAGGCGCACTCTGTTGAACTTTTATAGGTGGCGCTATCGAGCCATTTTGCCCTGTCCAATTCTGAAACCTATATCAGATGTAAATTTTCGCCAGTTCTGACGCGTGTGCAAAGTTTCGTGAGTTTTCGCGCATGTTTAGGCCCTCAAAAATGCAATTCAATGCGGAGAATAATAATAATAATAATAATAATAATTAAAGCTGCAAGCAGCGATGAAAGGGCCCTCGCACCCGTGCCATCAACACTCGGTGGCTTTAGGAAGACAGAGCATGGTTGGGAAATGTACATTTAAGGAGGTATATATAGTAAGAGTATGTCAAAGTCAGTTACAAAATGTTTTGTATAATGGTGATAATAGCATGCTTCATGACTCAGCTAAGTGTTGCTAGCATGTTTAGTCTGTTTCTAGCATGCTTAGTACACAATAATTATGTGGTTAGTACTGCATTACGGTGTTAACCATGTCAGTTTCTGTTGCCAGTAGGTGGCGTTATGGCTATAACTGAATATGAGCATGGATGTGTGTTCAGGACAGAACTCTTATCAAACGTGTGAAGTTTGGTGCAAATTGGACATTGCCTTCTTGAGTAACAACAAAGTCATGTTTCATTGAATTAACATTCTTTAGCACTTAGCTAAGCATTGTTAGCATGTTTTAACATGTTTCTAGCATGTTTAGAACTCAATGGCATTTTTAACATGTTGCTAGAACGGCATAAAAGTGTTAAACATGTCACTTCCTGTTGCCAGTAGGTGGCGCTATTACTATAACTGAATTTGAGCATAGACATGTGTTCAGGCCATGATTCTTATCAAATGTGTGAAGTTTGGGGCAGATTGGACATTCCATGCCTGAATTACAGCAAATTCCTATTTAATTGCAATAATAGCATGCTTTAGCACTTAGCTAAGAGTTTGCTAGCATGTTTTAGCATGTTTCTAGTATGTTGTTAGCATGTTTAGCACTTGCTGGCACTTTTTTATATGTTATTAGGAGTCCATAACAGTGTTAAACATGTCACTTCCTGCTGCCAGCAGGTGGCGCTATGACTGTAAGCATGATCATGTGTTCAGGGCAGAACGCTTATCAAAAGTGTGAAGTTTGGGGCAGATTGGACATTCCTTGCCTGAGTTACAGCAAATTCATATTTAATTGCAGTAATATCATTCTTTAGCACTTAGCTAAGTGTTTGCTAGTATGTTTTAGCAAGTCTCTAGTATGTTGGTAGGATGTTTAGCACCTACTTGCATTTTTTTATATGTTATTAGGAGTCAAGAACAGTGTTAAACGTCACTTCCTGTTGCCAGCAGGTGGCGCTATGACTATAACTAAATATGAGCATGGACATGTGTTCAAGAGATAACTCTTATCAAACGTGTGAAGTTTGGGGTAGATTGTACATTGCCTTCTTGAGTAACAACAAAGTCCTGTTTCATTGAATTAGCATGGTTTAGCACTTAGCTAAGTACTGCTAGCATGTTTTAACATGTTTCTAGCATGTATAGAACTCAATGGCATTTTTAACATGTTGCTAGAACGGCATCAAAGTGTTAAACATGTCACTTCCTGTTGCCAGTAGGTGGTGCTATTACTATAACTGAATTTGAGCATAGACATGTGTTCAGGCCATGATTCTTATCAAATGTGTGAAGTTTGGGGCAGATTGGACATTACATGCCTGAGTTACAGCAAATTCCTATTTAATTGCAGTAATAGCATGCTTTAGCACTTAGCTAAGTGTTTGCTAGCATGTTTCTAGTATGTTGCTAACCTGTTTAGCACTTGTTGGCTCTTTTTTATATGTTATTAGGAGACCACAAGAGTGTTAAACATGTCACTTCCTGTTACCAGTAGGTGGCGCTATTACTATAACTGAATTTTCTCATGTAGATGTGTTCAGGACAGAACGCTTATCAAAAGTGTGAAGTTTGGGGCAGATTGGACATTCCATGCCTGAGTTACAGCAAATTCCTATTTAATTGCAATAATAGCATGCTTTAGCACTTAGCTAAGAGTTTGCTAGCATGTTTTAGCATGCTTCTATTATGTTGTTAGCATGTTTAGCACTTGCTGGCACTTTTTTATATGTTATTAGGAGTCCATATCAGTGTTAAACATGTCACTTCCTGTTGCCAGCAGGTGGCGCTATGACTGTAACTGAATATGAGCATGGTCATGTGTTCAGGACAGAACGCTTATCAAAAGTGTGAAGTTTGGGGCAGATTGGACATTCCATGCCTGAGTTACAGCAACTTCCTGTTTCATGGCGAAACATCGAAATTTGTCAGGCCGCCGAGGACCCGCCCTTTGACGAAAACTCAAGATCTTCGCAATTTAACGTCGCAAAGGCCTTAAGATTACACTCACCAAATTTGAAGATGATCAGATTAAAACTGTAGGAGGAGTTCGTTAAAGTACGAGGCCTGAAAATGGCAAAAACTGCACAAAAATCTGAGAGGAAGTTCAAAATGGCTGACTTCCTGTTGTGTTTAGGGCTATGCTCCAAGAGACTTTTTTGTAGGTATTAGGTCATTACATGTATGTACCGAATTTCGTGCACGTACGTGGAACGTTGCGGGAGGCGCACTCCGTTGAACTTTTATAGGTGGCGCTATCGAGCCATTTTGCCCCGTCCAATTCTGAAACCTATATCAGATGTAAATTTTCGCCAGTTCTGACGCGTGTGCAAAGTTTCGTGAGTTTTCGAGCATGTTTAGGCCCTCAAAAATGCAATTAAATGCGGAGAAGAAGAAGAAGAAGAATAATAATAATTAAAGCTGCAAGCAGCGATGAAAGGGCCCTCGCACCCGTGCCATCAACACTCGGTGGCTTTAGGAAGACAGAGCATGGTTGGGAAATGTACATTTAAGGAGGTATATATAGTAAGAGTATGTCAAAGTCAGTTACAAAATGTTTTGTATAATGGTGATAATAGCATGCTTCATGACTCAGCTAAGTGTTGCTAGAATGTTTAGTCTGTTTCTAGCATGCTTAGTACACAATAATTATGTGGTTAGTACTGCATTACGGTGTTAACCATGTCAGTTTCTGTTGCCAGTAGGTGGCGTTATGGCTATAACTGAATATGAGCATGGATGTGTGTTCAGGACAGAACTCTTATCAAACGTGTGAAGTTTGGTGCAAATTGGACATTGCCTTCTTGAGTAACAACAAAGTCATGTTTCATTGAATTAACATTCTTTAGCACTTAGCTAAGCATTGTTAGCATGTTTTAACATGTTTCTAGCATGTTTAGAACTCAATGGCATTTTTAACATGTTGCTAGAACGGCATAAAAGTGTTAAACATGTCACTTCCTGTTGCCAGTAGGTGGCGCTATTACTATAACTGAATTTGAGCATAGACATGTGTTCAGGCCATGATTCTTATCAAATGTGTGAAGTTTGGGGCAGATTGGACATTCCATGCCTGAATTACAGCAAATTCCTATTTAATTGCAATAATAGCATGCTTTAGCACTTAGCTAAGAGTTTGCTAGCATGTTTTAGCATGTTTCTAGTATGTTGTTAGCATGTTTAGCACTTGCTGGCACTTTTTTATATGTTATTAGGAGTCCATAACAGTGTTAAACATGTCACTTCCTGCTGCCAGCAGGTGGCGCTATGACTGTAAGCATGATCATGTGTTCAGGACAGAACGCTTATCAAAAGTGTGAAGTTTGGGGCAGATTGGACATTCCTTGCCTGAGTTACAGCAAATTCATATTTAATTGCAGTAATATCATTCTTTAGCACTTAGCTAAGTGTTTGCTAGTATGTTTTAGCAAGTCTCTAGTATGTTGGTAGGATGTTTAGCACCTACTTGCATTTTTTTATATGTTATTAGGAGTCAAGAACAGTGTTAAACGTCACTTCCTGTTGCCAGCAGGTGGCGCTATGACTATAACTAAATATGAGCATGGACATGTGTTCAAGAGATAACTCTTATCAAACGTGTGAAGTTTGGGGTAGATTGTACATTGCCTTCTTGAGTAACAACAAAGTCCTGTTTCATTGAATTAGCATGGTTTAGCACTTAGCTAAGTACTGCTAGCATGTTTTAACATGTTTCTAGCATGTATAGAACTCAATGGCATTTTTAACATGTTGCTAGAACGGCATCAAAGTGTTAAACATGTCACTTCCTGTTGCCAGTAGGTGGTGCTATTACTATAACTGAATTTGAGCATAGACATGTGTTCAGGCCATGATTCTTATCAAATGTGTGAAGTTTGGGGCAGATTGGACATTACATGC
The DNA here is from genome assembly GCA_022829025.1 of Squalius cephalus. Classification (NCBI taxonomy): domain Eukaryota; kingdom Metazoa; phylum Chordata; class Actinopteri; order Cypriniformes; family Leuciscidae; genus Squalius; species Squalius cephalus. The sequence continues at coordinate 20,360,634 of CM040798.1, forward strand.
CTGAGTTACAGCAAATTCCTATTTAATTGCAGTAATAGCATGCTTTAGCACTTAGCTAAGTGTTTGCTAGCATGTTTCTAGTATGTTGCTAACCTGTTTAGCACTTGTTGGCTCTTTTTTATATGTTATTAGGAGACCACAAGAGTGTTAAACATGTCACTTCCTGTTACCAGTAGGTGGCGCTATTACTATAACTGAATTTTCTCATGTAGATGTGTTCAGGACAGAACGCTTATCAAAAGTGTGAAGTTTGGGGCAGATTGGACATTCCATGCCTGAGTTACAGCAAATTCCTATTTAATTGCAATAATAGCATGCTTTAGCACTTAGCTAAGAGTTTGCTAGCATGTTTTAGCATGCTTCTATTATGTTGTTAGCATGTTTAGCACTTGCTGGCACTTTTTTATATGTTATTAGGAGTCCATATCAGTGTTAAACATGTCACTTCCTGTTGCCAGCAGGTGGCGCTATGACTGTAACTGAATATGAGCATGGTCATGTGTTCAGGACAGAACGCTTATCAAAAGTGTGAAGTTTGGGGCAGATTGGACATTCCATGCCTGAGTTACAGCAACTTCCTGTTTCATGGCGAAACATCGAAATTTGTCAGGCCGCCGAGGACCCGCCCTTTGACGAAAACTCAAGATCTTCGCAATTTAACGTCGCAAAGGCCTTAAGATTACACTCACCAAATTTGAAGATGATCAGATTAAAACTGTAGGAGGAGTTCGTTAAAGTACGAGGCCTGAAAATGGCAAAAACTGCACAAAAATCTGAGAGGAAGTTCAAAATGGCTGACTTCCTGTTGTGTTTAGGGCTATGCTCCAAGAGACTTTTTTGTAGGTATTAGGTCATTACATGTATGTACCGAATTTCGTGCACGTACGTGGAACGTTGCGGGAGGCGCACTCCGTTGAACTTTTATAGGTGGCGCTATCGAGCCATTTTGCCCCGTCCAATTCTGAAACCTATATCAGATGTAAATTTTCGCCAGTTCTGACGCGTGTGCAAAGTTTCGTGAGTTTTCGAGCATGTTTAGGCCCTCAAAAATGCAATTAAATGCGGAGAAGAAGAAGAAGAAGAAGAAGAAGAATAATAATAAACAGAGCAATTCCAAGAGGGTCCTCACACCATCGGTGCTCGGGCCCTAATAATAATAATAATAAACAGAGCAATTCCAAGAGGGTCCTCACACCATCGGTGCTCGGGCCCTAATAATTAAAGCTGCAAGCAGCGATGAAAGGGCCCTCGCACCCGTGCCATCAACACTCGGTGGCTTTAGGAAGGCAGAGCATGGTTGGGAAATGTACATTTAAGGAGGTATATATAGTAAGAGTATGTCAAAGTCAGTTACAAAATGTTTTGTATAATGGTGATAATAGCATGCTTCATGACTCAGCTAAGTGTTGCTAGCATGTTCAGTCTGTTTCTAGCATGCTTAGTACACAATAATTATGTGGTTAGTACTGCATTACTGTGTTAACCATGTCAGTTTCTGTTGCCAGTAGGTGGCGTTATGACTATAACTGAATATGAGCATGGATGTGTGTTCAGGACAGAACTCTTATCAAACATGTGAAGTTTGGTGCAAATTGGACATTGCCTTCTTGAGTAACAACAAAGTCATGTTTCATTGAATTAGCATTCTTTAGAACTTAGCTAAGCATTGTTAGCATGTTTTAACATGTTGCTAGAACGGCATCAACGTGTTAAACATGTCACTTCCTGTTGCCAGTTGGTGGCGCTATTACTATAACTGAACATTCTCATGTAGATGTGTTCAGGCCATGACTCTTATCAAAAGTGTGAAGTTTGGGGCAGATTGGACATTCCATGCCTGAGTTACAGCAAATTCCTATTTAATTGCAATAATAGCATGCTTTAGCACTTGGCTAAGAGTTTGCTAGCATGTTTTAGCATGTTTCTAGTATGTTGTTAGCATGTTTAACATTTGCTGGCACTTTTTTATATGTTATTAGGAGTCCACAACAGTGTTAAACATGTCACTTCCTGTTGCCAGCAGGTGGCGCTATGACTGTAACTGAATATAAGCATGGTCATGTGTTCAGGACAGAACGCTTATCAAAAGTGTGAAGTTTGGGGCAGATTGGACATTCCATGCCTGAGTTACAGCAAATTCATATTTAATTGCAGTAATATCATTCTTTAGCACTTAGCTAAGTGTTTGCTATTATGTTTTAGCATGTCTCTAGTATGTTGGTAGGATGTTTAGCACCTACTGGCATTTTTTTATATGTTATTAGGAGTCAAGAACAGTGTTAAACGTCACTTCCTGTTGCCAGCAGGTGGCGCTATGACTATAACTAAATATGAGCATGGACATGTGTTCAAGAGATAACTCTTATCAAACGTGTGACGTTTGGGGTAGATTGTACATTGCCTTCTTGAGTAACAACAAAGTCCTGTTTCATTGAATTAGCATGCTTTAGCACTTAGCTAAGTATTGCTAGCATGTTTTAATATGTTTCTAGCATGTTTAGAACTCAATGGCATTTTTAACATGTTGCTAGAACGGCATCAACGTGTTAAACATGTCACTTCCTGTTGCCAGTAGGTGGCGCTATTACTATAACTGAATTTGAGCATAGGCATGCGTTCAGGCCATGATTCTTATCAAACATGTGAAATTTGGGGCAGATTGGACGTTCCATGCCTGAGTTACAGCAAATTCCTATTTAATTGCAGTAATAGCATGCTTTATCACTTAGCTAAGTGTTTGCTAGCATGTTTCTAGTATGTTGCTAACCTGTTTAGCACTTGCTGGCTCTTTTATATATGTTATTAGGAGACCACAACAGTGTTAAACATGTCACTTCCTGTTGACAGCAGGTGGCGCTATTACTATAACTGAATATTCTCATGTAGATGTGTTCAGGCCATGACTCTTATCAAACGTGTGAAGTTTGGGGCAGATTGGACATTCCATGCCTGTGTTACAGCAAATTCCTATTTAATTGCAGCAATAGCATGCTTTAGCACTTAGCTAAGTGTTTGCTAGCATGTTTTAGCATGTTTCTAGTATGTTGTTAGCATGTTTAGCACTTGCTGGCACTTTTTTTATATGTTTTTATATGTCCACAACAGTGTTTAACATGTCACTTCCTGTTGCCAGCAGGTGGCACTATGACTGTAACTGAATATGAGCATGGTCATGTGTTCAGGACAGAACGTTTATTAAAAGTGTGAAGTTTGGCGCATATTGGACATTGCCTTCTTGAGTAACAACAACATCCTGTTTCATTGAATTAGCATGCTTTACCACTTAGCTAAGTATTGCTAGCATGTTTTAACATTAGCTAGCATGTTTTAACATGTTTCTAGCATGTTTAGACCTCAATGGCATTTTTAACATGTTGCTAGAATGGCATCAACGTGTTAAACATGACACTTCCTGTTGCCAGTAGGTGGCGCTATTACTATAACTGAATATTCTCATGTAGATGTGTTCAGGACAGAACGCTTATCAAAAGTGTGAAGTTTGGGGCAGATTGGACATTTCATGCCTGAGTTACAGCAAATTACTATTTAATTGCAATAATAGCATGCTTTAGCACTTAGCTAAGAGTTTGCTAGCATGTTTTAGCATGCTTCTAGTATGTTGTTAGCATGTTTAGCACTTGCTGGCACTTTTTTATATGTTATTAGGAGTCCATAACAGTGTTAAACATGTCACTTCCTGTTGCCAGCAGGTGGCGCTATGACTATAACTGAATATGAGCATGGCCATGTGTTCAGGACAGAACTCTTATCAAACGTGTGAAGTTTGGGGCAGATTGGACATTCCATGCCTGAGTTACAGCAACTTCCTGTTTCATGGCGAAACATCGAAATTTGTAAGGCCGCCGAGGACCCGCCCTTCGACGAAAACTGAAGATCTTCGCAATTTAACGTCGCAAAGGCCTTAAGATTACACTCACCAAATTTGAAGATGATCAGATTAAAACTGTAGGAGGAGTTCGTTAAAGTACGAGGCCTGAAAATGGCAAAAACTGCACAAAAATCTGAGAGGAAGTTCAAAATGGCTGACTTCCTATTGTGTTTAGGGATATGCTCCAAGAGACTTTTTTGTAGGTATTAGGTCATTACACGTATGTACCGAATTTCGTGCACGTACGTGGAACGTTGCGGGAGGCGCACTCTGTTGAACTTTTATAGGTGGCGCTATCGAGCCATTTTGCCCTGTCCAATTCTGAAACCTATATCAGATGTAAATTTTCGCCAGTTCTGACGCGTGTGCAAAGTTTCGTGAGTTTTCGCGCATGTTTAGGCCCTCAAAAATGCAATTCAATGCGGAGAATAATAATAATAATAATAATAATTAAAGCTGCAAGCAGCGATGAAAGGGCCCTCGCACCCGTGCCATCAACACTCGGTGGCTTTAGGAAGACAGAGCATGGTTGGGAAATGTACATTTAAGGAGGTATATATAGTAAGAGTATGTCAAAGTCAGTTACAAAATGTTTTGTATAATGGTGATAATAGCATGCTTCATGACTCAGCTAAGTGTTGCTAGCATGTTTAGTCTGTTTCTAGCATGCTTAGTACACAATAATTATGTGGTTAGTACTGCATTACGGTGTTAACCATGTCAGTTTCTGTTGCCAGTAGGTGGCGTTATGGCTATAACTGAATATGAGCATGGATGTGTGTTCAGGACAGAACTCTTATCAAACGTGTGAAGTTTGGTGCAAATTGGACATTGCCTTCTTGAGTAACAACAAAGTCATGTTTCATTGAATTAACATTCTTTAGCACTTAGCTAAGCATTGTTAGCATGTTTTAACATGTTTCTAGCATGTTTAGAACTCAATGGCATTTTTAACATGTTGCTAGAACGGCATAAAAGTGTTAAACATGTCACTTCCTGTTGCCAGTAGGTGGCGCTATTACTATAACTGAATTTGAGCATAGACATGTGTTCAGGCCATGATTCTTATCAAATGTGTGAAGTTTGGGGCAGATTGGACATTCCATGCCTGAATTACAGCAAATTCCTATTTAATTGCAATAATAGCATGCTTTAGCACTTAGCTAAGAGTTTGCTAGCATGTTTTAGCATGTTTCTAGTATGTTGTTAGCATGTTTAGCACTTGCTGGCACTTTTTTATATGTTATTAGGAGTCCATAACAGTGTTAAACATGTCACTTCCTGCTGCCAGCAGGTGGCGCTATGACTGTAAGCATGATCATGTGTTCAGGGCAGAACGCTTATCAAAAGTGTGAAGTTTGGGGCAGATTGGACATTCCTTGCCTGAGTTACAGCAAATTCATATTTAATTGCAGTAATATCATTCTTTAGCACTTAGCTAAGTGTTTGCTAGTATGTTTTAGCAAGTCTCTAGTATGTTGGTAGGATGTTTAGCACCTACTTGCATTTTTTTATATGTTATTAGGAGTCAAGAACAGTGTTAAACGTCACTTCCTGTTGCCAGCAGGTGGCGCTATGACTATAACTAAATATGAGCATGGACATGTGTTCAAGAGATAACTCTTATCAAACGTGTGAAGTTTGGGGTAGATTGTACATTGCCTTCTTGAGTAACAACAAAGTCCTGTTTCATTGAATTAGCATGGTTTAGCACTTAGCTAAGTACTGCTAGCATGTTTTAACATGTTTCTAGCATGTATAGAACTCAATGGCATTTTTAACATGTTGCTAGAACGGCATCAAAGTGTTAAACATGTCACTTCCTGTTGCCAGTAGGTGGTGCTATTACTATAACTGAATTTGAGCATAGACATGTGTTCAGGCCATGATTCTTATCAAATGTGTGAAGTTTGGGGCAGATTGGACATTACATGCCTGAGTTACAGCAAATTCCTATTTAATTGCAGTAATAGCATGCTTTAGCACTTAGCTAAGTGTTTGCTAGCATGTTTCTAGTATGTTGCTAACCTGTTTAGCACTTGTTGGCTCTTTTTTATATGTTATTAGGAGACCACAAGAGTGTTAAACATGTCACTTCCTGTTACCAGTAGGTGGCGCTATTACTATAACTGAATTTTCTCATGTAGATGTGTTCAGGACAGAACGCTTATCAAAAGTGTGAAGTTTGGGGCAGATTGGACATTCCATGCCTGAGTTACAGCAAATTCCTATTTAATTGCAATAATAGCATGCTTTAGCACTTAGCTAAGAGTTTGCTAGCATGTTTTAGCATGCTTCTATTATGTTGTTAGCATGTTTAGCACTTGCTGGCACTTTTTTATATGTTATTAGGAGTCCATATCAGTGTTAAACATGTCACTTCCTGTTGCCAGCAGGTGGCGCTATGACTGTAACTGAATATGAGCATGGTCATGTGTTCAGGACAGAACGCTTATCAAAAGTGTGAAGTTTGGGGCAGATTGGACATTCCATGCCTGAGTTACAGCAACTTCCTGTTTCATGGCGAAACATCGAAATTTGTCAGGCCGCCGAGGACCCGCCCTTTGACGAAAACTCAAGATCTTCGCAATTTAACGTCGCAAAGGCCTTAAGATTACACTCACCAAATTTGAAGATGATCAGATTAAAACTGTAGGAGGAGTTCGTTAAAGTACGAGGCCTGAAAATGGCAAAAACTGCACAAAAATCTGAGAGGAAGTTCAAAATGGCTGACTTCCTGTTGTGTTTAGGGCTATGCTCCAAGAGACTTTTTTGTAGGTATTAGGTCATTACATGTATGTACCGAATTTCGTGCACGTACGTGGAACGTTGCGGGAGGCGCACTCCGTTGAACTTTTATAGGTGGCGCTATCGAGCCATTTTGCCCCGTCCAATTCTGAAACCTATATCAGATGTAAATTTTCGCCAGTTCTGACGCGTGTGCAAAGTTTCGTGAGTTTTCGAGCATGTTTAGGCCCTCAAAAATGCAATTAAATGCGGAGAAGAAGAAGAAGAAGAAGAAGAATAATAATAATAAACAGAGCAATTCCAAGAGGGTCCTCACACCATCGGTGCTCGGGCCCTAATAATAATAATAATAAACAGAGCAATTCCAAGAGGGTCCTCACACCATCGGTGCTCGGGCCCTAATAATTAAAGCTGCAAGCAGCGATGAAAGGGCCCTCGCACCCGTGCCATCAACACTCGGTGGCTTTAGGAAGGCAGAGCATGGTTGGGAAATGTACATTTAAGGAGGTATATATAGTAAGAGTATGTCAAAGTCAGTTACAAAATGTTTTGTATAATGGTGATAATAGCATGCTTCATGACTCAGCTAAGTGTTGCTAGCATGTTCAGTCTGTTTCTAGCATGCTTAGTACACAATAATTATGTGGTTAGTACTGCATTACTGTGTTAACCATGTCAGTTTCTGTTGCCAGTAGGTGGCGTTATGACTATAACTGAATATGAGCATGGATGTGTGTTCAGGACAGAACTCTTATCAAACATGTGAAGTTTGGTGCAAATTGGACATTGCCTTCTTGAGTAACAACAAAGTCATGTTTCATTGAATTAGCATTCTTTAGAACTTAGCTAAGCATTGTTAGCATGTTTTAACATGTTGCTAGAACGGCATCAACGTGTTAAACATGTCACTTCCTGTTGCCAGTTGGTGGCGCTATTACTATAACTGAACATTCTCATGTAGATGTGTTCAGGCCATGACTCTTATCAAAAGTGTGAAGTTTGGGGCAGATTGGACATTCCATGCCTGAGTTACAGCAAATTCCTATTTAATTGCAATAATAGCATGCTTTAGCACTTGGCTAAGAGTTTGCTAGCATGTTTTAGCATGTTTCTAGTATGTTGTTAGCATGTTTAACATTTGCTGGCACTTTTTTATATGTTATTAGGAGTCCACAACAGTGTTAAACATGTCACTTCCTGTTGCCAGCAGGTGGCGCTATGACTGTAACTGAATATAAGCATGGTCATGTGTTCAGGACAGAACGCTTATCAAAAGTGTGAAGTTTGGGGCAGATTGGACATTCCATGCCTGAGTTACAGCAAATTCATATTTAATTGCAGTAATATCATTCTTTAGCACTTAGCTAAGTGTTTGCTATTATGTTTTAGCATGTCTCTAGTATGTTGGTAGGATGTTTAGCACCTACTGGCATTTTTTTATATGTTATTAGGAGTCAAGAACAGTGTTAAACGTCACTTCCTGTTGCCAGCAGGTGGCGCTATGACTATAACTAAATATGAGCATGGACATGTGTTCAAGAGATAACTCTTATCAAACGTGTGACGTTTGGGGTAGATTGTACATTGCCTTCTTGAGTAACAACAAAGTCCTGTTTCATTGAATTAGCATGCTTTAGCACTTAGCTAAGTATTGCTAGCATGTTTTAATATGTTTCTAGCATGTTTAGAACTCAATGGCATTTTTAACATGTTGCTAGAACGGCATCAACGTGTTAAACATGTCACTTCCTGTTGCCAGTAGGTGGCGCTATTACTATAACTGAATTTGAGCATAGGCATGCGTTCAGGCCATGATTCTTATCAAACATGTGAAATTTGGGGCAGATTGGACGTTCCATGCCTGAGTTACAGCAAATTCCTATTTAATTGCAGTAATAGCATGCTTTATCACTTAGCTAAGTGTTTGCTAGCATGTTTCTAGTATGTTGCTAACCTGTTTAGCACTTGCTGGCTCTTTTATATATGTTATTAGGAGACCACAACAGTGTTAAACATGTCACTTCCTGTTGACAGCAGGTGGCGCTATTACTATAACTGAATATTCTCATGTAGATGTGTTCAGGCCATGACTCTTATCAAACGTGTGAAGTTTGGGGCAGATTGGACATTCCATGCCTGTGTTACAGCAAATTCCTATTTAATTGCAGCAATAGCATGCTTTAGCACTTAGCTAAGTGTTTGCTAGCATGTTTTAGCATGTTTCTAGTATGTTGTTAGCATGTTTAGCACTTGCTGGCACTTTTTTTATATGTTTTTATATGTCCACAACAGTGTTTAACATGTCACTTCCTGTTGCCAGCAGGTGGCACTATGACTGTAACTGAATATGAGCATGGTCATGTGTTCAGGACAGAACGTTTATTAAAAGTGTGAAGTTTGGCGCATATTGGACATTGCCTTCTTGAGTAACAACAACATCCTGTTTCATTGAATTAGCATGCTTTACCACTTAGCTAAGTATTGCTAGCATGTTTTAACATTAGCTAGCATGTTTTAACATGTTTCTAGCATGTTTAGACCTCAATGGCATTTTTAACATGTTGCTAGAATGGCATCAACGTGTTAAACATGACACTTCCTGTTGCCAGTAGGTGGCGCTATTACTATAACTGAATATTCTCATGTAGATGTGTTCAGGACAGAACGCTTATCAAAAGTGTGAAGTTTGGGGCAGATTGGACATTTCATGCCTGAGTTACAGCAAATTACTATTTAATTGCAATAATAGCATGCTTTAGCACTTAGCTAAGAGTTTGCTAGCATGTTTTAGCATGCTTCTAGTATGTTGTTAGCATGTTTAGCACTTGCTGGCACTTTTTTATATGTTATTAGGAGTCCATAACAGTGTTAAACATGTCACTTCCTGTTGCCAGCAGGTGGCGCTATGACTATAACTGAATATGAGCATGGCCATGTGTTCAGGACAGAACTCTTATCAAACGTGTGAAGTTTGGGGCAGATTGGACATTCCATGCCTGAGTTACAGCAACTTCCTGTTTCATGGCGAAACATCGAAATTTGTAAGGCCGCCGAGGACCCGCCCTTCGACGAAAACTCAAGATCTTCGCAATTTAACGTCGCAAAGGCCTTAAGATTACACTCACCAAATTTGAAGATGATCAGATTAAAACTGTAGGAGGAGTTCGTTAAAGTACGAGGCCTGAAAATGGCAAAAACTGCACAAAAATCTGAGAGGAAGTTCAAAATGGCTGACTTCCTATTGTGTTTAGGGATATGCTCCAAGAGACTTTTTTGTAGGTATTAGGTCATTACACGTATGTACCGAATTTCGTGCACGTACGTGGAACGTTGCGGGAGGCGCACTCTGTTGAACTTTTATAGGTGGCGCTATCGAGCCATTTTGCCCTGTCCAATTCTGAAACCTATATCAGATGTAAATTTTCGCCAGTTCTGACGCGTGTGCAAAGTTTCGTGAGTTTTCGCGCATGTTTAGGCCCTCAAAAATGCAATTCAATGCGGAGAATAATAATAATAATAATAATAATTAAAGCTGCAAGCAGCGATGAAAGGGCCCTCGCACCCGTGCCATCAACACTCGGTGGCTTTAGGAAGACAGAGCATGGTTGGGAAATGTACATTTAAGGAGGTATATATAGTAAGAGTATGTCAAAGTCAGTTACAAAATGTTTTGTATAATGGTGATAATAGCATGCTTCATGACTCAGCTAAGTGTTGCTAGCATGTTTAGTCTGTTTCTAGCATGCTTAGTACACAATAATTATGTGGTTAGTACTGCATTACGGTGTTAACCATGTCAGTTTCTGTTGCCAGTAGGTGGCGTTATGGCTATAACTGAATATGAGCATGGATGTGTGTTCAGGACAGAACTCTTATCAAACGTGTGAAGTTTGGTGCAAATTGGACATTGCCTTCTTGAGTAACAACAAAGTCATGTTTCATTGAATTAACATTCTTTAGCACTTAGCTAAGCATTGTTAGCATGTTTTAACATGTTTCTAGCATGTTTAGAACTCAATGGCATTTTTAACATGTTGCTAGAACGGCATAAAAGTGTTAAACATGTCACTTCCTGTTGCCAGTAGGTGGCGCTATTACTATAACTGAATTTGAGCATAGACATGTGTTCAGGCCATGATTCTTATCAAATGTGTGAAGTTTGGGGCAGATTGGACATTCCATGCCTGAATTACAGCAAATTCCTATTTAATTGCAATAATAGCATGCTTTAGCACTTAGCTAAGAGTTTGCTAGCATGTTTTAGCATGTTTCTAGTATGTTGTTAGCATGTTTAGCACTTGCTGGCACTTTTTTATATGTTATTAGGAGTCCATAACAGTGTTAAACATGTCACTTCCTGCTGCCAGCAGGTGGCGCTATGACTGTAAGCATGATCATGTGTTCAGGGCAGAACGCTTATCAAAAGTGTGAAGTTTGGGGCAGATTGGACATTCCTTGCCTGAGTTACAGCAAATTCATATTTAATTGCAGTAATATCATTCTTTAGCACTTAGCTAAGTGTTTGCTAGTATGTTTTAGCAAGTCTCTAGTATGTTGGTAGGATGTTTAGCACCTACTTGCATTTTTTTATATGTTATTAGGAGTCAAGAACAGTGTTAAACGTCACTTCCTGTTGCCAGCAGGTGGCGCTATGACTATAACTAAATATGAGCATGGACATGTGTTCAAGAGATAACTCTTATCAAACGTGTGAAGTTTGGGGTAGATTGTACATTGCCTTCTTGAGTAACAACAAAGTCCTGTTTCATTGAATTAGCATGGTTTAGCACTTAGCTAAGTACTGCTAGCATGTTTTAACATGTTTCTAGCATGTATAGAACTCAATGGCATTTTTAACATGTTGCTAGAACGGCATCAAAGTGTTAAACATGTCACTTCCTGTTGCCAGTAGGTGGTGCTATTACTATAACTGAATTTGAGCATAGACATGTGTTCAGGCCATGATTCTTATCAAATGTGTGAAGTTTGGGGCAGATTGGACATTACATGCCTGAGTTACAGCAAATTCCTATTTAATTGCAGTAATAGCATGCTTTAGCACTTAGCTAAGTGTTTGCTAGCATGTTTCTAGTATGTTGCTAACCTGTTTAGCACTTGTTGGCTCTTTTTTATATGTTATTAGGAGACCACAAGAGTGTTAAACATGTCACTTCCTGTTACCAGTAGGTGGCGCTATTACTATAACTGAATTTTCTCATGTAGATGTGTTCAGGACAGAACGCTTATCAAAAGTGTGAAGTTTGGGGCAGATTGGACATTCCATGCCTGAGTTACAGCAAATTCCTATTTAATTGCAATAATAGCATGCTTTAGCACTTAGCTAAGAGTTTGCTAGCATGTTTTAGCATGCTTCTATTATGTTGTTAGCATGTTTAGCACTTGCTGGCACTTTTTTATATGTTATTAGGAGTCCATATCAGTGTTAAACATGTCACTTCCTGTTGCCAGCAGGTGGCGCTATGACTGTAACTGAATATGAGCATGGTCATGTGTTCAGGACAGAACGCTTATCAAAAGTGTGAAGTTTGGGGCAGATTGGACATTCCATGCCTGAGTTACAGCAACTTCCTGTTTCATGGCGAAACATCGAAATTTGTCAGGCCGCCGAGGACCCGCCCTTTGACGAAAACTCAAGATCTTCGCAATTTAACGTCGCAAAGGCCTTAAGATTACACTCACCAAATTTGAAGATGATCAGATTAAAACTGTAGGAGGAGTTCGTTAAAGTACGAGGCCTGAAAATGGCAAAAACTGCACAAAAATCTGAGAGGAAGTTCAAAATGGCTGACTTCCTGTTGTGTTTAGGGCTATGCTCCAAGAGACTTTTTTGTAGGTATTAGGTCATTACATGTATGTACCGAATTTCGTGCACGTACGTGGAACGTTGCGGGAGGCGCACTCCGTTGAACTTTTATAGGTGGCGCTATCGAGCCATTTTGCCCCGTCCAATTCTGAAACCTATATCAGATGTAAATTTTCGCCAGTTCTGACGCGTGTGCAAAGTTTCGTGAGTTTTCGAGCATGTTTAGGCCCTCAAAAATGCAATTAAATGCGGAGAAGAAGAAGAAGAAGAATAATAATAATTAAAGCTGCAAGCAGCGATGAAAGGGCCCTCGCACCCGTGCCATCAACACTCGGTGGCTTTAGGAAGACAGAGCATGGTTGGGAAATGTACATTTAAGGAGGTATATATAGTAAGAGTATGTCAAAGTCAGTTACAAAATGTTTTGTATAATGGTGATAATAGCATGCTTCATGACTCAGCTAAGTGTTGCTAGAATGTTTAGTCTGTTTCTAGCATGCTTAGTACACAATAATTATGTGGTTAGTACTGCATTACGGTGTTAACCATGTCAGTTTCTGTTGCCAGTAGGTGGCGTTATGGCTATAACTGAATATGAGCATGGATGTGTGTTCAGGACAGAACTCTTATCAAACGTGTGAAGTTTGGTGCAAATTGGACATTGCCTTCTTGAGTAACAACAAAGTCATGTTTCATTGAATTAACATTCTTTAGCACTTAGCTAAGCATTGTTAGCATGTTTTAACATGTTTCTAGCATGTTTAGAACTCAATGGCATTTTTAACATGTTGCTAGAACGGCATAAAAGTGTTAAACATGTCACTTCCTGTTGCCAGTAGGTGGCGCTATTACTATAACTGAATTTGAGCATAGACATGTGTTCAGGCCATGATTCTTATCAAATGTGTGAAGTTTGGGGCAGATTGGACATTCCATGCCTGAATTACAGCAAATTCCTATTTAATTGCAATAATAGCATGCTTTAGCACTTAGCTAAGAGTTTGCTAGCATGTTTTAGCATGTTTCTAGTATGTTGTTAGCATGTTTAGCACTTGCTGGCACTTTTTTATATGTTATTAGGAGTCCATAACAGTGTTAAACATGTCACTTCCTGCTGCCAGCAGGTGGCGCTATGACTGTAAGCATGATCATGTGTTCAGGACAGAACGCTTATCAAAAGTGTGAAGTTTGGGGCAGATTGGACATTCCTTGCCTGAGTTACAGCAAATTCATATTTAATTGCAGTAATATCATTCTTTAGCACTTAGCTAAGTGTTTGCTAGTATGTTTTAGCAAGTCTCTAGTATGTTGGTAGGATGTTTAGCACCTACTTGCATTTTTTTATATGTTATTAGGAGTCAAGAACAGTGTTAAACGTCACTTCCTGTTGCCAGCAGGTGGCGCTATGACTATAACTAAATATGAGCATGGACATGTGTTCAAGAGATAACTCTTATCAAACGTGTGAAGTTTGGGGTAGATTGTACATTGCCTTCTTGAGTAACAACAAAGTCCTGTTTCATTGAATTAGCATGGTTTAGCACTTAGCTAAGTACTGCTAGCATGTTTTAACATGTTTCTAGCATGTATAGAACTCAATGGCATTTTTAACATGTTGCTAGAACGGCATCAAAGTGTTAAACATGTCACTTCCTGTTGCCAGTAGGTGGTGCTATTACTATAACTGAATTTGAGCATAGACATGTGTTCAGGCCATGATTCTTATCAAATGTGTGAAGTTTGGGGCAGATTGGACATTACATGCCTGAGTTACAGCAAATTCCTATTTAATTGCAGTAATAGCATGCTTTAGCACTTAGCTAAGTGTTTGCTAGCATGTTTCTAGTATGTTGCTAACCTGTTTAGCACTTGTTGGCTCTTTTTTATATGTTATTAGGAGACCACAAGAGTGTTAAACATGTCACTTCCTGTTACCAGTAGGTGGCGCTATTACTATAACTGAATTTTCTCATGTAGATGTGTTCAGGACAGAACGCTTATCAAAAGTGTGAAGTTTGGGGCAGATTGGACATTCCATGCCTGAGTTACAGCAAATTCCTATTTAATTGCAATAATAGCATGCTTTAGCACTTAGCTAAGAGTTTGCTAGCATGTTTTAGCATGCTTCTATTATGTTGTTAGCATGTTTAGCACTTGCTGGCACTTTTTTATATGTTATTAGGAGTCCATATCAGTGTTAAACATGTCACTTCCTGTTGCCAGCAGGTGGCGCTATGACTGTAACTGAATATGAGCATGGTCATGTGTTCAGGACAGAACGCTTATCAAAAGTGTGAAGTTTGGGGCAGATTGGACATTCCATGCCTGAGTTACAGCAACTTCCTGTTTCATGGCGAAACATCGAAATTTGTCAGGCCGCCGAGGACCCGCCCTTTGACGAAAACTCAAGATCTTCGCAATTTAACGTCGCAAAGGCCTTAAGATTACACTCACCAAATTTGAAGATGATCAGATTAAAACTGTAGGAGGAGTTCGTTAAAGTACGAGGCCTGAAAATGGCAAAAACTGCACAAAAATCTGAGAGGAAGTTCAAAATGGCTGACTTCCTGTTGTGTTTAGGGCTATGCTCCAAGAGACTTTTTTGTAGGTATTAGGTCATTACATGTATGTACCGAATTTCGTGCACGTACGTGGAACGTTGCGGGAGGCGCACTCCGTTGAACTTTTATAGGTGGCGCTATCGAGCCATTTTGCCCCGTCCAATTCTGAAACCTATATCAGATGTAAATTTTCGCCAGTTCTGACGCGTGTGCAAAGTTTCGTGAGTTTTCGAGCATGTTTAGGCCCTCAAAAATGCAATTAAATGCGGAGAAGAAGAAGAAGAAGAAGAAGAATAATAATAATAAACAGAGCAATTCCAAGAGGGTCCTCACACCATCGGTGCTCGGGCCCTAATAATAATAATAATAAACAGAGCAATTCCAAGAGGGTCCTCACACCATCGGTGCTCGGGCCCTAATAATTAAAGCTGCAAGCAGCGATGAAAGGGCCCTCGCACCCGTGCCATCAACACTCGGTGGCTTTAGGAAGGCAGAGCATGGTTGGGAAATGTACATTTAAGGAGGTATATATAGTAAGAGTATGTCAAAGTCAGTTACAAAATGTTTTGTATAATGGTGATAATAGCATGCTTCATGACTCAGCTAAGTGTTGCTAGCATGTTCAGTCTGTTTCTAGCATGCTTAGTACACAATAATTATGTGGTTAGTACTGCATTACTGTGTTAACCATGTCAGTTTCTGTTGCCAGTAGGTGGCGTTATGACTATAACTGAATATGAGCATGGATGTGTGTTCAGGACAGAACTCTTATCAAACATGTGAAGTTTGGTGCAAATTGGACATTGCCTTCTTGAGTAACAACAAAGTCATGTTTCATTGAATTAGCATTCTTTAGAACTTAGCTAAGCATTGTTAGCATGTTTTAACATGTTGCTAGAACGGCATCAACGTGTTAAACATGTCACTTCCTGTTGCCAGTTGGTGGCGCTATTACTATAACTGAACATTCTCATGTAGATGTGTTCAGGCCATGACTCTTATCAAAAGTGTGAAGTTTGGGGCAGATTGGACATTCCATGCCTGAGTTACAGCAAATTCCTATTTAATTGCAATAATAGCATGCTTTAGCACTTGGCTAAGAGTTTGCTAGCATGTTTTAGCATGTTTCTAGTATGTTGTTAGCATGTTTAACATTTGCTGGCACTTTTTTATATGTTATTAGGAGTCCACAACAGTGTTAAACATGTCACTTCCTGTTGCCAGCAGGTGGCGCTATGACTGTAACTGAATATAAGCATGGTCATGTGTTCAGGACAGAACGCTTATCAAAAGTGTGAAGTTTGGGGCAGATTGGACATTCCATGCCTGAGTTACAGCAAATTCATATTTAATTGCAGTAATATCATTCTTTAGCACTTAGCTAAGTGTTTGCTATTATGTTTTAGCATGTCTCTAGTATGTTGGTAGGATGTTTAGCACCTACTGGCATTTTTTTATATGTTATTAGGAGTCAAGAACAGTGTTAAACGTCACTTCCTGTTGCCAGCAGGTGGCGCTATGACTATAACTAAATATGAGCATGGACATGTGTTCAAGAGATAACTCTTATCAAACGTGTGACGTTTGGGGTAGATTGTACATTGCCTTCTTGAGTAACAACAAAGTCCTGTTTCATTGAATTAGCATGCTTTAGCACTTAGCTAAGTATTGCTAGCATGTTTTAATATGTTTCTAGCATGTTTAGAACTCAATGGCATTTTTAACATGTTGCTAGAACGGCATCAACGTGTTAAACATGTCACTTCCTGTTGCCAGTAGGTGGCGCTATTACTATAACTGAATTTGAGCATAGGCATGCGTTCAGGCCATGATTCTTATCAAACATGTGAAATTTGGGGCAGATTGGACGTTCCATGCCTGAGTTACAGCAAATTCCTATTTAATTGCAGTAATAGCATGCTTTATCACTTAGCTAAGTGTTTGCTAGCATGTTTCTAGTATGTTGCTAACCTGTTTAGCACTTGCTGGCTCTTTTATATATGTTA
The DNA here is from genome assembly GCA_022829025.1 of Squalius cephalus. Taxonomy (NCBI): domain Eukaryota; kingdom Metazoa; phylum Chordata; class Actinopteri; order Cypriniformes; family Leuciscidae; genus Squalius; species Squalius cephalus. The sequence continues at coordinate 20,377,662 of CM040798.1, forward strand.
TTAGGAGACCACAACAGTGTTAAACATGTCACTTCCTGTTGACAGCAGGTGGCGCTATTACTATAACTGAATATTCTCATGTAGATGTGTTCAGGCCATGACTCTTATCAAACGTGTGAAGTTTGGGGCAGATTGGACATTCCATGCCTGTGTTACAGCAAATTCCTATTTAATTGCAGCAATAGCATGCTTTAGCACTTAGCTAAGTGTTTGCTAGCATGTTTTAGCATGTTTCTAGTATGTTGTTAGCATGTTTAGCACTTGCTGGCACTTTTTTTATATGTTTTTATATGTCCACAACAGTGTTTAACATGTCACTTCCTGTTGCCAGCAGGTGGCACTATGACTGTAACTGAATATGAGCATGGTCATGTGTTCAGGACAGAACGTTTATTAAAAGTGTGAAGTTTGGCGCATATTGGACATTGCCTTCTTGAGTAACAACAACATCCTGTTTCATTGAATTAGCATGCTTTACCACTTAGCTAAGTATTGCTAGCATGTTTTAACATTAGCTAGCATGTTTTAACATGTTTCTAGCATGTTTAGACCTCAATGGCATTTTTAACATGTTGCTAGAATGGCATCAACGTGTTAAACATGACACTTCCTGTTGCCAGTAGGTGGCGCTATTACTATAACTGAATATTCTCATGTAGATGTGTTCAGGACAGAACGCTTATCAAAAGTGTGAAGTTTGGGGCAGATTGGACATTTCATGCCTGAGTTACAGCAAATTACTATTTAATTGCAATAATAGCATGCTTTAGCACTTAGCTAAGAGTTTGCTAGCATGTTTTAGCATGCTTCTAGTATGTTGTTAGCATGTTTAGCACTTGCTGGCACTTTTTTATATGTTATTAGGAGTCCATAACAGTGTTAAACATGTCACTTCCTGTTGCCAGCAGGTGGCGCTATGACTATAACTGAATATGAGCATGGCCATGTGTTCAGGACAGAACTCTTATCAAACGTGTGAAGTTTGGGGCAGATTGGACATTCCATGCCTGAGTTACAGCAACTTCCTGTTTCATGGCGAAACATCGAAATTTGTAAGGCCGCCGAGGACCCGCCCTTCGACGAAAACTCAAGATCTTCGCAATTTAACGTCGCAAAGGCCTTAAGATTACACTCACCAAATTTGAAGATGATCAGATTAAAACTGTAGGAGGAGTTCGTTAAAGTACGAGGCCTGAAAATGGCAAAAACTGCACAAAAATCTGAGAGGAAGTTCAAAATGGCTGACTTCCTATTGTGTTTAGGGATATGCTCCAAGAGACTTTTTTGTAGGTATTAGGTCATTACACGTATGTACCGAATTTCGTGCACGTACGTGGAACGTTGCGGGAGGCGCACTCTGTTGAACTTTTATAGGTGGCGCTATCGAGCCATTTTGCCCTGTCCAATTCTGAAACCTATATCAGATGTAAATTTTCGCCAGTTCTGACGCGTGTGCAAAGTTTCGTGAGTTTTCGCGCATGTTTAGGCCCTCAAAAATGCAATTCAATGCGGAGAATAATAATAATAATAATAATAATTAAAGCTGCAAGCAGCGATGAAAGGGCCCTCGCACCCGTGCCATCAACACTCGGTGGCTTTAGGAAGACAGAGCATGGTTGGGAAATGTACATTTAAGGAGGTATATATAGTAAGAGTATGTCAAAGTCAGTTACAAAATGTTTTGTATAATGGTGATAATAGCATGCTTCATGACTCAGCTAAGTGTTGCTAGCATGTTTAGTCTGTTTCTAGCATGCTTAGTACACAATAATTATGTGGTTAGTACTGCATTACGGTGTTAACCATGTCAGTTTCTGTTGCCAGTAGGTGGCGTTATGGCTATAACTGAATATGAGCATGGATGTGTGTTCAGGACAGAACTCTTATCAAACGTGTGAAGTTTGGTGCAAATTGGACATTGCCTTCTTGAGTAACAACAAAGTCATGTTTCATTGAATTAACATTCTTTAGCACTTAGCTAAGCATTGTTAGCATGTTTTAACATGTTTCTAGCATGTTTAGAACTCAATGGCATTTTTAACATGTTGCTAGAACGGCATAAAAGTGTTAAACATGTCACTTCCTGTTGCCAGTAGGTGGCGCTATTACTATAACTGAATTTGAGCATAGACATGTGTTCAGGCCATGATTCTTATCAAATGTGTGAAGTTTGGGGCAGATTGGACATTCCATGCCTGAATTACAGCAAATTCCTATTTAATTGCAATAATAGCATGCTTTAGCACTTAGCTAAGAGTTTGCTAGCATGTTTTAGCATGTTTCTAGTATGTTGTTAGCATGTTTAGCACTTGCTGGCACTTTTTTATATGTTATTAGGAGTCCATAACAGTGTTAAACATGTCACTTCCTGCTGCCAGCAGGTGGCGCTATGACTGTAAGCATGATCATGTGTTCAGGGCAGAACGCTTATCAAAAGTGTGAAGTTTGGGGCAGATTGGACATTCCTTGCCTGAGTTACAGCAAATTCATATTTAATTGCAGTAATATCATTCTTTAGCACTTAGCTAAGTGTTTGCTAGTATGTTTTAGCAAGTCTCTAGTATGTTGGTAGGATGTTTAGCACCTACTTGCATTTTTTTATATGTTATTAGGAGTCAAGAACAGTGTTAAACGTCACTTCCTGTTGCCAGCAGGTGGCGCTATGACTATAACTAAATATGAGCATGGACATGTGTTCAAGAGATAACTCTTATCAAACGTGTGAAGTTTGGGGTAGATTGTACATTGCCTTCTTGAGTAACAACAAAGTCCTGTTTCATTGAATTAGCATGGTTTAGCACTTAGCTAAGTACTGCTAGCATGTTTTAACATGTTTCTAGCATGTATAGAACTCAATGGCATTTTTAACATGTTGCTAGAACGGCATCAAAGTGTTAAACATGTCACTTCCTGTTGCCAGTAGGTGGTGCTATTACTATAACTGAATTTGAGCATAGACATGTGTTCAGGCCATGATTCTTATCAAATGTGTGAAGTTTGGGGCAGATTGGACATTACATGCCTGAGTTACAGCAAATTCCTATTTAATTGCAGTAATAGCATGCTTTAGCACTTAGCTAAGTGTTTGCTAGCATGTTTCTAGTATGTTGCTAACCTGTTTAGCACTTGTTGGCTCTTTTTTATATGTTATTAGGAGACCACAAGAGTGTTAAACATGTCACTTCCTGTTACCAGTAGGTGGCGCTATTACTATAACTGAATTTTCTCATGTAGATGTGTTCAGGACAGAACGCTTATCAAAAGTGTGAAGTTTGGGGCAGATTGGACATTCCATGCCTGAGTTACAGCAAATTCCTATTTAATTGCAATAATAGCATGCTTTAGCACTTAGCTAAGAGTTTGCTAGCATGTTTTAGCATGCTTCTATTATGTTGTTAGCATGTTTAGCACTTGCTGGCACTTTTTTATATGTTATTAGGAGTCCATATCAGTGTTAAACATGTCACTTCCTGTTGCCAGCAGGTGGCGCTATGACTGTAACTGAATATGAGCATGGTCATGTGTTCAGGACAGAACGCTTATCAAAAGTGTGAAGTTTGGGGCAGATTGGACATTCCATGCCTGAGTTACAGCAACTTCCTGTTTCATGGCGAAACATCGAAATTTGTCAGGCCGCCGAGGACCCGCCCTTTGACGAAAACTCAAGATCTTCGCAATTTAACGTCGCAAAGGCCTTAAGATTACACTCACCAAATTTGAAGATGATCAGATTAAAACTGTAGGAGGAGTTCGTTAAAGTACGAGGCCTGAAAATGGCAAAAACTGCACAAAAATCTGAGAGGAAGTTCAAAATGGCTGACTTCCTGTTGTGTTTAGGGCTATGCTCCAAGAGACTTTTTTGTAGGTATTAGGTCATTACATGTATGTACCGAATTTCGTGCACGTACGTGGAACGTTGCGGGAGGCGCACTCCGTTGAACTTTTATAGGTGGCGCTATCGAGCCATTTTGCCCCGTCCAATTCTGAAACCTATATCAGATGTAAATTTTCGCCAGTTCTGACGCGTGTGCAAAGTTTCGTGAGTTTTCGAGCATGTTTAGGCCCTCAAAAATGCAATTAAATGCGGAGAAGAAGAAGAAGAAGAATAATAATAATTAAAGCTGCAAGCAGCGATGAAAGGGCCCTCGCACCCGTGCCATCAACACTCGGTGGCTTTAGGAAGACAGAGCATGGTTGGGAAATGTACATTTAAGGAGGTATATATAGTAAGAGTATGTCAAAGTCAGTTACAAAATGTTTTGTATAATGGTGATAATAGCATGCTTCATGACTCAGCTAAGTGTTGCTAGAATGTTTAGTCTGTTTCTAGCATGCTTAGTACACAATAATTATGTGGTTAGTACTGCATTACGGTGTTAACCATGTCAGTTTCTGTTGCCAGTAGGTGGCGTTATGGCTATAACTGAATATGAGCATGGATGTGTGTTCAGGACAGAACTCTTATCAAACGTGTGAAGTTTGGTGCAAATTGGACATTGCCTTCTTGAGTAACAACAAAGTCATGTTTCATTGAATTAACATTCTTTAGCACTTAGCTAAGCATTGTTAGCATGTTTTAACATGTTTCTAGCATGTTTAGAACTCAATGGCATTTTTAACATGTTGCTAGAACGGCATAAATGTGTTAAACATGTCACTTCCTGTTGCCAGTAGGTGGCGCTATTACTATAACTGAATTTGAGCATAGACATGTGTTCAGGCCATGATTCTTATCAAATGTGTGAAGTTTGGGGCAGATTGGACATTCCATGCCTGAATTACAGCAAATTCCTATTTAATTGCAATAATAGCATGCTTTAGCACTTAGCTAAGAGTTTGCTAGCATGTTTTAGCATGTTTCTAGTATGTTGTTAGCATGTTTAGCACTTGCTGGCACTTTTTTATATGTTATTAGGAGTCCATAACAGTGTTAAACATGTCACTTCCTGCTGCCAGCAGGTGGCGCTATGACTGTAAGCATGATCATGTGTTCAGGACAGAACGCTTATCAAAAGTGTGAAGTTTGGGGCAGATTGGACATTCCTTGCCTGAGTTACAGCAAATTCATATTTAATTGCAGTAATATCATTCTTTAGCACTTAGCTAAGTGTTTGCTAGTATGTTTTAGCAAGTCTCTAGTATGTTGGTAGGATGTTTAGCACCTACTTGCATTTTTTTATATGTTATTAGGAGTCAAGAACAGTGTTAAACGTCACTTCCTGTTGCCAGCAGGTGGCGCTATGACTATAACTAAATATGAGCATGGACATGTGTTCAAGAGATAACTCTTATCAAACGTGTGAAGTTTGGGGTAGATTGTACATTGCCTTCTTGAGTAACAACAAAGTCCTGTTTCATTGAATTAGCATGGTTTAGCACTTAGCTAAGTACTGCTAGCATGTTTTAACATGTTTCTAGCATGTATAGAACTCAATGGCATTTTTAACATGTTGCTAGAACGGCATCAAAGTGTTAAACATGTCACTTCCTGTTGCCAGTAGGTGGTGCTATTACTATAACTGAATTTGAGCATAGACATGTGTTCAGGCCATGATTCTTATCAAATGTGTGAAGTTTGGGGCAGATTGGACATTACATGCCTGAGTTACAGCAAATTCCTATTTAATTGCAGTAATAGCATGCTTTAGCACTTAGCTAAGTGTTTGCTAGCATGTTTCTAGTATGTTGCTAACCTGTTTAGCACTTGTTGGCTCTTTTTTATATGTTATTAGGAGACCACAAGAGTGTTAAACATGTCACTTCCTGTTACCAGTAGGTGGCGCTATTACTATAACTGAATTTTCTCATGTAGATGTGTTCAGGACAGAACGCTTATCAAAAGTGTGAAGTTTGGGGCAGATTGGACATTCCATGCCTGAGTTACAGCAAATTCCTATTTAATTGCAATAATAGCATGCTTTAGCACTTAGCTAAGAGTTTGCTAGCATGTTTTAGCATGCTTCTATTATGTTGTTAGCATGTTTAGCACTTGCTGGCACTTTTTTATATGTTATTAGGAGTCCATATCAGTGTTAAACATGTCACTTCCTGTTGCCAGCAGGTGGCGCTATGACTGTAACTGAATATGAGCATGGTCATGTGTTCAGGACAGAACGCTTATCAAAAGTGTGAAGTTTGGGGCAGATTGGACATTCCATGCCTGAGTTACAGCAACTTCCTGTTTCATGGCGAAACATCGAAATTTGTCAGGCCGCCGAGGACCCGCCCTTTGACGAAAACTCAAGATCTTCGCAATTTAACGTCGCAAAGGCCTTAAGATTACACTCACCAAATTTGAAGATGATCAGATTAAAACTGTAGGAGGAGTTCGTTAAAGTACGAGGCCTGAAAATGGCAAAAACTGCACAAAAATCTGAGAGGAAGTTCAAAATGGCTGACTTCCTGTTGTGTTTAGGGCTATGCTCCAAGAGACTTTTTTGTAGGTATTAGGTCATTACATGTATGTACCGAATTTCGTGCACGTACGTGGAACGTTGCGGGAGGCGCACTCCGTTGAACTTTTATAGGTGGCGCTATCGAGCCATTTTGCCCCGTCCAATTCTGAAACCTATATCAGATGTAAATTTTCGCCAGTTCTGACGCGTGTGCAAAGTTTCGTGAGTTTTCGAGCATGTTTAGGCCCTCAAAAATGCAATTAAATGCGGAGAAGAAGAAGAAGAAGAAGAATAATAATAATAATAAACAGAGCAATTCCAAGAGGGTCCTCACACCATCGGTGCTCGGGCCCTAATAATAATAATAATAAACAGAGCAATTCCAAGAGGGTCCTCACACCATCGGTGCTCGGGCCCTAATAATTAAAGCTGCAAGCAGCGATGAAAGGGCCCTCGCACCCGTGCCATCAACACTCGGTGGCTTTAGGAAGGCAGAGCATGGTTGGGAAATGTACATTTAAGGAGGTATATATAGTAAGAGTATGTCAAAGTCAGTTACAAAATGTTTTGTATAATGGTGATAATAGCATGCTTCATGACTCAGCTAAGTGTTGCTAGCATGTTCAGTCTGTTTCTAGCATGCTTAGTACACAATAATTATGTGGTTAGTACTGCATTACTGTGTTAACCATGTCAGTTTCTGTTGCCAGTAGGTGGCGTTATGACTATAACTGAATATGAGCATGGATGTGTGTTCAGGACAGAACTCTTATCAAACATGTGAAGTTTGGTGCAAATTGGACATTGCCTTCTTGAGTAACAACAAAGTCATGTTTCATTGAATTAGCATTCTTTAGAACTTAGCTAAGCATTGTTAGCATGTTTTAACATGTTGCTAGAACGGCATCAACGTGTTAAACATGTCACTTCCTGTTGCCAGTTGGTGGCGCTATTACTATAACTGAACATTCTCATGTAGATGTGTTCAGGCCATGACTCTTATCAAAAGTGTGAAGTTTGGGGCAGATTGGACATTCCATGCCTGAGTTACAGCAAATTCCTATTTAATTGCAATAATAGCATGCTTTAGCACTTGGCTAAGAGTTTGCTAGCATGTTTTAGCATGTTTCTAGTATGTTGTTAGCATGTTTAACATTTGCTGGCACTTTTTTATATGTTATTAGGAGTCCACAACAGTGTTAAACATGTCACTTCCTGTTGCCAGCAGGTGGCGCTATGACTGTAACTGAATATAAGCATGGTCATGTGTTCAGGACAGAACGCTTATCAAAAGTGTGAAGTTTGGGGCAGATTGGACATTCCATGCCTGAGTTACAGCAAATTCATATTTAATTGCAGTAATATCATTCTTTAGCACTTAGCTAAGTGTTTGCTATTATGTTTTAGCATGTCTCTAGTATGTTGGTAGGATGTTTAGCACCTACTGGCATTTTTTTATATGTTATTAGGAGTCAAGAACAGTGTTAAACGTCACTTCCTGTTGCCAGCAGGTGGCGCTATGACTATAACTAAATATGAGCATGGACATGTGTTCAAGAGATAACTCTTATCAAACGTGTGACGTTTGGGGTAGATTGTACATTGCCTTCTTGAGTAACAACAAAGTCCTGTTTCATTGAATTAGCATGCTTTAGCACTTAGCTAAGTATTGCTAGCATGTTTTAATATGTTTCTAGCATGTTTAGAACTCAATGGCATTTTTAACATGTTGCTAGAACGGCATCAACGTGTTAAACATGTCACTTCCTGTTGCCAGTAGGTGGCGCTATTACTATAACTGAATTTGAGCATAGGCATGCGTTCAGGCCATGATTCTTATCAAACATGTGAAATTTGGGGCAGATTGGACGTTCCATGCCTGAGTTACAGCAAATTCCTATTTAATTGCAGTAATAGCATGCTTTATCACTTAGCTAAGTGTTTGCTAGCATGTTTCTAGTATGTTGCTAACCTGTTTAGCACTTGCTGGCTCTTTTATATATGTTATTAGGAGACCACAACAGTGTTAAACATGTCACTTCCTGTTGACAGCAGGTGGCGCTATTACTATAACTGAATATTCTCATGTAGATGTGTTCAGGCCATGACTCTTATCAAACGTGTGAAGTTTGGGGCAGATTGGACATTCCATGCCTGTGTTACAGCAAATTCCTATTTAATTGCAGCAATAGCATGCTTTAGCACTTAGCTAAGTGTTTGCTAGCATGTTTTAGCATGTTTCTAGTATGTTGTTAGCATGTTTAGCACTTGCTGGCACTTTTTTTATATGTTTTTATATGTCCACAACAGTGTTTAACATGTCACTTCCTGTTGCCAGCAGGTGGCACTATGACTGTAACTGAATATGAGCATGGTCATGTGTTCAGGACAGAACGTTTATTAAAAGTGTGAAGTTTGGCGCATATTGGACATTGCCTTCTTGAGTAACAACAACATCCTGTTTCATTGAATTAGCATGCTTTACCACTTAGCTAAGTATTGCTAGCATGTTTTAACATTAGCTAGCATGTTTTAACATGTTTCTAGCATGTTTAGACCTCAATGGCATTTTTAACATGTTGCTAGAATGGCATCAACGTGTTAAACATGACACTTCCTGTTGCCAGTAGGTGGCGCTATTACTATAACTGAATATTCTCATGTAGATGTGTTCAGGACAGAACGCTTATCAAAAGTGTGAAGTTTGGGGCAGATTGGACATTTCATGCCTGAGTTACAGCAAATTACTATTTAATTGCAATAATAGCATGCTTTAGCACTTAGCTAAGAGTTTGCTAGCATGTTTTAGCATGCTTCTAGTATGTTGTTAGCATGTTTAGCACTTGCTGGCACTTTTTTATATGTTATTAGGAGTCCATAACAGTGTTAAACATGTCACTTCCTGTTGCCAGCAGGTGGCGCTATGACTATAACTGAATATGAGCATGGCCATGTGTTCAGGACAGAACTCTTATCAAACGTGTGAAGTTTGGGGCAGATTGGACATTCCATGCCTGAGTTACAGCAACTTCCTGTTTCATGGCGAAACATCGAAATTTGTAAGGCCGCCGAGGACCCGCCCTTCGACGAAAACTGAAGATCTTCGCAATTTAACGTCGCAAAGGCCTTAAGATTACACTCACCAAATTTGAAGATGATCAGATTAAAACTGTAGGAGGAGTTCGTTAAAGTACGAGGCCTGAAAATGGCAAAAACTGCACAAAAATCTGAGAGGAAGTTCAAAATGGCTGACTTCCTATTGTGTTTAGGGATATGCTCCAAGAGACTTTTTTGTAGGTATTAGGTCATTACACGTATGTACCGAATTTCGTGCACGTACGTGGAACGTTGCGGGAGGCGCACTCTGTTGAACTTTTATAGGTGGCGCTATCGAGCCATTTTGCCCTGTCCAATTCTGAAACCTATATCAGATGTAAATTTTCGCCAGTTCTGACGCGTGTGCAAAGTTTCGTGAGTTTTCGCGCATGTTTAGGCCCTCAAAAATGCAATTCAATGCGGAGAATAATAATAATAATAATAATAATTAAAGCTGCAAGCAGCGATGAAAGGGCCCTCGCACCCGTGCCATCAACACTCGGTGGCTTTAGGAAGACAGAGCATGGTTGGGAAATGTACATTTAAGGAGGTATATATAGTAAGAGTATGTCAAAGTCAGTTACAAAATGTTTTGTATAATGGTGATAATAGCATGCTTCATGACTCAGCTAAGTGTTGCTAGCATGTTTAGTCTGTTTCTAGCATGCTTAGTACACAATAATTATGTGGTTAGTACTGCATTACGGTGTTAACCATGTCAGTTTCTGTTGCCAGTAGGTGGCGTTATGGCTATAACTGAATATGAGCATGGATGTGTGTTCAGGACAGAACTCTTATCAAACGTGTGAAGTTTGGTGCAAATTGGACATTGCCTTCTTGAGTAACAACAAAGTCATGTTTCATTGAATTAACATTCTTTAGCACTTAGCTAAGCATTGTTAGCATGTTTTAACATGTTTCTAGCATGTTTAGAACTCAATGGCATTTTTAACATGTTGCTAGAACGGCATAAAAGTGTTAAACATGTCACTTCCTGTTGCCAGTAGGTGGCGCTATTACTATAACTGAATTTGAGCATAGACATGTGTTCAGGCCATGATTCTTATCAAATGTGTGAAGTTTGGGGCAGATTGGACATTCCATGCCTGAATTACAGCAAATTCCTATTTAATTGCAATAATAGCATGCTTTAGCACTTAGCTAAGAGTTTGCTAGCATGTTTTAGCATGTTTCTAGTATGTTGTTAGCATGTTTAGCACTTGCTGGCACTTTTTTATATGTTATTAGGAGTCCATAACAGTGTTAAACATGTCACTTCCTGCTGCCAGCAGGTGGCGCTATGACTGTAAGCATGATCATGTGTTCAGGGCAGAACGCTTATCAAAAGTGTGAAGTTTGGGGCAGATTGGACATTCCTTGCCTGAGTTACAGCAAATTCATATTTAATTGCAGTAATATCATTCTTTAGCACTTAGCTAAGTGTTTGCTAGTATGTTTTAGCAAGTCTCTAGTATGTTGGTAGGATGTTTAGCACCTACTTGCATTTTTTTATATGTTATTAGGAGTCAAGAACAGTGTTAAACGTCACTTCCTGTTGCCAGCAGGTGGCGCTATGACTATAACTAAATATGAGCATGGACATGTGTTCAAGAGATAACTCTTATCAAACGTGTGAAGTTTGGGGTAGATTGTACATTGCCTTCTTGAGTAACAACAAAGTCCTGTTTCATTGAATTAGCATGGTTTAGCACTTAGCTAAGTACTGCTAGCATGTTTTAACATGTTTCTAGCATGTATAGAACTCAATGGCATTTTTAACATGTTGCTAGAACGGCATCAAAGTGTTAAACATGTCACTTCCTGTTGCCAGTAGGTGGTGCTATTACTATAACTGAATTTGAGCATAGACATGTGTTCAGGCCATGATTCTTATCAAATGTGTGAAGTTTGGGGCAGATTGGACATTACATGCCTGAGTTACAGCAAATTCCTATTTAATTGCAGTAATAGCATGCTTTAGCACTTAGCTAAGTGTTTGCTAGCATGTTTCTAGTATGTTGCTAACCTGTTTAGCACTTGTTGGCTCTTTTTTATATGTTATTAGGAGACCACAAGAGTGTTAAACATGTCACTTCCTGTTACCAGTAGGTGGCGCTATTACTATAACTGAATTTTCTCATGTAGATGTGTTCAGGACAGAACGCTTATCAAAAGTGTGAAGTTTGGGGCAGATTGGACATTCCATGCCTGAGTTACAGCAAATTCCTATTTAATTGCAATAATAGCATGCTTTAGCACTTAGCTAAGAGTTTGCTAGCATGTTTTAGCATGCTTCTATTATGTTGTTAGCATGTTTAGCACTTGCTGGCACTTTTTTATATGTTATTAGGAGTCCATATCAGTGTTAAACATGTCACTTCCTGTTGCCAGCAGGTGGCGCTATGACTGTAACTGAATATGAGCATGGTCATGTGTTCAGGACAGAACGCTTATCAAAAGTGTGAAGTTTGGGGCAGATTGGACATTCCATGCCTGAGTTACAGCAACTTCCTGTTTCATGGCGAAACATCGAAATTTGTCAGGCCGCCGAGGACCCGCCCTTTGACGAAAACTCAAGATCTTCGCAATTTAACGTCGCAAAGGCCTTAAGATTACACTCACCAAATTTGAAGATGATCAGATTAAAACTGTAGGAGGAGTTCGTTAAAGTACGAGGCCTGAAAATGGCAAAAACTGCACAAAAATCTGAGAGGAAGTTCAAAATGGCTGACTTCCTGTTGTGTTTAGGGCTATGCTCCAAGAGACTTTTTTGTAGGTATTAGGTCATTACATGTATGTACCGAATTTCGTGCACGTACGTGGAACGTTGCGGGAGGCGCACTCCGTTGAACTTTTATAGGTGGCGCTATCGAGCCATTTTGCCCCGTCCAATTCTGAAACCTATTGACCTTATGCACCAGAGAAACAAGGGCGCCGCCATCTTTAGAATATTGTCTTTGAACTTCCGTTTTTCCAGTCGCTCTGTATATTCCTATGGCATTGCTGTCCAGGAGTAATTAGCTTTTGAAGTGGATTTACTTAATATAAAGTTAACAAAAGTTAACGAAAGTTATCATGAGGACTGTAATGTTTAAAGCAGATGACTTAACAAATGTCAGTCGACCTGGAAGATTTTAAAACGAGCCGCTTATTCATAAATACGCAATATCACTGTGAAAATAAAACCGGAAGTCAAAAGACAACGAGCGCAGCGCTGAAAAGGGGCGGGGCTACATAAGGTCTATATCAGATGTAAATTTTCGCCAGTTCTGACGCGTGTGCAAAGTTTCGTGAGTTTTCGAGCATGTTTAGGCCCTCAAAAATGCAATTAAATGCGGAGAATAATAATAATAATAATAATAATAATAATAAACAGAGCAATTCCAAGAGGGTCCTCACACCATCGGTGCTCGGGCCCTAATAATAATAATAATTAAAGCTGCAAGCAGCGATGAAAGGGCCCTCGCACCCGTGCCATCAACACTCGGTGGCTTTAGGAAGGCAGAGCATGGTTGGGAAATGTACATTTAAGGAGGTATATATAGTAAGAGTATGTCAAAGTCAGTTACAAAATGTTTTGTATAATGGTGATAATAGCATGCTTCATGACTCAGCTAAGTGTTGCTAGCATGTTCAGTCTGTTTCTAGCATGCTTAGTACACAATAATTATGTGGTTAGTACTGCATTACTGTGTTAACCATGTCAGTTTCTGTTGCCAGTAGGTGGCGTTATGACTATAACTGAATATGAGCATGGATGTGTGTTCAGGACAGAACTCTTATCAAACATGTGAAGTTTGGTGCAAATTGGACATTGCCTTCTTGAGTAACAACAAAGTCATGTTTCATTGAATTAGCATTCTTTAGAACTTAGCTAAGCATTGTTAGCATGTTTTAACATGTTGCTAGAACGGCATCAACGTGTTAAACATGTCACTTCCTGTTGCCAGTTGGTGGCGCTATTACTATAACTGAACATTCTCATGTAGATGTGTTCAGGCCATGACTCTTATCAAAAGTGTGAAGTTTGGGGCAGATTGGACATTCCATGCCTGAGTTACAGCAAATTCCTATTTAATTGCAATAATAGCATGCTTTAGCACTTGGCTAAGAGTTTGCTAGCATGTTTTAGCATGTTTCTAGTATGTTGTTAGCATGTTTAACACTTGCTGGCACTTTTTTATATGTTATTAGGAGTCCACAACAGTGTTAAACATGTCACTTCCTGTTGCCAGCAGGTGGCGCTATGACTGTAACTGAATATAAGCATGGTCATGTGTTCAGGACAGAACGCTTATCAAAAGTGTGAAGTTTGGGGCAGATTGGACATTCCATGCCTGAGTTACAGCAAATTCATATTTAATTGCAGTAATATCATTCTTTAGCACTTAGCTAAGTGTTTGCTATTATGTTTTAGCATGTCTCTAGTATGTTGGTAGGATGTTTAGCACCTACTGGCATTTTTTTATATGTTATTAGGAGTCAAGAACAGTGTTAAACGTCACTTCCTGTTGCCAGCAGGTGGCGCTATGACTATAACTAAATATGAGCATGGACATGTGTTCAAGAGATAACTCTTATCAAACGTGTGACGTTTGGGGTAGATTGTACATTGCCTTCTTGAGTAACAACAAAGTCCTGTTTCATTGAATTAGCATGCTTTAGCACTTAGCTAAGTATTGCTAGCATGTTTTAATATGTTTCTAGCATGTTTAGAACTCAATGGCATTTTTAACATGTTGCTAGAACGGCATCAACGTGTTAAACATGTCACTTCCTGTTGCCAGTAGGTGGCGCTATTACTATAACTGAATTTGAGCATAGGCATGCGTTCAGGCCATGATTCTTATCAAACATGTGAAATTTGGGGCAGATTGGACGTTCCATGCCTGAGTTACAGCAAATTCCTATTTAATTGCAGTAATAGCATGCTTTATCACTTAGCTAAGTGTTTGCTAGCATGTTTCTAGTATGTTGCTAACCTGTTTAGCACTTGCTGGCTCTTTTATATATGTTATTAGGAGACCACAACAGTGTTAAACATGTCACTTCCTGTTGACAGCAGGTGGCGCTATTACTATAACTGAATATTCTCATGTAGATGTGTTCAGGCCATGACTCTTATCAAACGTGTGAAGTTTGGGGCAGATTGGACATTCCATGCCTGTGTTACAGCAAATTCCTATTTAATTGCAGCAATAGCATGCTTTAGCACTTAGCTAAGTGTTTGCTAGCATGTTTTAGCATGTTTCTAGTATGTTGTTAGCATGTTTAGCACTTGCTGGCACTTTTTTTATATGTTTTTATATGTCCACAACAGTGTTTAACATGTCACTTCCTGTTGCCAGCAGGTGGCACTATGACTGTAACTGAATATGAGCATGGTCATGTGTTCAGGACAGAACGTTTATTAAAAGTGTGAAGTTTGGCGCATATTGGACATTGCCTTCTTGAGTAACAACAACATCCTGTTTCATTGAATTAGCATGCTTTACCACTTAGCTAAGTATTGCTAGCATGTTTTAACATTAGCTAGCATGTTTTAACATGTTTCTAGCATGTTTAGACCTCAATGGCATTTTTAACATGTTGCTAGAATGGCATCAACGTGTTAAACATGACACTTCCTGTTGCCAGTAGGTGGCGCTATTACTATAACTGAATATTCTCATGTAGATGTGTTCAGGACAGAACGCTTATCAAAAGTGTGAAGTTTGGGGCAGATTGGACATTTCATGCCTGAGTTACAGCAAATTCCTATTTAATTGCAATAATAGCATGCTTTAGCACTTAGCTAAGAGTTTGCTAGCATGTTTTAGCATGCTTCTAGTATGTTGTTAGCATGTTTAGCACTTGCTGGCACTTTTTTATATGTTATTAGGAGTCCATAACAGTGTTAAACATGTCACTTCCTGTTGCCAGCAGGTGGCGCTATGACTATAACTGAATATGAGCATGGCCATGTGTTCAGGACAGAACTCTTATCAAACGTGTGAAGTTTGGGGCAGATTGGACATTCCATGCCTGAGTTACAGCAACTTCCTGTTTCATGGCGAAACATCGAAATTTGTAAGGCCGCCGAGGACCCGCCCTTCGACGAAAACTCAAGATCTTCGCAATTTAACGTCGCAAAGGCCTTAAGATTACACTCACCAAATTTGAAGATGATCAGATTAAAACTGTAGGAGGAGTTCGTTAAAGTACGAGGCCTGAAAATGGCAAAAACTGCACAAAAATCTGAGAGGAAGTTCAAAATGGCTGACTTCCTATTGTGTTTAGGGCTATGCTCCAAGAGACTTTTTTGTAGGTATTAGGTCATTACACGTATGTACCGAATTTCGTGCACGTACGTGGAACGTTGCGGGAGGCGCACTCTGTTGAACTTTTATAGGTGGCGCTATCGAGCCATTTTGCCCTGTCCAATTCTGAAACCTATATCAGATGTAAATTTTCGCCAGTTCTGACGCGTGTGCAAAGTTTCGTGAGTTTTCGCGCATGTTTAGGCCCTCAAAAATGCAATTCAATGCGGAGAATAATAATAATAATAATAATTAAAGCTGCAAGCAGCGATGAAAGGGCCCTCGCACCCGTGCCATCAACACTCGGTGGCTTTAGGAAGGCAGAGCATGGTTGGGAAATGTACATTTAAGGAGGGATATATAGTAAGAGTATGTCAAAGTCAGTTACAAGATGTTTTGTATAATGGTGATAATAGCATGCTTCATGACTCAGCTAAGTGTTGCTAGCATGTTTAGTCTGTTTCTAGCATGCTTAGTACACAATAATTATGTGGTTAGTACTGCATTACTGTGTTAACCATGTCAGTTTCTGTTGCCAGTAGGTGGCGTTATGACTATAACTGAATATGAGCATGGATGTGTGTTCAGGACAGAACTCTTATCAAACGTGTGAAGTTTGGTGCAAATTGGACATTGCCTTCTTGAGTAACAACAAAGTCATGTTTCATTGAATTAGCATTCTTTAGAACTTAGCTAAGCATTTAAGCATGTTTTAACATGTTTCTAGCATGTTTAGAACTCAATGGCATTTTTAACATGTTGCTAGAACGGCATCAACGTGTTAAACATGTCACTTCCTGTTGCCAGTTGGTGGCGCTATTACTATAATTGAACATTCTCATGTAGATGTGTTCAGGCCATGACTCTTATCAAAAGTGTGAAGTTTGGGGCAGATTGGACATTCCATGCCTGAGTTACAGCAAATTCCTATTTAATTGCAATAATAGCATGCTTTAGCACTTGGCTAAGAGTTTGCTAGCATGTTTTAGCATGTTTCTAGTATGTTGTTAGCATGTTTAACACTTGCTGGCACTTTTTTATATGTTATTAGGAGTCCATAACAGTGTTAAACATGTCACTTCCTGTTGCCAGCAGGTGGCGCTATGACTGTAACTGAATATAAGCATGGTCATGTGTTCAGGACAGAACGCTTATCAAAAGTGTGAAGTTTGGGGCAGATTGGACATTCCATGCCTGAGTTACAGCAAATTCATATTTAATTGCAGTAATATCATTCTTTAGCACTTAGCTAAGTGTTTGCTAGTATGTTTTAGCATGTCTCTAGTATGTTGGTAGGATGTTTAGCACCTACTGGCATTTTTTTATATGTTATTAGGAGTCAAGAACAGTGTTAAACGTCACTTCCTGTTGCCAGCAGGTGGCGCTATGACTATAACTAAATATGAGCATGGACATGTGTTCAAGAGATAACTCTTATCAAACGTGTGACGTTTGGGGTAGATTGTACATTGCCTTCTTGAGTAACAACAAAGTCCTGTTTCATTGAATTAGCATGCTTTAGCACTTAGCTAAGTATTGCTAGCATGTTTTAATATGTTTCTAGCATGTTTAGAACTCAATGGCATTTTTAACATGTTGCTAGAACGGCATCAACGTGTTAAACATGTCACTTCCTGTTGCCAGTAGGTGGCGCTATTACTATAACTGAATTTGAACATAGACATGTGTTCAGGCCATGATTCTTATCAAACATGTGAAGTTTGGGGCAGATTGGACATTCCATGCCTGAGTTACAGCAAATTCCTATTTAATTGCAGTAATAGCATGCTTTAGCACTTAGCTAAGTGTTTGCTAGCATGTTTCTAGTATGTTGCTAACCTGTTTAGCACTTGCTGGCTCTTTTATATATGTTATTAGGAGACCACAACAGTGTTAAACATGTCACTTCCTGTTGACAGCAGGTGGCGCTATTACTATAACTGAATATTCTCATGTAGATGTGTTCAGGCCATGACTCTTATCAAACGTGTGAAGTTTGGGGCAGATTGGACATTCCATGCCTGTGTTACAGCAAATTCCTATTTAATTGCAGCAATAGCATGCTTTAGCACTTAGCTAAGTGTTTGCTAGCATGTTTTAGCATGTTTCTAGTATGTTGTTAGCATGTTTAGCACTTGCTGGCACTTTTTTTATATGTTTTTATATGTCCACAACAGTGTTTAACATGTCACTTCCTGTTGCCAGCAGGTGGCACTATGACTGTAACTGAATATGAGCATGGTCATGTGTTCAGGACAGAACGTTTATTAAAAGTGTGAAGTTTGGCGCAGATTGGACATTGCCTTCTTGAGTAACAACAACATCCTGTTTCATTGAATTAGCATGCTTTAGCACTTAGCTAAGTATTGCTAGTATGTTTTAACATGTTTCTAGCATGTTTAGAAGTCAATGGCATTTTTAACATGTTGCTAGAATGGCATCAACGTGTTAAACATGACACTTCCTGTTACCAGTAGGTGGCGCTATTACTATAACTGAATATTCTCATGTAGATATGTTCAGGACAGAACGCTTATCAAAAGTGTGAAGTTTGGGGCAGATTGGACATTCCATGCCTGAGTTACAGCAAATTCCTATTTAATTGCAATAATAGCATGCTTTAGCACTTAGCTAAGAGTTTGCTAGCATGTTTTAGCATGCTTCTAGTATGTTGTTAGCATGTTTAGCACTTGCTGGCACTTTTTTATATGTTATTAGGAGTCCATAACAGTGTTAAACATGTCACTTCCTGTTGCCAGCAGGTGGCGCTATGACTATAACTGAATATGAGCATGGTCATGTGTTCAGGACAGAACTCTTATCAAATGTGTGAAGTTTGGGGCAGATTGGACATTCCATGCCTGAGTTACAGCAACTTCCTGTTTCATGGCGAAACATCAAAATTTGTCAGGCCGCCGAGGACCCGCCCTTCGACGAAAACTCAAGATCTTCGCAATTTAACGTCGCAAAGGCCTTAAGATTACACTCACCAAATTTGAAGATGATCAGATTAAAACTGTAGGAGGAGTTCGTTAAAGTACGAGGCCTGAAAATGTCAAAAACTGCACAAAAATCTGGGAGGAAGTTCAAAATGGCTGACTTCCTGTTGTGTTTAGGGCTATGCTCCAAGAGACTTTTTTGTAGGTATTAGGTCATTACACGTATGTACCGAATTTCGTGCACATACGTGGAACGTTGCGGGAGGCGCACTCCGTTGAACTTTTATAGGTGGCGCTATCGAGCCATTTTGCCCCGTCCAATTCTGAAACCTATATCAGATGTAAATTTTCGCCAGTTCTGACGCGTGTGCAAAGTTTCGTGAGTTTTCGAGCATGTTTAGGCCCTCAAAAATGCAATTAAATGCGGAGAAGAATAATAATAATAATAATTAAAGCTGCAAGCAGCGATGAAAGGGCCCTCGCACCCGTGCCATCAACACTCGGTGGCTTTAGGAAGGCAGAGCATGGTTGGGAAATGTACATTTAAGGAGGGATATATAGTAAGAGTATGTCAAAGTCAGTTACAAAATGTTTTGTATAATGGTGATAATAGCATGCTTCATGACTCAGCTAAGTGTTGCTAGCATGTTTAGTCTGTTTCTAGCATGCTTAGTACACAATAATTATGTGGTTAGTACTGCATTACTGTGTTAACCATGTCAGTTTCTGTTGCCAGTAGGTGGCGTTATGACTATAACTGAATATGAGCATGGATGTGTGTTCAGGACAGAACTCTTATCAAACGTGTGAAGTTTGGTGCAAATTAGACATTGCCTTCTTGAGTAACAACAAAGTCATGTTTCATTGAATTAGCATTCTTTAGAACTTAGCTAAGCATTTAAGCATGTTTTAACATGTTTCTAGCATGTTTAGAACTCAATGGCATTTTTAACATGTTGCTAGAACGGCATCAACGTGTTAAACATGTCACTTCCTGTTGCCAGTTGGTGGCGCTATTACTATAATTGAACATTCTCATGTAGATGTGTTCAGGCCATGACTCTTATCAAAAGTGTGAAGTTTGGGGCAGATTGGACATTCCATGCCTGAGTTACAGCAAATTCCTATTTAATTGCAATAATAGCATGCTTTAGCACTTGGCTAAGAGTTTGCTAGCATGTTTTAGCATGTTTCTAGTATGTTGTTAGCATGTTTAACACTTGCTGGCACTTTTTTATATGTTATTAGGAGTCCACAACAGTGTTAAACATGTCACTTCCTGTTGCCAGCAGGTGGCGCTATGACTGTAACTGAATATAAGCATGGTCATGTGTTCAGGACAGAACGCTTATCAAAAGTGTGAAGTTTGGGGCAGATTGGACATTCCATGCCTGAGTTACAGCAAATTCATATTTAATTGCAGTAATATCATTCTTTAGCACTTAGCTAAGTGTTTGCTATTATGTTTTAGCATGTCTCTAGTATGTTGGTAGGATGTTTAGCACCTACTGGCATTTTTTTATATGTTATTAGGAGTCAAGAACAGTGTTAAACGTCACTTCCTGTTGCCAGCAGGTGGCGCTATGACTATAACTAAATATGAGCATGGACATGTGTTCAAGAGATAACTCTTATCAAACGTGTGACGTTTGGGGTAGATTGTACATTGCCTTCTTGAGTAACAACAAAGTCCTGTTTCATTGAATTAGCATGCTTTAGCACTTAGCTAAGTATTGCTAGCATGTTTTAATATGTTTCTAGCATGTTTAGAACTCAATGGCATTTTTAACATGTTGCTAGAACGGCATCAACGTGTTAAACATGTCACTTCCTGTTGCCAGTAGGTGGCGCTATTACTATAACTGAATTTGAGCATAGGCATGCGTTCAGGCCATGATTCTTATCAAACATGTGAAGTTTGGGGCAGATTGGACGTTCCATGCCTGAGTTACAGCAAATTCCTATTTAATTGCAGTAATAGCATGCTTTATCACTTAGCTAAGTGTTTGCTAGCATGTTTCTAGTATGTTGCTAACCTGTTTAGCACTTGCTGGCTCTTTTATATATGTTATTATGAGACCACAACAGTGTTAAACATGTCACTTCCTGTTGACAGCAGGTGGCGCTATTACTATAACTGAATATTCTCATGTAGATGTGTTCAGGCCATGACTCTTATCAAACGTGTGAAGTTTGGGGCAGATTGGACATTCCATGCCTGTGTTACAGCAAATTCCTATTTAATTGCAGCAATAGCATGCTTTAGCACTTAGCTAAGTGTTTGCTAGCATGTTTTAGCATGTTTCTAGTATGTTGTTAGCATGTTTAGCACTTGCTGGCACTTTTTTTATATGTTTTTATATGTCCACAACAGTGTTTAACATGTCACTTCCTGTTGCCAGCAGGTGGCACTATGACTGTAACTGAATATGAGCATGGTCATGTGTTCAGGACAGAACCTTTATTAAAAGTGTGAAGTTTGGCGCATATTGGACATTGCCTTCTTGAGTAACAACAACATCCTGTTTCATTGAATTAGCATGCTTTACCACTTAGCTAAGTATTGCTAGCATGTTTTAACATTAGCTAGCATGTTTTAACATGTTTCTAGCATGTTTAGACCTCAATGGCATTTTTAACATGTTGCTAGAATGGCATCAACGTGTTAAACATGACACTTCCTGTTGCCAGTAGGTGGCGCTATTAATATAACTGAATATTCTCATGTAGATGTGTTCAGGACAGAACGCTTATCAAAAGTGTGAAGTTTGGGGCAGATTGGACATTCCATGCCTGAGTTACAGCAAATTCCTATTTAATTGCAATAATAGCATGCTTTAGCACTTAGCTAAGAGTTTGCTAGCATGTTTTAGCATGCTTCTAGTATGTTGTTAGCATGTTTAGCACTTGCTGGCACTTTTTTATATGTTATTAGGAGTCCATAACAGTGTTAAACATGTCACTTCCTGTTGCCAGCAGGTGGCGCTATGACTATAACTGAATATGAGCATGGCCATGTGTTCAGGACAGAACTCTTATCAAACGTGTGAAGTTTGGGGCAGATTGGACATTCCATGCCTGAGTTACAGCAACTTCCTGTTTCATGGCGAAACATCGAAATTTGTAAGGCCGCCGAGGACCCGCCCTTCGACGAAAACTCAAGATCTTCGCAATTTAACGTCGCAAAGGCCTTAAGATTACACTCACCAAATTTGAAGATGATCAGATTAAAACTGTAGGAGGAGTTCGTTAAAGTACGAGGCCTGAAAATGGCAAAAACTGCACAAAAATCTGAGAGGAAGTTCAAAATGGCTGACTTCCTGTTGTGTTTAGGGCTATGCTCCAAGAGACTTTTTTGTAGGTATTAGGTCATTACACGTATGTACCGAATTTCGTGCACGTACGTTGAACGTTGCGGGAGGCGCACTCCGTTGAACTTTTATAGGTGGCGCTATCGAGCCATTTTGCCCCGTCCAATTCTGAAACCTATATCAGATGTAAATTTTCGCCAGTTCTGACGCGTGTGCAAAGTTTCGTGAGTTTTCGCGCATGTTTAGGCCCTCAAAAATGCAATTCAATGCGGAGAATAATAATAATAATAATAATAATAATAATAATTAAAGCTGCAAGCAGCGATGAAAGGGCCCTCGCACCCGTGCCATCAACACTCGGTGGCTTTAGGAAGGCAGAGCATGGTTGGGAAATGTACATTTAAGGAGGTATATATAGTAAGAGTATGTCAAAGTCAGTTACAAAATGTTTTGTATAATGGTGATAATAGCATGCTTCATGACTCAGCTAAGTGTTGCTAGCATGTTCAGTCTGTTTCTAGCATGCTTAGTACACAATAATTATGTGGTTAGTACTGCATTACTGTGTTAACCATGTCAGTTTCTGTTGCCAGTAGGTGGCGTTATGACTATAACTGAATATGAGCATGGATGTGTGTTCAGGACAGAACTCTTATCAAACATGTGAAGTTTGGTGCAAATTGGACATTGCCTTCTTGAGTAACAACAAAGTCATGTTTCATTGAATTAGCATTCTTTAGAACTTAGCTAAGCATTGTTAGCATGTTTTAACATGTTGCTAGAACGGCATCAACGTGTTAAACATGTCACTTCCTGTTGCCAGTTGGTGGCGCTATTACTATAACTGAACATTCTCATGTAGATGTGTTCAGGCCATGACTCTTATCAAAAGTGTGAAGTTTGGGGCAGATTGGACATTCCATGCCTGAGTTACAGCAAATTCCTATTTAATTGCAATAATAGCATGCTTTAGCACTTGGCTAAGAGTTTGCTAGCATGTTTTAGCATGTTTCTAGTATGTTGTTAGCATGTTTAACACTTGCTGGCACTTTTTTATATGTTATTAGGAGTCCACAACAGTGTTAAACATGTCACTTCCTGTTGCCAGCAGGTGGCGCTATGACTGTAACTGAATATAAGCATGGTCATGTGTTCAGGACAGAACGCTTATCAAAAGTGTGAAGTTTGGGGCAGATTGGACATTCCATGCCTGAGTTACAGCAAATTCATATTTAATTGCAGTAATATCATTCTTTAGCACTTAGCTAAGTGTTTGCTATTATGTTTTAGCATGTCTCTAGTATGTTGGTAGGATGTTTAGCACCTACTGGCATTTTTTTATATGTTATTAGGAGTCAAGAACAGTGTTAAACGTCACTTCCTGTTGCCAGCAGGTGGCGCTATGACTATAACTAAATATGAGCATGGACATGTGTTCAAGAGATAACTCTTATCAAACGTGTGACGTTTGGGGTAGATTGTACATTGCCTTCTTGAGTAACAACAAAGTCCTGTTTCATTGAATTAGCATGCTTTAGCACTTAGCTAAGTATTGCTAGCATGTTTTAATATGTTTCTAGCATGTTTAGAACTCAATGGCATTTTTAACATGTTGCTAGAACGGCATCAACGTGTTAAACATGTCACTTCCTGTTGCCAGTAGGTGGCGCTATTACTATAACTGAATTTGAGCATAGGCATGCGTTCAGGCCATGATTCTTATCAAACATGTGAAGTTTGGGGCAGATTGGACGTTCCATGCCTGAGTTACAGCAAATTCCTATTTAATTGCAGTAATAGCATGCTTTATCACTTAGCTAAGTGTTTGCTAGCATGTTTCTAGTATGTTGCTAACCTGTTTAACACTTGCTGGCTCTTTTATATATGTTATTAGGAGACCACAACAGTGTTAAACATGTCACTTCCTGTTGACAGCAGGTGGCGCTATTACTATAACTGAATATTCTCATGTAGATGTGTTCAGGCCATGACTCTTATCAAACGTGTGAAGTTTGGGGCAGATTGGACATTCCATGCCTGTGTTACAGCAAATTCCTATTTAATTGCAGCAATAGCATGCTTTAGCACTTAGCTAAGTGTTTGCTAGCATGTTTTAGCATGTTTCTAGTATGTTGTTAGCATGTTTAGCACTTGCTGGCACTTTTTTTATATGTTTTTATATGTCCACAACAGTGTTTAACATGTCACTTCCTGTTGCCAGCAGGTGGCACTATGACTGTAACTGAATATGAGCATGGTCATGTGTTCAGGACAGAACGTTTATTAAAAGTGTGAAGTTTGGCGCATATTGGACATTGCCTTCTTGAGTAACAACAACATCCTGTTTCATTGAATTAGCATGCTTTAGCACTTAGCTAAGTATTGCTAGCATGTTTTAACATGTTTCTAGCATGTTTAGACCTCAATGGCATTTTTAACATGTTGCTAGAATGGCATCAACGTGTTAAACATGACACTTCCTGTTGCCAGTAGGTGGCGCTATTACTATAACTGAATATTATCATGTAGATGTGTTCAGGACAGAACGCTTATCAAAAGTGTGAAGTTTGGGGCAGATTGGACATTCCATGCCTGAGTTACAGCAAATTCCTATTTAATTGCAATAATAGCATGCTTTAGCACTTAGCTAAGAGTTTGCTAGCATGTTTTAGCATGCTTCTAGTATGTTGTTAGCATGTTTCGCACTTGCTGGCACTTTTTTATATGTTATTAGGAGTCCATAACAGTGTTAAACATGTCACTTCCTGTTGCCAGCAGGTGGCGCTATGACTATAACTGAATATGAGCATGGCCATGTGTTCAGGACAGAACTCTTATCAAACGTGTGAAGTTTGGGGGAGATTGGACATTCCATGCCTGAGTTACAGCAACTTCCTGTTTCATGGCGAAACATCGAAATTTGTAAGGCCGCCGAGGACCCGCCCTTCGATGAAAACTCAAGATCTTCGCAATTTAACGTCGCAAAGGCCTTAAGATTACACTCACCAAATTTGAAGATGATCAGATTAAAACTGTAGGAGGAGTTCGTTAAAGTACGAGGCCTGAAAATGGCAAAAACTGCACAAAAATCTGAGAGGAAGTTCAAAATGGCTGACTTCCTGTTGTGTTTAGGGCTATGCTCCAAGAGACTTTTTTGTAGGTATTAGGTCATTACACGTATGTACCGAATTTCGTGCACGTACGTGGAACGTTGCAGGAGGCGCACTCCGTTGAACTTTTATAGGTGGCGCTATCGAGCCATTTTGCCCCGTCCAATTCTGAAACCTATATCAGATGTAAATTTTCGCCAGTTCTGACGCGTGTGCAAAGTTTCGTGAGTTTTCGCGCATGTTTAGGCCCTCAAAAATGCAATTCAATGCGGAGAAGAATAATAATAATAATAATAAACAGAGCAATTCCAAGAGGGTCCTCACACCATCGGTGCTCGGGCCCTAATAATAAACAGAGCAATTCCAAGAGGGTCCTCACACCATCGGTGCTCGGGCCCTAATTAAAGCTGCAAGCAGCGATGAAAGGGCCCTCGCACCCGTGCCATCAACACTCTGTGGCTTTAGGAAGACAGAGCATGGTTGGGAAATGTACATTTAAGGAGGTATATATAGTAAGAGTATGTCAAAGTCAGTTACAAAATGTTTTGTATAATGGTGATAATAGCATGCTTCATGACTCAGCTAAGTGTTGCTAGCATGTTTAGTCTGTTTCTAGCATGCTTAGTACACAATAATTATGTGGTTAGTACTGCATTACTGTGTTAACCATGTCAGTTTCTGTTGCCAGTAGGTTGCGTTATGACTATAACTGAATATGAGCATGGATGTGTGTTCAGGACAGAACTCTTATCAAACGTGTGAAGTTTGGTGCAAATTGGACATTGCCTTCTTGAGTAACAACAAAGTCATGTTTCATTGAATTAGCGTTCTTTAGCACTTAGCTAAGCATTGTTAGCATGTTTTAACATGTTTCTAGCATGTTTAGAACTCAATGGCATTTTTAACATGTTGCTAGAACGGCATCAACGTGTTAAACATGTCACTTCCTGTTGCCAGTAGGTGGCGCTATTACTATAACTGAACATTCTCATGTAGATGTGTTCAGGCCATGACTCTTATCAAAAGTGTGAAGTTTGGGGCAGATTGGACATTCCATGCCTGAGTTACAGCAAATTCCTATTTAATTGCAATAATAGCATGCTTTAGCACTTAGCTAAGAGTTTGCTAGCATGTTTTAGCATGTTTCTAGTATGTTGTTAGCATGTTTAGCACTTGCTGGCACTTTTTGATATGTTATTAGGAGTCCATAACAGTGTTAAACATGTCACTTCCTGTTTCCAGCAGGTGGCGCTATGACTGTAACTGAATATGAGCATGGCCATGTGTTCAGTACAGAATGCTTATCAAAAGTGTGAAGTTTGGGGCAGATTGGACATTCCATGCCTGAGTTACAGCAAATTCATATTTAAGTGCAGTAATATCATTCTTTAGCACTTAACTAAGTGTTTGCTAGTATGTTTTAGCATGTCTCTAGTATGTTGGTAGGATGTTTAGCACCTACTGGCATTTTTTTTATATGTTATTAGGAGTCAAGAACAGTGTTAAACGTCACTTCCTGTTGCCAGCAGGTGGCGCTATGACTATAACTAAATATGAGCATGGACATGTGTTCAAGAGATAACTCTTATCAAACGTGTGACGTTTGGGGTAGATTGTACATTGCCTTCTTGAGTAACAACAAAGTCCTGTTTCATTGAATTAGCATGCTTTAGCACTTAGCTAAGTATTGCTAGCATGTTTTAATATGTTTCTAGCATGTTTAGAACTCAATGACATTTTTAACATGTTGCTAGAACGGCATCAACGTGTTAAACATGTCACTTCCTGTTGCCAGTAGGTGGCGCTATTACTATAACTGAATTTGAGCATAGGCATGCGTTCAGGCCATGATTCTTATCAAACATGTGAAGTTTGGGGCAGATTGGACGTTCCATGCCTGAGTTACAGCAAATTCCTATTTAATTGCAGTAATAGCATGCTTTATCACTTAGCTAAGTGTTTGCTAGCATGTTTCTAGTATGTTGCTAACCTGTTTAGCACTTGCTGGCTCTTTTATATATGTTATTAGGAGACCACAACAGTGTTAAACATGTCACTTCCTGTTGACAGCAGGTGGCGCTATTACTATAACTGAATATTCTCATGTAGATGTGTTCAGGCCATGACTCTTATCAAACGTGTGAAGTTTGGGGCAGATTGGACATTCCATGCCTGTGTTACAGCAAATTCCTATTTAATTGCAGCAATAGCATGCTTTAGCACTTAGCTAAGTGTTTGCTAGCATGTTTTAGCATGTTTCTAGTATGTTGTTAGCATGTTTAGCACTTGCTGGCACTTTTTTTATATGTTTTTATATGTCCACAACAGTGTTTAACATGTCACTTCCTGTTGCCAGCAGGTGGCACTATGACTGTAACTGAATATGAGCATGGTCATGTGTTCAGGACAGAACGTTTATTAAAAGTGTGAAGTTTGGCGCATATTGGACATTGCCTTCTTGAGTAACAACAACATCCTGTTTCATTGAATTAGCATGCTTTACCACTTAGCTAAGTATTGCTAGCATGTTTTAACATTAGCTAGCATGTTTTAACATGTTTCTAGCATGTTTAGACCTCAATGGCATTTTTAACATGTTGCTAGAATGGCATCAACGTGTTAAACATGACACTTCCTGTTGCCAGTAGGTGGCGCTATTACTATAACTGAATATTCTCATGTAGATGTGTTCAGGACAGAACGCTTATCAAAAGTGTGAAGTTTGGGGCAGATTGGACATTCCATGCCTGAGTTACAGCAAATTCCTATTTAATTGCAATAATAGCATGCTTTAGCACTTAGCTAAGAGTTTGCTAGCATGTTTTAGCATGCTTCTAGTATGTTGTTAGCATGTTTAGCACTTGCTGGCACTTTTTTATATGTTATTAGGAGTCCATAACAGTGTTAAACATGTCACTTCCTGTTGCCAGCAGGTGACGCTATGACTATAACTGAATATGAGCATGGCCATGTGTTCAGGACAGAACTCTTATCAAACGTGTGAAGTTTGGGGCAGATTGGACATTCCATGCCTGAGTTACAGCAACTTCCTGTTTCATGGCGAAACATCGAAATTTGTAAGGCCGCCGAGGACCCGCCCTTCGACGAAAACTCAAGATCTTCGCAATTTAACGTCGCAAAGGCCTTAAGATTACACTCACCAAATTTGAAGATGATCAGATTAAAACTGTAGGAGGAGTTCGTTAAAGTACGAGGCCTGAAAATGGCAAAAACTGCACAAAAATCTGAGAGGAAGTTCAAAATGGCTGACTTCCTGTTGTGTTTAGGGCTATGCTCCAAGAGACTTTTTGTAGGTATTAGGTCATTACACGTATGTACCGAATTTCGTGCACGTACGTTGAAAGTTGCGGGAGGCGCACTCCGTTGAACTTTTATAGGTGGCGCTATCGAGCCATTTTGCCCCGTCCAATTCTGAAACCTATATCAGATGTACATTTTCGCCAGTTCTGACGCGTGTGCAAAGTTTCGTGAGTTTTCGCGCATGTTTAGGCCCTCAAAAATGCAATTCAATGCGGAGAATAATAATAATAATAATAATAATAATAATAATAATAATAATAATAAACAGAGCAATTCCAAGAGGGTCCTCACACCATCGGTGCTCGGGCCCTAATTAAAGCTGCAAGCAGCGATGAAAGGGCCCTCGCACCCGTGCCATCAACACTCGGTGGCTTTAGGAAGACAGAGCATGGTTGGGAAATGTACATTTAAGGAGGTATATATAGTAAGAGTATGTCAAAGTCAGTTACAAAATGTTTTGTATAATGGTGATAATAGCATGCTTCATGATTCAGCTAAGTGTTGCTAGCATTTTTAGTCTGTTTCTAGCATGCTTGGTACACAATAATTATGTGGTTAGTACTGCATTACTGTGTTAACCATGTCACACAGTTTCTGTTGCCAGTAGGTGGCGTTATGACTATAACTGAATATGAGCATGGATGTGTGTTCAGGACAGAACTCTTATCAAACGTGTGAAGTTTGGTGCAAATTGGACATTGCCTTCTTGAGTAACAACAAAGTCATGTTTCATTGAATTAGCATTCTTTAGCACTTAGCTAAGCATTGTTAGCATGTTTTAACATGTTTCTAGCATGTTTAGAACTCAATGGCATTTTTAACATGTTGCTAGAACGGCATCAACGTGTTAAACATGTCACTTCCTGTTGCCAGTAGGTGGCGCTATTACTATAACTGAACATTTTCATGTAGATGTGTTCAGGCCATGACTCTTATCAAACGTGTGAAGTTTGGGGCAGATTGGACATTCCATGCCTGAGTTACAGCAAATTCCTATTTAGTTGCAATAATAGCATGCTTTAGCACTTAGCTAAGAGTTTGCTAGCATGTTTTAGCATGTTTCTAGTATGTTGTTAGCATGTTTAACACTTGCTGGCACTTTTTTATATGTTATTAGGAGTCCATAACAGTGTTAAACATGTCACTTCCTGTTGCCAGCAGGTGGCGCTATGACTGTAACTGAATATAAGCATGGTCATGTGTTCAGGACAGAACGCTTATCAAAAGTGTGAAGTTTGGGGCAGATTGGACATTCCATGCCTGAGTTACAGCAAATTCATATTTAATTGCAGTAATATCATTCTTTAGCACTTAGCTAAGTGTTTGCTAGTATGTTTTAGCATGTCTCTAGTATGTTGGTAGGATGTTTAGCACCTACTGGCATTTTTTTATATGTTATTAGGAGTCAAGAACAGTGTTAAACATCACTTCCTGTTGCCAGCAGGTGGCGCTATGACTATAACTAAATATGAGCATGGACATGTGCTCAAGAGATAACTCTTATCAAACGTGTGAAGTTTGGGGTAGATTGTACATTGCCTTCTTGAGTAACAACAAAGTCCTGTTTCATTGAATTAGCATGCTTTAGCACTTAGCTAAGTATTGCTAGCATGTTTTAACATGTTTCTAGCATGTTTAGAACTCAATGGCATTTTTAACATGTTGCTAGAACGGCATCAACGTGTTAAACATGTCACTTCCTGTTGCCAGTAGGTGGCGCTATAACTATAACTGAATTTGAGCATAGACATGTGTTCAGGCCATGATTCTTATCAAACGTGTGAAGTTTGGGGCAGATTGGAGATTCCATGCCTGAGTTACAGCAAATTCCTATTTAATTGCAGTAATAGCATGCTTTAGCACTTAGCTAAGTGTTTGCTAGCATATTTCTAGTATGTTGCTAACCTGTTTAGCACTTGCTGGCTCTTTTTTATATGTTATTAGGAGACCACAACAGTGTTAAACATGTCATTTCCGTTTGACAGCAGGTGGCGCTATTACTATAACTGAATATTCTCATGTAGATGTGTTCAGGCCATGACTCTTATCAAACGTGTGAAGTTTGGGGCAGATTGGACATTCCATGCCTGTGTTACAGCAAATTCCTATTTAATTGCAGCAATAGCATGCTTTAGCACTTAGCTAAGTGTTTGCTAGCATGTTTTAGCATGTTTCTAGTATGTTGTTAGCATGTATAGCACTTGCTGGCACTTTTTTTATATGTTTTTATATGTCCACAACAGTGATTAACATGTCACTTCCTGTTGCCAGCAGGTGGCACTATGACTGTAACTGAATATGAGCATGGTCATGTGTTCAGGACAGAACGTTTATTAAAAGTGTGAAGTTTGGCGCAGATTGGACATTGCCTTCTTGAGTAACAACAACATCCTGTTTCATTGAATTAGCATGCTTTACCACTTAGCTAAGTATTGCTAGCATGTTTTAACATTAGCTAGCATGTTTTAACATGTTTCTAGCATGTTTAGACCTCAATGGCATTTTTAACATGTTGCTAGAATGGCATCAACGTGTTAAACATGACACTTCCTGTTGCCAGTAGGTGGCGCTATTACTATAACTGAATATTCTCATATAGATGTGTTCAGGACAGAACGCTTATCAAAAGTGTGAAGTTTGGGGCAGATTGGACATTCCATGCCTGAGTTACAGCAAATTCCTATTTAATTGCAATAATAGCATGCTTTAGCACTTAGCTAAGAGTTTGCTAGCATGTTTTAGCATGCTTCTAGTATGTTGTTTGCATGTTTAGCACTTGCTGGCACTTTTTTATATGTTATTAGGAGTCCATAACAGTGTTAAACATGTCACTTCCTGTTGCCAGCAGGTGGCGCTATGACTATAACTGAATATGAGCATGGCCATGTGTTCAGGACAGAACTCTTATCAAACGTGTGAAGTTTGGGGCAGATTGGACATTCCATGCCTGAGTTACAGCAACTTCCTGTTTCATGGCGAAACATCGAAATTTGTAAGGCCGCCGAGGACCCGCCCTTCGACGAAAACTCAAGATCTTCGCAATTTAACGTCGCAAAGGCCTTAAGATTACACTCACCAAATTTGAAGATGATCAGATTAAAACTGTAGGAGGAGTTCGTTAAAGTACGAGGCCTGAAAATGGCAAAAACTGCACAAAAATCTGAGAGGAAGTTCAAAATGGCTGACTTCCTGTTGTGTTTAGGGCTATGCTCCAAGAGACTTTTTTGTAGGTATTAGGTCATTACACGTATGTACCGAATTTCGTGCACGTACGTGGAACGTTGCGGGAGGCGCACTCTGTTGAACTTTTATAGGTGGCGCTATCGAGCCATTTTGCCCCGTCCAATTCTGAAACCTATATCAGATGTAAATTTTCGCCAGTTCTGACGCGTGTGCAAAGTTTCGTGAGTTTTCGCGCATGTTTAGGCCCTCAAAAATGCGATTCAATGCGGAGAAGAATAATAATAATAATAATAATTAAAGCTGCAAGCAGCGATGAAAGGGCCCTCGCACCCGTGCCATCAACACTCGGTGGCTTTAGGAAGACAGAGCATGGTTGGGAAATGTACATTTAAGGAGGTATATATAGTAAGAGTATGTCAAAGTCAGTTACAAAATGTTTTGTATAATGGTGATAATAGCATGCTTCATGACTCAGCTAAGTGTTGCTAGCATGTTTAGTCTGTTTCTAGCATGCTTAGTACACAATAATTATGTGGTTAGTACTGCATTACGGTGTTAACCATGTCAGTTTCTGTTGCCAGTAGGTGGCGTTATGGCTATAACTGAATATGAGCATGGATGTGTGTTCAGGACAGAACTCTTATCAAACGTGTGAAGTTTGGTGCAAATTGGACATTGCCTTCTTGAGTAACAACAAAGTCATGTTTCATTGAATTAACATTCTTTAGCACTTAGCTAAGCATTGTTAGCATGTTTTAACATGTTTCTAGCATGTTTAGAACTCAATGGCATTTTTAACATGTTGCTAGAACGGCATAAAAGTGTTAAACATGTCACTTCCTGTTGCCAGTAGGTGGCGCTATTACTATAACTGAATTTGAGCAT
Source organism: Squalius cephalus (assembly GCA_022829025.1). Taxonomy (NCBI): domain Eukaryota; kingdom Metazoa; phylum Chordata; class Actinopteri; order Cypriniformes; family Leuciscidae; genus Squalius; species Squalius cephalus. The sequence continues at coordinate 20,410,201 of CM040798.1, forward strand.
AGACATGTGTTCAGGCCATGATTCTTATCAAATGTGTGAAGTTTGGGGCAGATTGGACATTCCATGCCTGAATTACAGCAAATTCCTATTTAATTGCAATAATAGCATGCTTTAGCACTTAGCTAAGAGTTTGCTAGCATGTTTTAGCATGTTTCTAGTATGTTGTTAGCATGTTTAGCACTTGCTGGCACTTTTTTATATGTTATTAGGAGTCCATAACAGTGTTAAACATGTCACTTCCTGCTGCCAGCAGGTGGCGCTATGACTGTAAGCATGATCATGTGTTCAGGACAGAACGCTTATCAAAAGTGTGAAGTTTGGGGCAGATTGGACATTCCTTGCCTGAGTTACAGCAAATTCATATTTAATTGCAGTAATATCATTCTTTAGCACTTAGCTAAGTGTTTGCTAGTATGTTTTAGCAAGTCTCTAGTATGTTGGTAGGATGTTTAGCACCTACTTGCATTTTTTTATATGTTATTAGGAGTCAAGAACAGTGTTAAACGTCACTTCCTGTTGCCAGCAGGTGGCGCTATGACTATAACTAAATATGAGCATGGACATGTGTTCAAGAGATAACTCTTATCAAACGTGTGAAGTTTGGGGTAGATTGTACATTGCCTTCTTGAGTAACAACAAAGTCCTGTTTCATTGAATTAGCATGGTTTAGCACTTAGCTAAGTACTGCTAGCATGTTTTAACATGTTTCTAGCATGTATAGAACTCAATGGCATTTTTAACATGTTGCTAGAACGGCATCAAAGTGTTAAACATGTCACTTCCTGTTGCCAGTAGGTGGTGCTATTACTATAACTGAATTTGAGCATAGACATGTGTTCAGGCCATGATTCTTATCAAATGTGTGAAGTTTGGGGCAGATTGGACATTACATGCCTGAGTTACAGCAAATTCCTATTTAATTGCAGTAATAGCATGCTTTAGCACTTAGCTAAGTGTTTGCTAGCATGTTTCTAGTATGTTGCTAACCTGTTTAGCACTTGTTGGCTCTTTTTTATATGTTATTAGGAGACCACAAGAGTGTTAAACATGTCACTTCCTGTTACCAGTAGGTGGCGCTATTACTATAACTGAATTTTCTCATGTAGATGTGTTCAGGACAGAACGCTTATCAAAAGTGTGAAGTTTGGGGCAGATTGGACATTCCATGCCTGAGTTACAGCAAATTCCTATTTAATTGCAATAATAGCATGCTTTAGCACTTAGCTAAGAGTTTGCTAGCATGTTTTAGCATGCTTCTATTATGTTGTTAGCATGTTTAGCACTTGCTGGCACTTTTTTATATGTTATTAGGAGTCCATATCAGTGTTAAACATGTCACTTCCTGTTGCCAGCAGGTGGCGCTATGACTGTAACTGAATATGAGCATGGTCATGTGTTCAGGACAGAACGCTTATCAAAAGTGTGAAGTTTGGGGCAGATTGGACATTCCATGCCTGAGTTACAGCAACTTCCTGTTTCATGGCGAAACATCGAAATTTGTCAGGCCGCCGAGGACCCGCCCTTTGACGAAAACTCAAGATCTTCGCAATTTAACGTCGCAAAGGCCTTAAGATTACACTCACCAAATTTGAAGATGATCAGATTAAAACTGTAGGAGGAGTTCGTTAAAGTACGAGGCCTGAAAATGGCAAAAACTGCACAAAAATCTGAGAGGAAGTTCAAAATGGCTGACTTCCTGTTGTGTTTAGGGCTATGCTCCAAGAGACTTTTTTGTAGGTATTAGGTCATTACATGTATGTACCGAATTTCGTGCACGTACGTGGAACGTTGCGGGAGGCGCACTCCGTTGAACTTTTATAGGTGGCGCTATCGAGCCATTTTGCCCCGTCCAATTCTGAAACCTATATCAGATGTAAATTTTCGCCAGTTCTGACGCGTGTGCAAAGTTTCGTGAGTTTTCGAGCATGTTTAGGCCCTCAAAAATGCAATTAAATGCGGAGAAGAAGAATAATAATAATAATAATAATAATAAACAGAGCAATTCCAAGAGGGTCCTCACACCATCGGTGCTCGGGCCCTAATAATAATAATAATTAAAGCTGCAAGCAGCGATGAAAGGGCCCTCGCACCCGTGCCATCAACACTCGGTGGCTTTAGGAAGGCAGAGCATGGTTGGGAAATGTACATTTAAGGAGGTATATATAGTAAGAGTATGTCAAAGTCAGTTACAAAATGTTTTGTATAATGGTGATAATAGCATGCTTCATGACTCAGCTAAGTGTTGCTAGCATGTTCAGTCTGTTTCTAGCATGCTTAGTACACAATAATTATGTGGTTAGTACTGCATTACTGTGTTAACCATGTCAGTTTCTGTTGCCAGTAGGTGGCGTTATGACTATAACTGAATATGAGCATGGATGTGTGTTCAGGACAGAACTCTTATCAAACATGTGAAGTTTGGTGCAAATTGGACATTGCCTTCTTGAGTAACAACAAAGTCATGTTTCATTGAATTAGCATTCTTTAGAACTTAGCTAAGCATTGTTAGCATGTTTTAACATGTTGCTAGAACGGCATCAACGTGTTAAACATGTCACTTCCTGTTGCCAGTTGGTGGCGCTATTACTATAACTGAACATTCTCATGTAGATGTGTTCAGGCCATGACTCTTATCAAAAGTGTGAAGTTTGGGGCAGATTGGACATTCCATGCCTGAGTTACAGCAAATTCCTATTTAATTGCAATAATAGCATGCTTTAGCACTTGGCTAAGAGTTTGCTAGCATGTTTTAGCATGTTTCTAGTATGTTGTTAGCATGTTTAACACTTGCTGGCACTTTTTTATATGTTATTAGGAGTCCACAACAGTGTTAAACATGTCACTTCCTGTTGCCAGCAGGTGGCGCTATGACTGTAACTGAATATAAGCATGGTCATGTGTTCAGGACAGAACGCTTATCAAAAGTGTGAAGTTTGGGGCAGATTGGACATTCCATGCCTGAGTTACAGCAAATTCATATTTAATTGCAGTAATATCATTCTTTAGCACTTAGCTAAGTGTTTGCTATTATGTTTTAGCATGTCTCTAGTATGTTGGTAGGATGTTTAGCACCTACTGGCATTTTTTTATATGTTATTAGGAGTCAAGAACAGTGTTAAACGTCACTTCCTGTTGCCAGCAGGTGGCGCTATGACTATAACTAAATATGAGCATGGACATGTGTTCAAGAGATAACTCTTATCAAACGTGTGACGTTTGGGGTAGATTGTACATTGCCTTCTTGAGTAACAACAAAGTCCTGTTTCATTGAATTAGCATGCTTTAGCACTTAGCTAAGTATTGCTAGCATGTTTTAATATGTTTCTAGCATGTTTAGAACTCAATGGCATTTTTAACATGTTGCTAGAACGGCATCAACGTGTTAAACATGTCACTTCCTGTTGCCAGTAGGTGGCGCTATTACTATAACTGAATTTGAGCATAGGCATGCGTTCAGGCCATGATTCTTATCAAACATGTGAAATTTGGGGCAGATTGGACGTTCCATGCCTGAGTTACAGCAAATTCCTATTTAATTGCAGTAATAGCATGCTTTATCACTTAGCTAAGTGTTTGCTAGCATGTTTCTAGTATGTTGCTAACCTGTTTAGCACTTGCTGGCTCTTTTATATATGTTATTAGGAGACCACAACAGTGTTAAACATGTCACTTCCTGTTGACAGCAGGTGGCGCTATTACTATAACTGAATATTCTCATGTAGATGTGTTCAGGCCATGACTCTTATCAAACGTGTGAAGTTTGGGGCAGATTGGACATTCCATGCCTGTGTTACAGCAAATTCCTATTTAATTGCAGCAATAGCATGCTTTAGCACTTAGCTAAGTGTTTGCTAGCATGTTTTAGCATGTTTCTAGTATGTTGTTAGCATGTTTAGCACTTGCTGGCACTTTTTTTATATGTTTTTATATGTCCACAACAGTGTTTAACATGTCACTTCCTGTTGCCAGCAGGTGGCACTATGACTGTAACTGAATATGAGCATGGTCATGTGTTCAGGACAGAACGTTTATTAAAAGTGTGAAGTTTGGCGCATATTGGACATTGCCTTCTTGAGTAACAACAACATCCTGTTTCATTGAATTAGCATGCTTTACCACTTAGCTAAGTATTGCTAGCATGTTTTAACATTAGCTAGCATGTTTTAACATGTTTCTAGCATGTTTAGACCTCAATGGCATTTTTAACATGTTGCTAGAATGGCATCAACGTGTTAAACATGACACTTCCTGTTGCCAGTAGGTGGCGCTATTACTATAACTGAATATTCTCATGTAGATGTGTTCAGGACAGAACGCTTATCAAAAGTGTGAAGTTTGGGGCAGATTGGACATTTCATGCCTGAGTTACAGCAAATTCCTATTTAATTGCAATAATAGCATGCTTTAGCACTTAGCTAAGAGTTTGCTAGCATGTTTTAGCATGCTTCTAGTATGTTGTTAGCATGTTTAGCACTTGCTGGCACTTTTTTATATGTTATTAGGAGTCCATAACAGTGTTAAACATGTCACTTCCTGTTGCCAGCAGGTGGCGCTATGACTATAACTGAATATGAGCATGGCCATGTGTTCAGGACAGAACTCTTATCAAACGTGTGAAGTTTGGGGCAGATTGGACATTCCATGCCTGAGTTACAGCAACTTCCTGTTTCATGGCGAAACATCGAAATTTGTAAGGCCGCCGAGGACCCGCCCTTCGACGAAAACTCAAGATCTTCGCAATTTAACGTCGCAAAGGCCTTAAGATTACACTCACCAAATTTGAAGATGATCAGATTAAAACTGTAGGAGGAGTTCGTTAAAGTACGAGGCCTGAAAATGGCAAAAACTGCACAAAAATCTGAGAGGAAGTTCAAAATGGCTGACTTCCTATTGTGTTTAGGGCTATGCTCCAAGAGACTTTTTTGTAGGTATTAGGTCATTACACGTATGTACCGAATTTCGTGCACGTACGTGGAACGTTGCGGGAGGCGCACTCTGTTGAACTTTTATAGGTGGCGCTATCGAGCCATTTTGCCCTGTCCAATTCTGAAACCTATATCAGATGTAAATTTTCGCCAGTTCTGACGCGTGTGCAAAGTTTCGTGAGTTTTCGCGCATGTTTAGGCCCTCAAAAATGCAATTCAATGCGGAGAATAATAATAATAATAATAATTAAAGCTGCAAGCAGCGATGAAAGGGCCCTCGCACCCGTGCCATCAACACTCGGTGGCTTTAGGAAGGCAGAGCATGGTTGGGAAATGTACATTTAAGGAGGGATATATAGTAAGAGTATGTCAAAGTCAGTTACAAGATGTTTTGTATAATGGTGATAATAGCATGCTTCATGACTCAGCTAAGTGTTGCTAGCATGTTTAGTCTGTTTCTAGCATGCTTAGTACACAATAATTATGTGGTTAGTACTGCATTACTGTGTTAACCATGTCAGTTTCTGTTGCCAGTAGGTGGCGTTATGACTATAACTGAATATGAGCATGGATGTGTGTTCAGGACAGAACTCTTATCAAACGTGTGAAGTTTGGTGCAAATTGGACATTGCCTTCTTGAGTAACAACAAAGTCATGTTTCATTGAATTAGCATTCTTTAGAACTTAGCTAAGCATTTAAGCATGTTTTAACATGTTTCTAGCATGTTTAGAACTCAATGGCATTTTTAACATGTTGCTAGAACGGCATCAACGTGTTAAACATGTCACTTCCTGTTGCCAGTTGGTGGCGCTATTACTATAATTGAACATTCTCATGTAGATGTGTTCAGGCCATGACTCTTATCAAAAGTGTGAAGTTTGGGGCAGATTGGACATTCCATGCCTGAGTTACAGCAAATTCCTATTTAATTGCAATAATAGCATGCTTTAGCACTTGGCTAAGAGTTTGCTAGCATGTTTTAGCATGTTTCTAGTATGTTGTTAGCATGTTTAACACTTGCTGGCACTTTTTTATATGTTATTAGGAGTCCATAACAGTGTTAAACATGTCACTTCCTGTTGCCAGCAGGTGGCGCTATGACTGTAACTGAATATAAGCATGGTCATGTGTTCAGGACAGAACGCTTATCAAAAGTGTGAAGTTTGGGGCAGATTGGACATTCCATGCCTGAGTTACAGCAAATTCATATTTAATTGCAGTAATATCATTCTTTAGCACTTAGCTAAGTGTTTGCTAGTATGTTTTAGCATGTCTCTAGTATGTTGGTAGGATGTTTAGCACCTACTGGCATTTTTTTATATGTTATTAGGAGTCAAGAACAGTGTTAAACGTCACTTCCTGTTGCCAGCAGGTGGCGCTATGACTATAACTAAATATGAGCATGGACATGTGTTCAAGAGATAACTCTTATCAAACGTGTGACGTTTGGGGTAGATTGTACATTGCCTTCTTGAGTAACAACAAAGTCCTGTTTCATTGAATTAGCATGCTTTAGCACTTAGCTAAGTATTGCTAGCATGTTTTAATATGTTTCTAGCATGTTTAGAACTCAATGGCATTTTTAACATGTTGCTAGAACGGCATCAACGTGTTAAACATGTCACTTCCTGTTGCCAGTAGGTGGCGCTATTACTATAACTGAATTTGAACATAGACATGTGTTCAGGCCATGATTCTTATCAAACATGTGAAGTTTGGGGCAGATTGGACATTCCATGCCTGAGTTACAGCAAATTCCTATTTAATTGCAGTAATAGCATGCTTTAGCACTTAGCTAAGTGTTTGCTAGCATGTTTCTAGTATGTTGCTAACCTGTTTAGCACTTGCTGGCTCTTTTATATATGTTATTAGGAGACCACAACAGTGTTAAACATGTCACTTCCTGTTGACAGCAGGTGGCGCTATTACTATAACTGAATATTCTCATGTAGATGTGTTCAGGCCATGACTCTTATCAAACGTGTGAAGTTTGGGGCAGATTGGACATTCCATGCCTGTGTTACAGCAAATTCCTATTTAATTGCAGCAATAGCATGCTTTAGCACTTAGCTAAGTGTTTGCTAGCATGTTTTAGCATGTTTCTAGTATGTTGTTAGCATGTTTAGCACTTGCTGGCACTTTTTTTATATGTTTTTATATGTCCACAACAGTGTTTAACATGTCACTTCCTGTTGCCAGCAGGTGGCACTATGACTGTAACTGAATATGAGCATGGTCATGTGTTCAGGACAGAACGTTTATTAAAAGTGTGAAGTTTGGCGCAGATTGGACATTGCCTTCTTGAGTAACAACAACATCCTGTTTCATTGAATTAGCATGCTTTAGCACTTAGCTAAGTATTGCTAGTATGTTTTAACATGTTTCTAGCATGTTTAGAAGTCAATGGCATTTTTAACATGTTGCTAGAATGGCATCAACGTGTTAAACATGACACTTCCTGTTACCAGTAGGTGGCGCTATTACTATAACTGAATATTCTCATGTAGATATGTTCAGGACAGAACGCTTATCAAAAGTGTGAAGTTTGGGGCAGATTGGACATTCCATGCCTGAGTTACAGCAAATTCCTATTTAATTGCAATAATAGCATGCTTTAGCACTTAGCTAAGAGTTTGCTAGCATGTTTTAGCATGCTTCTAGTATGTTGTTAGCATGTTTAGCACTTGCTGGCACTTTTTTATATGTTATTAGGAGTCCATAACAGTGTTAAACATGTCACTTCCTGTTGCCAGCAGGTGGCGCTATGACTATAACTGAATATGAGCATGGTCATGTGTTCAGGACAGAACTCTTATCAAATGTGTGAAGTTTGGGGCAGATTGGACATTCCATGCCTGAGTTACAGCAACTTCCTGTTTCATGGCGAAACATCAAAATTTGTCAGGCCGCCGAGGACCCGCCCTTCGACGAAAACTCAAGATCTTCGCAATTTAACGTCGCAAAGGCCTTAAGATTACACTCACCAAATTTGAAGATGATCAGATTAAAACTGTAGGAGGAGTTCGTTAAAGTACGAGGCCTGAAAATGTCAAAAACTGCACAAAAATCTGGGAGGAAGTTCAAAATGGCTGACTTCCTGTTGTGTTTAGGGCTATGCTCCAAGAGACTTTTTTGTAGGTATTAGGTCATTACACGTATGTACCGAATTTCGTGCACATACGTGGAACGTTGCGGGAGGCGCACTCCGTTGAACTTTTATAGGTGGCGCTATCGAGCCATTTTGCCCCGTCCAATTCTGAAACCTATATCAGATGTAAATTTTCGCCAGTTCTGACGCGTGTGCAAAGTTTCGTGAGTTTTCGAGCATGTTTAGGCCCTCAAAAATGCAATTAAATGCGGAGAAGAATAATAATAATAATAATTAAAGCTGCAAGCAGCGATGAAAGGGCCCTCGCACCCGTGCCATCAACACTCGGTGGCTTTAGGAAGGCAGAGCATGGTTGGGAAATGTACATTTAAGGAGGGATATATAGTAAGAGTATGTCAAAGTCAGTTACAAAATGTTTTGTATAATGGTGATAATAGCATGCTTCATGACTCAGCTAAGTGTTGCTAGCATGTTTAGTCTGTTTCTAGCATGCTTAGTACACAATAATTATGTGGTTAGTACTGCATTACTGTGTTAACCATGTCAGTTTCTGTTGCCAGTAGGTGGCGTTATGACTATAACTGAATATGAGCATGGATGTGTGTTCAGGACAGAACTCTTATCAAACGTGTGAAGTTTGGTGCAAATTAGACATTGCCTTCTTGAGTAACAACAAAGTCATGTTTCATTGAATTAGCATTCTTTAGAACTTAGCTAAGCATTTAAGCATGTTTTAACATGTTTCTAGCATGTTTAGAACTCAATGGCATTTTTAACATGTTGCTAGAACGGCATCAACGTGTTAAACATGTCACTTCCTGTTGCCAGTTGGTGGCGCTATTACTATAATTGAACATTCTCATGTAGATGTGTTCAGGCCATGACTCTTATCAAAAGTGTGAAGTTTGGGGCAGATTGGACATTCCATGCCTGAGTTACAGCAAATTCCTATTTAATTGCAATAATAGCATGCTTTAGCACTTGGCTAAGAGTTTGCTAGCATGTTTTAGCATGTTTCTAGTATGTTGTTAGCATGTTTAGCACTTGCTGGCACTTTTTTTATATGTTTTTATATGTCCACAACAGTGTTTAACATGTCACTTCCTGTTGCCAGCAGGTGGCACTATGACTGTAACTGAATATGAGCATGGTCATGTGTTCAGGACAGAACCTTTATTAAAAGTGTGAAGTTTGGCGCATATTGGACATTGCCTTCTTGAGTAACAACAACATCCTGTTTCATTGAATTAGCATGCTTTACCACTTAGCTAAGTATTGCTAGCATGTTTTAACATTAGCTAGCATGTTTTAACATGTTTCTAGCATGTTTAGACCTCAATGGCATTTTTAACATGTTGCTAGAATGGCATCAACGTGTTAAACATGACACTTCCTGTTGCCATTAGGTGGCGCTATTAATATAACTGAATATTCTCATGTAGATGTGTTCAGGACAGAACGCTTATCAAAAGTGTGAAGTTTGGGGCAGATTGGACATTCCATGCCTGAGTTACAGCAAATTCCTATTTAATTGCAATAATAGCATGCTTTAGCACTTAGCTAAGAGTTTGCTAGCATGTTTTAGCATGCTTCTAGTATGTTGTTAGCATGTTTAGCACTTGCTGGCACTTTTTTATATGTTATTAGGAGTCCATAACAGTGTTAAACATGTCACTTCCTGTTGCCAGCAGGTGGCGCTATGACTATAACTGAATATGAGCATGGCCATGTGTTCAGGACAGAACTCTTATCAAACGTGTGAAGTTTGGGGCAGATTGGACATTCCATGCCTGAGTTACAGCAACTTCCTGTTTCATGGCGAAACATCGAAATTTGTAAGGCCGCCGAGGACCCGCCCTTCGACGAAAACTCAAGATCTTCGCAATTTAACGTCGCAAAGGCCTTAAGATTACACTCACCAAATTTGAAGATGATCAGATTAAAACTGTAGGAGGAGTTCGTTAAAGTACGAGGCCTGAAAATGGCAAAAACTGCACAAAAATCTGAGAGGAAGTTCAAAATGGCTGACTTCCTGTTGTGTTTAGGGCTATGCTCCAAGAGACTTTTTTGTAGGTATTAGGTCATTACACGTATGTACCGAATTTCGTGCACGTACGTTGAACGTTGCGGGAGGCGCACTCCGTTGAACTTTTATAGGTGGCGCTATCGAGCCATTTTGCCCCGTCCAATTCTGAAACCTATATCAGATGTAAATTTTCGCCAGTTCTGACGCGTGTGCAAAGTTTCGTGAGTTTTCGCGCATGTTTAGGCCCTCAAAAATGCAATTCAATGCGGAGAAGAATAATAATAATAATAATAATAATAATAATTAAAGCTGCAAGCAGCGATGAAAGGGCCCTCGCACCCGTGCCATCAACACTCGGTGGCTTTAGGAAGGCAGAGCATGGTTGGGAAATGTACATTTAAGGAGGTATATATAGTAAGAGTATGTCAAAGTCAGTTACAAAATGTTTTGTATAATGGTGATAATAGCATGCTTCATGACTCAGCTAAGTGTTGCTAGCATGTTCAGTCTGTTTCTAGCATGCTTAGTACACAATAATTATGTGGTTAGTACTGCATTACTGTGTTAACCATGTCAGTTTCTGTTGCCAGTAGGTGGCGTTATGACTATAACTGAATATGAGCATGGATGTGTGTTCAGGACAGAACTCTTATCAAACATGTGAAGTTTGGTGCAAATTGGACATTGCCTTCTTGAGTAACAACAAAGTCATGTTTCATTGAATTAGCATTCTTTAGAACTTAGCTAAGCATTGTTAGCATGTTTTAACATGTTGCTAGAACGGCATCAACGTGTTAAACATGTCACTTCCTGTTGCCAGTTGGTGGCGCTATTACTATAACTGAACATTCTCATGTAGATGTGTTCAGGCCATGACTCTTATCAAAAGTGTGAAGTTTGGGGCAGATTGGACATTCCATGCCTGAGTTACAGCAAATTCCTATTTAATTGCAATAATAGCATGCTTTAGCACTTGGCTAAGAGTTTGCTAGCATGTTTTAGCATGTTTCTAGTATGTTGTTAGCATGTTTAACACTTGCTGGCACTTTTTTATATGTTATTAGGAGTCCACAACAGTGTTAAACATGTCACTTCCTGTTGCCAGCAGGTGGCGCTATGACTGTAACTGAATATAAGCATGGTCATGTGTTCAGGACAGAACGCTTATCAAAAGTGTGAAGTTTGGGGCAGATTGGACATTCCATGCCTGAGTTACAGCAAATTCATATTTAATTGCAGTAATATCATTCTTTAGCACTTAGCTAAGTGTTTGCTATTATGTTTTAGCATGTCTCTAGTATGTTGGTAGGATGTTTAGCACCTACTGGCATTTTTTTATATGTTATTAGGAGTCAAGAACAGTGTTAAACGTCACTTCCTGTTGCCAGCAGGTGGCGCTATGACTATAACTAAATATGAGCATGGACATGTGTTCAAGAGATAACTCTTATCAAACGTGTGACGTTTGGGGTAGATTGTACATTGCCTTCTTGAGTAACAACAAAGTCCTGTTTCATTGAATTAGCATGCTTTAGCACTTAGCTAAGTATTGCTAGCATGTTTTAATATGTTTCTAGCATGTTTAGAACTCAATGGCATTTTTAACATGTTGCTAGAACGGCATCAACGTGTTAAACATGTCACTTCCTGTTGCCAGTAGGTGGCGCTATTACTATAACTGAATTTGAGCATAGGCATGCGTTCAGGCCATGATTCTTATCAAACATGTGAAGTTTGGGGCAGATTGGACGTTCCATGCCTGAGTTACAGCAAATTCCTATTTAATTGCAGTAATAGCATGCTTTATCACTTAGCTAAGTGTTTGCTAGCATGTTTCTAGTATGTTGCTAACCTGTTTAACACTTGCTGGCTCTTTTATATATGTTATTAGGAGACCACAACAGTGTTAAACATGTCACTTCCTGTTGACAGCAGGTGGCGCTATTACTATAACTGAATATTCTCATGTAGATGTGTTCAGGCCATGACTCTTATCAAACGTGTGAAGTTTGGGGCAGATTGGACATTCCATGCCTGTGTTACAGCAAATTCCTATTTAATTGCAGCAATAGCATGCTTTAGCACTTAGCTAAGTGTTTGCTAGCATGTTTTAGCATGTTTCTAGTATGTTGTTAGCATGTTTAGCACTTGCTGGCACTTTTTTTATATGTTTTTATATGTCCACAACAGTGTTTAACATGTCACTTCCTGTTGCCAGCAGGTGGCACTATGACTGTAACTGAATATGAGCATGGTCATGTGTTCAGGACAGAACGTTTATTAAAAGTGTGAAGTTTGGCGCATATTGGACATTGCCTTCTTGAGTAACAACAACATCCTGTTTCATTGAATTAGCATGCTTTAGCACTTAGCTAAGTATTGCTAGCATGTTTTAACATGTTTCTAGCATGTTTAGACCTCAATGGCATTTTTAACATGTTGCTAGAATGGCATCAACGTGTTAAACATGACACTTCCTGTTGCCAGTAGGTGGCGCTATTACTATAACTGAATATTATCATGTAGATGTGTTCAGGACAGAACGCTTATCAAAAGTGTGAAGTTTGGGGCAGATTGGACATTCCATGCCTGAGTTACAGCAAATTCCTATTTAATTGCAATAATAGCATGCTTTAGCACTTAGCTAAGAGTTTGCTAGCATGTTTTAGCATGCTTCTAGTATGTTGTTAGCATGTTTCGCACTTGCTGGCACTTTTTTATATGTTATTAGGAGTCCATAACAGTGTTAAACATGTCACTTCCTGTTGCCAGCAGGTGGCGCTATGACTATAACTGAATATGAGCATGGCCATGTGTTCAGGACAGAACTCTTATCAAACGTGTGAAGTTTGGGGGAGATTGGACATTCCATGCCTGAGTTACAGCAACTTCCTGTTTCATGGCGAAACATCGAAATTTGTAAGGCCGCCGAGGACCCGCCCTTCGACGAAAACTCAAGATCTTCGCAATTTAACGTCGCAAAGGCCTTAAGATTACACTCACCAAATTTGAAGATGATCAGATTAAAACTGTAGGAGGAGTTCGTTAAAGTACGAGGCCTGAAAATGGCAAAAACTGCACAAAAATCTGAGAGGAAGTTCAAAATGGCTGACTTCCTGTTGTGTTTAGGGCTATGCTCCAAGAGACTTTTTTGTAGGTATTAGGTCATTACACGTATGTACCGAATTTCGTGCACGTACGTGGAACGTTGCAGGAGGCGCACTCCGTTGAACTTTTATAGGTGGCGCTATCGAGCCATTTTGCCCCGTCCAATTCTGAAACCTATATCAGATGTAAATTTTCGCCAGTTCTGACGCGTGTGCAAAGTTTCGTGAGTTTTCGCGCATGTTTAGGCCCTCAAAAATGCAATTCAATGCGGAGAAGAATAATAATAATAATAATAAACAGAGCAATTCCAAGAGGGTCCTCACACCATCGGTGCTCGGGCCCTAATAATAAACAGAGCAATTCCAAGAGGGTCCTCACACCATCGGTGCTCGGGCCCTAATTAAAGCTGCAAGCAGCGATGAAAGGGCCCTCGCACCCGTGCCATCAACACTCTGTGGCTTTAGGAAGACAGAGCATGGTTGGGAAATGTACATTTAAGGAGGTATATATAGTAAGAGTATGTCAAAGTCAGTTACAAAATGTTTTGTATAATGGTGATAATAGCATGCTTCATGACTCAGCTAAGTGTTGCTAGCATGTTTAGTCTGTTTCTAGCATGCTTAGTACACAATAATTATGTGGTTAGTACTGCATTACTGTGTTAACCATGTCAGTTTCTGTTGCCAGTAGGTTGCGTTATGACTATAACTGAATATGAGCATGGATGTGTGTTCAGGACAGAACTCTTATCAAACGTGTGAAGTTTGGTGCAAATTGGACATTGCCTTCTTGAGTAACAACAAAGTCATGTTTCATTGAATTAGCGTTCTTTAGCACTTAGCTAAGCATTGTTAGCATGTTTTAACATGTTTCTAGCATGTTTAGAACTCAATGGCATTTTTAACATGTTGCTAGAACGGCATCAACGTGTTAAACATGTCACTTCCTGTTGCCAGTAGGTGGCGCTATTACTATAACTGAACATTCTCATGTAGATGTGTTCAGGCCATGACTCTTATCAAAAGTGTGAAGTTTGGGGCAGATTGGACATTCCATGCCTGAGTTACAGCAAATTCCTATTTAATTGCAATAATAGCATGCTTTAGCACTTAGCTAAGAGTTTGCTAGCATGTTTTAGCATGTTTCTAGTATGTTGTTAGCATGTTTAGCACTTGCTGGCACTTTTTGATATGTTATTAGGAGTCCATAACAGTGTTAAACATGTCACTTCCTGTTTCCAGCAGGTGGCGCTATGACTGTAACTGAATATGAGCATGGCCATGTGTTCAGTACAGAATGCTTATCAAAAGTGTGAAGTTTGGGGCAGATTGGACATTCCATGCCTGAGTTACAGCAAATTCATATTTAAGTGCAGTAATATCATTCTTTAGCACTTAACTAAGTGTTTGCTAGTATGTTTTAGCATGTCTCTAGTATGTTGGTAGGATGTTTAGCACCTACTGGCATTTTTTTTATATGTTATTAGGAGTCAAGAACAGTGTTAAACGTCACTTCCTGTTGCCAGCAGGTGGCGCTATGACTATAACTAAATATGAGCATGGACATGTGTTCAAGAGATAACTCTTATCAAACGTGTGACGTTTGGGGTAGATTGTACATTGCCTTCTTGAGTAACAACAAAGTCCTGTTTCATTGAATTAGCATGCTTTAGCACTTAGCTAAGTATTGCTAGCATGTTTTAATATGTTTCTAGCATGTTTAGAACTCAATGACATTTTTAACATGTTGCTAGAACGGCATCAACGTGTTAAACATGTCACTTCCTGTTGCCAGTAGGTGGCGCTATTACTATAACTGAATTTGAGCATAGGCATGCGTTCAGGCCATGATTCTTATCAAACATGTGAAGTTTGGGGCAGATTGGACGTTCCATGCCTGAGTTACAGCAAATTCCTATTTAATTGCAGTAATAGCATGCTTTATCACTTAGCTAAGTGTTTGCTAGCATGTTTCTAGTATGTTGCTAACCTGTTTAGCACTTGCTGGCTCTTTTATATATGTTATTAGGAGACCACAACAGTGTTAAACATGTCACTTCCTGTTGACAGCAGGTGGCGCTATTACTATAACTGAATATTCTCATGTAGATGTGTTCAGGCCATGACTCTTATCAAACGTGTGAAGTTTGGGGCAGATTGGACATTCCATGCCTGTGTTACAGCAAATTCCTATTTAATTGCAGCAATAGCATGCTTTAGCACTTAGCTAAGTGTTTGCTAGCATGTTTTAGCATGTTTCTAGTATGTTGTTAGCATGTTTAGCACTTGCTGGCACTTTTTTTATATGTTTTTATATGTCCACAACAGTGTTTAACATGTCACTTCCTGTTGCCAGCAGGTGGCACTATGACTGTAACTGAATATGAGCATGGTCATGTGTTCAGGACAGAACGTTTATTAAAAGTGTGAAGTTTGGCGCATATTGGACATTGCCTTCTTGAGTAACAACAACATCCTGTTTCATTGAATTAGCATGCTTTACCACTTAGCTAAGTATTGCTAGCATGTTTTAACATTAGCTAGCATGTTTTAACATGTTTCTAGCATGTTTAGACCTCAATGGCATTTTTAACATGTTGCTAGAATGGCATCAACGTGTTAAACATGACACTTCCTGTTGCCAGTAGGTGGCGCTATTACTATAACTGAATATTCTCATGTAGATGTGTTCAGGACAGAACGCTTATCAAAAGTGTGAAGTTTGGGGCAGATTGGACATTCCATGCCTGAGTTACAGCAAATTCCTATTTAATTGCAATAATAGCATGCTTTAGCACTTAGCTAAGAGTTTGCTAGCATGTTTTAGCATGCTTCTAGTATGTTGTTAGCATGTTTAGCACTTGCTGGCACTTTTTTATATGTTATTAGGAGTCCATAACAGTGTTAAACATGTCACTTCCTGTTGCCAGCAGGTGACGCTATGACTATAACTGAATATGAGCATGGCCATGTGTTCAGGACAGAACTCTTATCAAACGTGTGAAGTTTGGGGCAGATTGGACATTCCATGCCTGAGTTACAGCAACTTCCTGTTTCATGGCGAAACATCGAAATTTGTAAGGCCGCCGAGGACCCGCCCTTCGACGAAAACTCAAGATCTTCGCAATTTAACGTCGCAAAGGCCTTAAGATTACACTCACCAAATTTGAAGATGATCAGATTAAAACTGTAGGAGGAGTTCGTTAAAGTACGAGGCCTGAAAATGGCAAAAACTGCACAAAAATCTGAGAGGAAGTTCAAAATGGCTGACTTCCTGTTGTGTTTAGGGCTATGCTCCAAGAGACTTTTTGTAGGTATTAGGTCATTACACGTATGTACCGAATTTCGTGCACGTACGTTGAACGTTGCGGGAGGCGCACTCCGTTGAACTTTTATAGGTGGCGCTATCGAGCCATTTTGCCCCGTCCAATTCTGAAACCTATATCAGATGTACATTTTCGCCAGTTCTGACGCGTGTGCAAAGTTTCGTGAGTTTTCGCGCATGTTTAGGCCCTCAAAAATGCAATTCAATGCGGAGAATAATAATAATAATAATAATAATAATAATAATAATAATAATAAACAGAGCAATTCCAAGAGGGTCCTCACACCATCGGTGCTCGGGCCCTAATTAAAGCTGCAAGCAGCGATGAAAGGGCCCTCGCACCCGTGCCATCAACACTCGGTGGCTTTAGGAAGACAGAGCATGGTTGGGAAATGTACATTTAAGGAGGTATATATAGTAAGAGTATGTCAAAGTCAGTTACAAAATGTTTTGTATAATGGTGATAATAGCATGCTTCATGATTCAGCTAAGTGTTGCTAGCATTTTTAGTCTGTTTCTAGCATGCTTGGTACACAATAATTATGTGGTTAGTACTGCATTACTGTGTTAACCATGTCACACAGTTTCTGTTGCCAGTAGGTGGCGTTATGACTATAACTGAATATGAGCATGGATGTGTGTTCAGGACAGAACTCTTATCAAACGTGTGAAGTTTGGTGCAAATTGGACATTGCCTTCTTGAGTAACAACAAAGTCATGTTTCATTGAATTAGCATTCTTTAGCACTTAGCTAAGCATTTAAGCATGTTTTAACATGTTTCTAGCATGTTTAGAACTCAATGGCATTTTTAACATGTTGCTAGAACGGCATCAACGTGTTAAACATGTCACTTCCTGTTGCCAGTTGGTGGCGCTATTACTATAATTGAACATTCTCATGTAGATGTGTTCAGGCCATGACTCTTATCAAAAGTGTGAAGTTTGGGGCAGATTGGACATTCCATGCCTGAGTTACAGCAAATTCCTATTTAATTGCAATAATAGCATGCTTTAGCACTTGGCTAAGAGTTTGCTAGCATGTTTTAGCATGTTTCTAGTATGTTGTTAGCATGTTTAACACTTGCTGGCACTTTTTTATATGTTATTAGGAGTCCATAACAGTGTTAAACATGTCACTTCCTGTTGCCAGCAGGTGGCGCTATGACTGTAACTGAATATAAGCATGGTCATGTGTTCAGGACAGAACGCTTATCAAAAGTGTGAAGTTTGGGGCAGATTGGACATTCCATGCCTGAGTTACAGCAAATTCATATTTAATTGCAGTAATATCATTCTTTAGCACTTAGCTAAGTGTTTGCTAGTATGTTTTAGCATGTCTCTAGTATGTTGGTAGGATGTTTAGCACCTACTGGCATTTTTTTATATGTTATTAGGAGTCAAGAACAGTGTTAAACGTCACTTCCTGTTGCCAGCAGGTGGCGCTATGACTATAACTAAATATGAGCATGGACATGTGTTCAAGAGATAACTCTTATCAAACGTGTGACGTTTGGGGTAGATTGTACATTGCCTTCTTGAGTAACAACAAAGTCCTGTTTCATTGAATTAGCATGCTTTAGCACTTAGCTAAGTATTGCTAGCATGTTTTAATATGTTTCTAGCATGTTTAGAACTCAATGGCATTTTTAACATGTTGCTAGAACGGCATCAACGTGTTAAACATGTCACTTCCTGTTGCCAGTAGGTGGCGCTATTACTATAACTGAATTTGAACATAGACATGTGTTCAGGCCATGATTCTTATCAAACATGTGAAGTTTGGGGCAGATTGGACATTCCATGCCTGAGTTACAGCAAATTCCTATTTAATTGCAGTAATAGCATGCTTTAGCACTTAGCTAAGTGTTTGCTAGCATGTTTCTAGTATGTTGCTAACCTGTTTAGCACTTGCTGGCTCTTTTATATATGTTATTAGGAGACCACAACAGTGTTAAACATGTCACTTCCTGTTGACAGCAGGTGGCGCTATTACTATAACTGAATATTCTCATGTAGATGTGTTCAGGCCATGACTCTTATCAAACGTGTGAAGTTTGGGGCAGATTGGACATTCCATGCCTGTGTTACAGCAAATTCCTATTTAATTGCAGCAATAGCATGCTTTAGCACTTAGCTAAGTGTTTGCTAGCATGTTTTAGCATGTTTCTAGTATGTTGTTAGCATGTTTAGCACTTGCTGGCACTTTTTTTATATGTTTTTATATGTCCACAACAGTGTTTAACATGTCACTTCCTGTTGCCAGCAGGTGGCACTATGACTGTAACTGAATATGAGCATGGTCATGTGTTCAGGACAGAACGTTTATTAAAAGTGTGAAGTTTGGCGCAGATTGGACATTGCCTTCTTGAGTAACAACAACATCCTGTTTCATTGAATTAGCATGCTTTAGCACTTAGCTAAGTATTGCTAGTATGTTTTAACATGTTTCTAGCATGTTTAGAAGTCAATGGCATTTTTAACATGTTGCTAGAATGGCATCAACGTGTTAAACATGACACTTCCTGTTACCAGTAGGTGGCGCTATTACTATAACTGAATATTCTCATGTAGATATGTTCAGGACAGAACGCTTATCAAAAGTGTGAAGTTTGGGGCAGATTGGACATTCCATGCCTGAGTTACAGCAAATTCCTATTTAATTGCAATAATAGCATGCTTTAGCACTTAGCTAAGAGTTTGCTAGCATGTTTTAGCATGCTTCTAGTATGTTGTTAGCATGTTTAGCACTTGCTGGCACTTTTTTATATGTTATTAGGAGTCCATAACAGTGTTAAACATGTCACTTCCTGTTGCCAGCAGGTGGCGCTATGACTATAACTGAATATGAGCATGGTCATGTGTTCAGGACAGAACTCTTATCAAATGTGTGAAGTTTGGGGCAGATTGGACATTCCATGCCTGAGTTACAGCAACTTCCTGTTTCATGGCGAAACATCAAAATTTGTCAGGCCGCCGAGGACCCGCCCTTCGACGAAAACTCAAGATCTTCGCAATTTAACGTCGCAAAGGCCTTAAGATTACACTCACCAAATTTGAAGATGATCAGATTAAAACTGTAGGAGGAGTTCGTTAAAGTACGAGGCCTGAAAATGTCAAAAACTGCACAAAAATCTGGGAGGAAGTTCAAAATGGCTGACTTCCTGTTGTGTTTAGGGCTATGCTCCAAGAGACTTTTTTGTAGGTATTAGGTCATTACACGTATGTACCGAATTTCGTGCACATACGTGGAACGTTGCGGGAGGCGCACTCCGTTGAACTTTTATAGGTGGCGCTATCGAGCCATTTTGCCCCGTCCAATTCTGAAACCTATATCAGATGTAAATTTTCGCCAGTTCTGACGCGTGTGCAAAGTTTCGTGAGTTTTCGAGCATGTTTAGGCCCTCAAAAATGCAATTAAATGCGGAGAAGAATAATAATAATAATAATTAAAGCTGCAAGCAGCGATGAAAGGGCCCTCGCACCCGTGCCATCAACACTCGGTGGCTTTAGGAAGGCAGAGCATGGTTGGGAAATGTACATTTAAGGAGGGATATATAGTAAGAGTATGTCAAAGTCAGTTACAAAATGTTTTGTATAATGGTGATAATAGCATGCTTCATGACTCAGCTAAGTGTTGCTAGCATGTTTAGTCTGTTTCTAGCATGCTTAGTACACAATAATTATGTGGTTAGTACTGCATTACTGTGTTAACCATGTCAGTTTCTGTTGCCAGTAGGTGGCGTTATGACTATAACTGAATATGAGCATGGATGTGTGTTCAGGACAGAACTCTTATCAAACGTGTGAAGTTTGGTGCAAATTAGACATTGCCTTCTTGAGTAACAACAAAGTCATGTTTCATTGAATTAGCATTCTTTAGAACTTAGCTAAGCATTTAAGCATGTTTTAACATGTTTCTAGCATGTTTAGAACTCAATGGCATTTTTAACATGTTGCTAGAACGGCATCAACGTGTTAAACATGTCACTTCCTGTTGCCAGTTGGTGGCGCTATTACTATAATTGAACATTCTCATGTAGATGTGTTCAGGCCATGACTCTTATCAAAAGTGTGAAGTTTGGGGCAGATTGGACATTCCATGCCTGAGTTACAGCAAATTCCTATTTAATTGCAATAATAGCATGCTTTAGCACTTGGCTAAGAGTTTGCTAGCATGTTTTAGCATGTTTCTAGTATGTTGTTAGCATGTTTAGCACTTGCTGGCACTTTTTTTATATGTTTTTATATGTCCACAACAGTGTTTAACATGTCACTTCCTGTTGCCAGCAGGTGGCACTATGACTGTAACTGAATATGAGCATGGTCATGTGTTCAGGACAGAACCTTTATTAAAAGTGTGAAGTTTGGCGCATATTGGACATTGCCTTCTTGAGTAACAACAACATCCTGTTTCATTGAATTAGCATGCTTTACCACTTAGCTAAGTATTGCTAGCATGTTTTAACATTAGCTAGCATGTTTTAACATGTTTCTAGCATGTTTAGACCTCAATGGCATTTTTAACATGTTGCTAGAATGGCATCAACGTGTTAAACATGACACTTCCTGTTGCCATTAGGTGGCGCTATTAATATAACTGAATATTCTCATGTAGATGTGTTCAGGACAGAACGCTTATCAAAAGTGTGAAGTTTGGGGCAGATTGGACATTCCATGCCTGAGTTACAGCAAATTCCTATTTAATTGCAATAATAGCATGCTTTAGCACTTAGCTAAGAGTTTGCTAGCATGTTTTAGCATGCTTCTAGTATGTTGTTAGCATGTTTAGCACTTGCTGGCACTTTTTTATATGTTATTAGGAGTCCATAACAGTGTTAAACATGTCACTTCCTGTTGCCAGCAGGTGGCGCTATGACTATAACTGAATATGAGCATGGCCATGTGTTCAGGACAGAACTCTTATCAAACGTGTGAAGTTTGGGGCAGATTGGACATTCCATGCCTGAGTTACAGCAACTTCCTGTTTCATGGCGAAACATCGAAATTTGTAAGGCCGCCGAGGACCCGCCCTTCGACGAAAACTCAAGATCTTCGCAATTTAACGTCGCAAAGGCCTTAAGATTACACTCACCAAATTTGAAGATGATCAGATTAAAACTGTAGGAGGAGTTCGTTAAAGTACGAGGCCTGAAAATGGCAAAAACTGCACAAAAATCTGAGAGGAAGTTCAAAATGGCTGACTTCCTGTTGTGTTTAGGGCTATGCTCCAAGAGACTTTTTTGTAGGTATTAGGTCATTACACGTATGTACCGAATTTCGTGCACGTACGTTGAACGTTGCGGGAGGCGCACTCCGTTGAACTTTTATAGGTGGCGCTATCGAGCCATTTTGCCCCGTCCAATTCTGAAACCTATATCAGATGTAAATTTTCGCCAGTTCTGACGCGTGTGCAAAGTTTCGTGAGTTTTCGCGCATGTTTAGGCCCTCAAAAATGCAATTCAATGCGGAGAAGAATAATAATAATAATAATAATAATAATAATTAAAGCTGCAAGCAGCGATGAAAGGGCCCTCGCACCCGTGCCATCAACACTCGGTGGCTTTAGGAAGGCAGAGCATGGTTGGGAAATGTACATTTAAGGAGGTATATATAGTAAGAGTATGTCAAAGTCAGTTACAAAATGTTTTGTATAATGGTGATAATAGCATGCTTCATGACTCAGCTAAGTGTTGCTAGCATGTTCAGTCTGTTTCTAGCATGCTTAGTACACAATAATTATGTGGTTAGTACTGCATTACTGTGTTAACCATGTCAGTTTCTGTTGCCAGTAGGTGGCGTTATGACTATAACTGAATATGAGCATGGATGTGTGTTCAGGACAGAACTCTTATCAAACATGTGAAGTTTGGTGCAAATTGGACATTGCCTTCTTGAGTAACAACAAAGTCATGTTTCATTGAATTAGCATTCTTTAGAACTTAGCTAAGCATTGTTAGCATGTTTTAACATGTTGCTAGAACGGCATCAACGTGTTAAACATGTCACTTCCTGTTGCCAGTTGGTGGCGCTATTACTATAACTGAACATTCTCATGTAGATGTGTTCAGGCCATGACTCTTATCAAAAGTGTGAAGTTTGGGGCAGATTGGACATTCCATGCCTGAGTTACAGCAAATTCCTATTTAATTGCAATAATAGCATGCTTTAGCACTTGGCTAAGAGTTTGCTAGCATGTTTTAGCATGTTTCTAGTATGTTGTTAGCATGTTTAACACTTGCTGGCACTTTTTTATATGTTATTAGGAGTCCACAACAGTGTTAAACATGTCACTTCCTGTTGCCAGCAGGTGGCGCTATGACTGTAACTGAATATAAGCATGGTCATGTGTTCAGGACAGAACGCTTATCAAAAGTGTGAAGTTTGGGGCAGATTGGACATTCCATGCCTGAGTTACAGCAAATTCATATTTAATTGCAGTAATATCATTCTTTAGCACTTAGCTAAGTGTTTGCTATTATGTTTTAGCATGTCTCTAGTATGTTGGTAGGATGTTTAGCACCTACTGGCATTTTTTTATATGTTATTAGGAGTCAAGAACAGTGTTAAACGTCACTTCCTGTTGCCAGCAGGTGGCGCTATGACTATAACTAAATATGAGCATGGACATGTGTTCAAGAGATAACTCTTATCAAACGTGTGACGTTTGGGGTAGATTGTACATTGCCTTCTTGAGTAACAACAAAGTCCTGTTTCATTGAATTAGCATGCTTTAGCACTTAGCTAAGTATTGCTAGCATGTTTTAATATGTTTCTAGCATGTTTAGAACTCAATGGCATTTTTAACATGTTGCTAGAACGGCATCAACGTGTTAAACATGTCACTTCCTGTTGCCAGTAGGTGGCGCTATTACTATAACTGAATTTGAGCATAGGCATGCGTTCAGGCCATGATTCTTATCAAACATGTGAAGTTTGGGGCAGATTGGACGTTCCATGCCTGAGTTACAGCAAATTCCTATTTAATTGCAGTAATAGCATGCTTTATCACTTAGCTAAGTGTTTGCTAGCATGTTTCTAGTATGTTGCTAACCTGTTTAACACTTGCTGGCTCTTTTATATATGTTATTAGGAGACCACAACAGTGTTAAACATGTCACTTCCTGTTGACAGCAGGTGGCGCTATTACTATAACTGAATATTCTCATGTAGATGTGTTCAGGCCATGACTCTTATCAAACGTGTGAAGTTTGGGGCAGATTGGACATTCCATGCCTGTGTTACAGCAAATTCCTATTTAATTGCAGCAATAGCATGCTTTAGCACTTAGCTAAGTGTTTGCTAGCATGTTTTAGCATGTTTCTAGTATGTTGTTAGCATGTTTAGCACTTGCTGGCACTTTTTTTATATGTTTTTATATGTCCACAACAGTGTTTAACATGTCACTTCCTGTTGCCAGCAGGTGGCACTATGACTGTAACTGAATATGAGCATGGTCATGTGTTCAGGACAGAACGTTTATTAAAAGTGTGAAGTTTGGCGCATATTGGACATTGCCTTCTTGAGTAACAACAACATCCTGTTTCATTGAATTAGCATGCTTTAGCACTTAGCTAAGTATTGCTAGCATGTTTTAACATGTTTCTAGCATGTTTAGACCTCAATGGCATTTTTAACATGTTGCTAGAATGGCATCAACGTGTTAAACATGACACTTCCTGTTGCCAGTAGGTGGCGCTATTACTATAACTGAATATTATCATGTAGATGTGTTCAGGACAGAACGCTTATCAAAAGTGTGAAGTTTGGGGCAGATTGGACATTCCATGCCTGAGTTACAGCAAATTCCTATTTAATTGCAATAATAGCATGCTTTAGCACTTAGCTAAGAGTTTGCTAGCATGTTTTAGCATGCTTCTAGTATGTTGTTAGCATGTTTCGCACTTGCTGGCACTTTTTTATATGTTATTAGGAGTCCATAACAGTGTTAAACATGTCACTTCCTGTTGCCAGCAGGTGGCGCTATGACTATAACTGAATATGAGCATGGCCATGTGTTCAGGACAGAACTCTTATCAAACGTGTGAAGTTTGGGGGAGATTGGACATTCCATGCCTGAGTTACAGCAACTTCCTGTTTCATGGCGAAACATCGAAATTTGTAAGGCCGCCGAGGACCCGCCCTTCGACGAAAACTCAAGATCTTCGCAATTTAACGTCGCAAAGGCCTTAAGATTACACTCACCAAATTTGAAGATGATCAGATTAAAACTGTAGGAGGAGTTCGTTAAAGTACGAGGCCTGAAAATGGCAAAAACTGCACAAAAATCTGAGAGGAAGTTCAAAATGGCTGACTTCCTGTTGTGTTTAGGGCTATGCTCCAAGAGACTTTTTTGTAGGTATTAGGTCATTACACGTATGTACCGAATTTCGTGCACGTACGTGGAACGTTGCAGGAGGCGCACTCCGTTGAACTTTTATAGGTGGCGCTATCGAGCCATTTTGCCCCGTCCAATTCTGAAACCTATATCAGATGTAAATTTTCGCCAGTTCTGACGCGTGTGCAAAGTTTCGTGAGTTTTCGCGCATGTTTAGGCCCTCAAAAATGCAATTCAATGCGGAGAAGAATAATAATAATAATAATAAACAGAGCAATTCCAAGAGGGTCCTCACACCATCGGTGCTCGGGCCCTAATAATAAACAGAGCAATTCCAAGAGGGTCCTCACACCATCGGTGCTCGGGCCCTAATTAAAGCTGCAAGCAGCGATGAAAGGGCCCTCGCACCCGTGCCATCAACACTCTGTGGCTTTAGGAAGACAGAGCATGGTTGGGAAATGTACATTTAAGGAGGTATATATAGTAAGAGTATGTCAAAGTCAGTTACAAAATGTTTTGTATAATGGTGATAATAGCATGCTTCATGACTCAGCTAAGTGTTGCTAGCATGTTTAGTCTGTTTCTAGCATGCTTAGTACACAATAATTATGTGGTTAGTACTGCATTACTGTGTTAACCATGTCAGTTTCTGTTGCCAGTAGGTTGCGTTATGACTATAACTGAATATGAGCATGGATGTGTGTTCAGGACAGAACTCTTATCAAACGTGTGAAGTTTGGTGCAAATTGGACATTGCCTTCTTGAGTAACAACAAAGTCATGTTTCATTGAATTAGCGTTCTTTAGCACTTAGCTAAGCATTGTTAGCATGTTTTAACATGTTTCTAGCATGTTTAGAACTCAATGGCATTTTTAACATGTTGCTAGAACGGCATCAACGTGTTAAACATGTCACTTCCTGTTGCCAGTAGGTGGCGCTATTACTATAACTGAACATTCTCATGTAGATGTGTTCAGGCCATGACTCTTATCAAAAGTGTGAAGTTTGGGGCAGATTGGACATTCCATGCCTGAGTTACAGCAAATTCCTATTTAATTGCAATAATAGCATGCTTTAGCACTTAGCTAAGAGTTTGCTAGCATGTTTTAGCATGTTTCTAGTATGTTGTTAGCATGTTTAGCACTTGCTGGCACTTTTTGATATGTTATTAGGAGTCCATAACAGTGTTAAACATGTCACTTCCTGTTTCCAGCAGGTGGCGCTATGACTGTAACTGAATATGAGCATGGCCATGTGTTCAGTACAGAATGCTTATCAAAAGTGTGAAGTTTGGGGCAGATTGGACATTCCATGCCTGAGTTACAGCAAATTCATATTTAAGTGCAGTAATATCATTCTTTAGCACTTAACTAAGTGTTTGCTAGTATGTTTTAGCATGTCTCTAGTATGTTGGTAGGATGTTTAGCACCTACTGGCATTTTTTTTATATGTTATTAGGAGTCAAGAACAGTGTTAAACGTCACTTCCTGTTGCCAGCAGGTGGCGCTATGACTATAACTAAATATGAGCATGGACATGTGTTCAAGAGATAACTCTTATCAAACGTGTGACGTTTGGGGTAGATTGTACATTGCCTTCTTGAGTAACAACAAAGTCCTGTTTCATTGAATTAGCATGCTTTAGCACTTAGCTAAGTATTGCTAGCATGTTTTAATATGTTTCTAGCATGTTTAGAACTCAATGACATTTTTAACATGTTGCTAGAACGGCATCAACGTGTTAAACATGTCACTTCCTGTTGCCAGTAGGTGGCGCTATTACTATAACTGAATTTGAGCATAGGCATGCGTTCAGGCCATGATTCTTATCAAACATGTGAAGTTTGGGGCAGATTGGACGTTCCATGCCTGAGTTACAGCAAATTCCTATTTAATTGCAGTAATAGCATGCTTTATCACTTAGCTAAGTGTTTGCTAGCATGTTTCTAGTATGTTGCTAACCTGTTTAGCACTTGCTGGCTCTTTTATATATGTTATTAGGAGACCACAACAGTGTTAAACATGTCACTTCCTGTTGACAGCAGGTGGCGCTATTACTATAACTGAATATTCTCATGTAGATGTGTTCAGGCCATGACTCTTATCAAACGTGTGAAGTTTGGGGCAGATTGGACATTCCATGCCTGTGTTACAGCAAATTCCTATTTAATTGCAGCAATAGCATGCTTTAGCACTTAGCTAAGTGTTTGCTAGCATGTTTTAGCATGTTTCTAGTATGTTGTTAGCATGTTTAGCACTTGCTGGCACTTTTTTTATATGTTTTTATATGTCCACAACAGTGTTTAACATGTCACTTCCTGTTGCCAGCAGGTGGCACTATGACTGTAACTGAATATGAGCATGGTCATGTGTTCAGGACAGAACGTTTATTAAAAGTGTGAAGTTTGGCGCATATTGGACATTGCCTTCTTGAGTAACAACAACATCCTGTTTCATTGAATTAGCATGCTTTACCACTTAGCTAAGTATTGCTAGCATGTTTTAACATTAGCTAGCATGTTTTAACATGTTTCTAGCATGTTTAGACCTCAATGGCATTTTTAACATGTTGCTAGAATGGCATCAACGTGTTAAACATGACACTTCCTGTTGCCAGTAGGTGGCGCTATTACTATAACTGAATATTCTCATGTAGATGTGTTCAGGACAGAACGCTTATCAAAAGTGTGAAGTTTGGGGCAGATTGGACATTCCATGCCTGAGTTACAGCAAATTCCTATTTAATTGCAATAATAGCATGCTTTAGCACTTAGCTAAGAGTTTGCTAGCATGTTTTAGCATGCTTCTAGTATGTTGTTAGCATGTTTAGCACTTGCTGGCACTTTTTTATATGTTATTAGGAGTCCATAACAGTGTTAAACATGTCACTTCCTGTTGCCAGCAGGTGACGCTATGACTATAACTGAATATGAGCATGGCCATGTGTTCAGGACAGAACTCTTATCAAACGTGTGAAGTTTGGGGCAGATTGGACATTCCATGCCTGAGTTACAGCAACTTCCTGTTTCATGGCGAAACATCGAAATTTGTAAGGCCGCCGAGGACCCGCCCTTCGACGAAAACTCAAGATCTTCGCAATTTAACGTCGCAAAGGCCTTAAGATTACACTCACCAAATTTGAAGATGATCAGATTAAAACTGTAGGAGGAGTTCGTTAAAGTACGAGGCCTGAAAATGGCAAAAACTGCACAAAAATCTGAGAGGAAGTTCAAAATGGCTGACTTCCTGTTGTGTTTAGGGCTATGCTCCAAGAGACTTTTTGTAGGTATTAGGTCATTACACGTATGTACCGAATTTCGTGCACGTACGTTGAACGTTGCGGGAGGCGCACTCCGTTGAACTTTTATAGGTGGCGCTATCGAGCCATTTTGCCCCGTCCAATTCTGAAACCTATATCAGATGTACATTTTCGCCAGTTCTGACGCGTGTGCAAAGTTTCGTGAGTTTTCGCGCATGTTTAGGCCCTCAAAAATGCAATTCAATGCGGAGAATAATAATAATAATAATAATAATAATAATAATAATAATAATAAACAGAGCAATTCCAAGAGGGTCCTCACACCATCGGTGCTCGGGCCCTAATTAAAGCTGCAAGCAGCGATGAAAGGGCCCTCGCACCCGTGCCATCAACACTCGGTGGCTTTAGGAAGACAGAGCATGGTTGGGAAATGTACATTTAAGGAGGTATATATAGTAAGAGTATGTCAAAGTCAGTTACAAAATGTTTTGTATAATGGTGATAATAGCATGCTTCATGATTCAGCTAAGTGTTGCTAGCATTTTTAGTCTGTTTCTAGCATGCTTGGTACACAATAATTATGTGGTTAGTACTGCATTACTGTGTTAACCATGTCACACAGTTTCTGTTGCCAGTAGGTGGCGTTATGACTATAACTGAATATGAGCATGGATGTGTGTTCAGGACAGAACTCTTATCAAACGTGTGAAGTTTGGTGCAAATTGGACATTGCCTTCTTGAGTAACAACAAAGTCATGTTTCATTGAATTAGCATTCTTTAGCACTTAGCTAAGCATTGTTAGCATGTTTTAACATGTTTCTAGCATGTTTAGAACTCAATGGCATTTTTAACATGTTGCTAGAACGGCATCAACGTGTTAAACATGTCACTTCCTGTTGCCAGTAGGTGGCGCTATTACTATAACTGAACATTTTCATGTAGATGTGTTCAGGCCATGACTCTTATCAAACGTGTGAAGTTTGGGGCAGATTGGACATTCCATGCCTGAGTTACAGCAAATTCCTATTTAGTTGCAATAATAGCATGCTTTAGCACTTAGCTAAGAGTTTGCTAGCATGTTTTAGCATGTTTCTAGTATGTTGTTAGCATGTTTAACACTTGCTGGCACTTTTTTATATGTTATTAGGAGTCCATAACAGTGTTAAACATGTCACTTCCTGTTGCCAGCAGGTGGCGCTATGACTGTAACTGAATATAAGCATGGTCATGTGTTCAGGACAGAACGCTTATCAAAAGTGTGAAGTTTGGGGCAGATTGGACATTCCATGCCTGAGTTACAGCAAATTCATATTTAATTGCAGTAATATCATTCTTTAGCACTTAGCTAAGTGTTTGCTAGTATGTTTTAGCATGTCTCTAGTATGTTGGTAGGATGTTTAGCACCTACTGGCATTTTTTTATATGTTATTAGGAGTCAAGAACAGTGTTAAACATCACTTCCTGTTGCCAGCAGGTGGCGCTATGACTATAACTAAATATGAGCATGGACATGTGCTCAAGAGATAACTCTTATCAAACGTGTGAAGTTTGGGGTAGATTGTACATTGCCTTCTTGAGTAACAACAAAGTCCTGTTTCATTGAATTAGCATGCTTTAGCACTTAGCTAAGTATTGCTAGCATGTTTTAACATGTTTCTAGCATGTTTAGAACTCAATGGCATTTTTAACATGTTGCTAGAACGGCATCAACGTGTTAAACATGTCACTTCCTGTTGCCAGTAGGTGGCGCTATAACTATAACTGAATTTGAGCATAGACATGTGTTCAGGCCATGATTCTTATCAAACGTGTGAAGTTTGGGGCAGATTGGAGATTCCATGCCTGAGTTACAGCAAATTCCTATTTAATTGCAGTAATAGCATGCTTTAGCACTTAGCTAAGTGTTTGCTAGCATATTTCTAGTATGTTGCTAACCTGTTTAGCACTTGCTGGCTCTTTTTTATATGTTATTAGGAGACCACAACAGTGTTAAACATGTCATTTCCGTTTGACAGCAGGTGGCGCTATTACTATAACTGAATATTCTCATGTAGATGTGTTCAGGCCATGACTCTTATCAAACGTGTGAAGTTTGGGGCAGATTGGACATTCCATGCCTGTGTTACAGCAAATTCCTATTTAATTGCAGCAATAGCATGCTTTAGCACTTAGCTAAGTGTTTGCTAGCATGTTTTAGCATGTTTCTAGTATGTTGTTAGCATGTATAGCACTTGCTGGCACTTTTTTTATATGTTTTTATATGTCCACAACAGTGATTAACATGTCACTTCCTGTTGCCAGCAGGTGGCACTATGACTGTAACTGAATATGAGCATGGTCATGTGTTCAGGACAGAACGTTTATTAAAAGTGTGAAGTTTGGCGCAGATTGGACATTGCCTTCTTGAGTAACAACAACATCCTGTTTCATTGAATTAGCATGCTTTACCACTTAGCTAAGTATTGCTAGCATGTTTTAACATTAGCTAGCATGTTTTAACATGTTTCTAGCATGTTTAGACCTCAATGGCATTTTTAACATGTTGCTAGAATGGCATCAACGTGTTAAACATGACACTTCCTGTTGCCAGTAGGTGGCGCTATTACTATAACTGAATATTCTCATGTAGATGTGTTCAGGACAGAACGCTTATCAAAAGTGTGAAGTTTGGGGCAGATTGGACATTCCATGCCTGAGTTACAGCAAATTCCTATTTAATTGCAATAATAGCATGCTTTAGCACTTAGCTAAGAGTTTGCTAGCATGTTTTAGCATGCTTCTAGTATGTTGTTTGCATGTTTAGCACTTGCTGGCACTTTTTTATATGTTATTAGGAGTCCATAACAGTGTTAAACATGTCACTTCCTGTTGCCAGCAGGTGGCGCTATGACTATAACTGAATATGAGCATGGCCATGTGTTCAGGACAGAACTCTTATCAAACGTGTGAAGTTTGGGGCAGATTGGACATTCCATGCCTGAGTTACAGCAACTTCCTGTTTCATGGCGAAACATCGAAATTTGTAAGGCCGCCGAGGACCCGCCCTTCGACGAAAACTCAAGATCTTCGCAATTTAACGTCGCAAAGGCCTTAAGATTACACTCACCAAATTTGAAGATGATCAGATTAAAACTGTAGGAGGAGTTCGTTAAAGTACGAGGCCTGAAAATGGCAAAAACTGCACAAAAATCTGAGAGGAAGTTCAAAATGGCTGACTTCCTGTTGTGTTTAGGGCTATGCTCCAAGAGACTTTTTTGTAGGTATTAGGTCATTACACGTATGTACCGAATTTCGTGCACGTACGTGGAACGTTGCGGGAGGCGCACTCTGTTGAACTTTTATAGGTGGCGCTATCGAGCCATTTTGCCCCGTCCAATTCTGAAACCTATATCAGATGTAAATTTTCGCCAGTTCTGACGCGTGTGCAAAGTTTCGTGAGTTTTCGCGCATGTTTAGGCCCTCAAAAATGCGATTCAATGCGGAGAAGAATAATAATAATAATAATAATTAAAGCTGCAAGCAGCGATGAAAGGGCCCTCGCACCCGTGCCATCAACACTCGGTGGCTTTAGGAAGACAGAGCATGGTTGGGAAATGTACATTTAAGGAGGTATATATAGTAAGAGTATGTCAAAGTCAGTTACAAAATGTTTTGTATAATGGTGATAATAGCATGCTTCATGACTCAGCTAAGTGTTGCTAGCATGTTTAGTCTGTTTCTAGCATGCTTAGTACACAATAATTATGTGGTTAGTACTGCATTACGGTGTTAACCATGTCAGTTTCTGTTGCCAGTAGGTGGCGTTATGGCTATAACTGAATATGAGCATGGATGTGTGTTCAGGACAGAACTCTTATCAAACGTGTGAAGTTTGGTGCAAATTGGACATTGCCTTCTTGAGTAACAACAAAGTCATGTTTCATTGAATTAACATTCTTTAGCACTTAGCTAAGCATTGTTAGCATGTTTTAACATGTTTCTAGCATGTTTAGAACTCAATGGCATTTTTAACATGTTGCTAGAACGGCATAAAAGTGTTAAACATGTCACTTCCTGTTGCCAGTAGGTGGCGCTATTACTATAACTGAATTTGAGCATAGACATGTGTTCAGGCCATGATTCTTATCAAATGTGTGAAGTTTGGGGCAGATTGGACATTCCATGCCTGAATTACAGCAAATTCCTATTTAATTGCAATAATAGCATGCTTTAGCACTTAGCTAAGAGTTTGCTAGCATGTTTTAGCATGTTTCTAGTATGTTGTTAGCATGTTTAGCACTTGCTGGCACTTTTTTATATGTTATTAGGAGTCCATAACAGTGTTAAACATGTCACTTCCTGCTGCCAGCAGGTGGCGCTATGACTGTAAGCATGATCATGTGTTCAGGACAGAACGCTTATCAAAAGTGTGAAGTTTGGGGCAGATTGGACATTCCTTGCCTGAGTTACAGCAAATTCATATTTAATTGCAGTAATATCATTCTTTAGCACTTAGCTAAGTGTTTGCTAGTATGTTTTAGCAAGTCTCTAGTATGTTGGTAGGATGTTTAGCACCTACTTGCATTTTTTTATATGTTATTAGGAGTCAAGAACAGTGTTAAACGTCACTTCCTGTTGCCAGCAGGTGGCGCTATGACTATAACTAAATATGAGCATGGACATGTGTTCAAGAGATAACTCTTATCAAACGTGTGAAGTTTGGGGTAGATTGTACATTGCCTTCTTGAGTAACAACAAAGTCCTGTTTCATTGAATTAGCATGGTTTAGCACTTAGCTAAGTACTGCTAGCATGTTTTAACATGTTTCTAGCATGTATAGAACTCAATGGCATTTTTAACATGTTGCTAGAACGGCATCAAAGTGTTAAACATGTCACTTCCTGTTGCCAGTAGGTGGTGCTATTACTATAACTGAATTTGAGCATAGACATGTGTTCAGGCCATGATTCTTATCAAATGTGTGAAGTTTGGGGCAGATTGGACATTACATGCCTGAGTTACAGCAAATTCCTATTTAATTGCAGTAATAGCATGCTTTAGCACTTAGCTAAGTGTTTGCTAGCATGTTTCTAGTATGTTGCTAACCTGTTTAGCACTTGTTGGCTCTTTTTTATATGTTATTAGGAGACCACAAGAGTGTTAAACATGTCACTTCCTGTTACCAGTAGGTGGCGCTATTACTATAACTGAATTTTCTCATGTAGATGTGTTCAGGACAGAACGCTTATCAAAAGTGTGAAGTTTGGGGCAGATTGGACATTCCATGCCTGAGTTACAGCAAATTCCTATTTAATTGCAATAATAGCATGCTTTAGCACTTAGCTAAGAGTTTGCTAGCATGTTTTAGCATGCTTCTATTATGTTGTTAGCATGTTTAGCACTTGCTGGCACTTTTTTATATGTTATTAGGAGTCCATATCAGTGTTAAACATGTCACTTCCTGTTGCCAGCAGGTGGCGCTATGACTGTAACTGAATATGAGCATGGTCATGTGTTCAGGACAGAACGCTTATCAAAAGTGTGAAGTTTGGGGCAGATTGGACATTCCATGCCTGAGTTACAGCAACTTCCTGTTTCATGGCGAAACATCGAAATTTGTCAGGCCGCCGAGGACCCGCCCTTTGACGAAAACTCAAGATCTTCGCAATTTAACGTCGCAAAGGCCTTAAGATTACACTCACCAAATTTGAAGATGATCAGATTAAAACTGTAGGAGGAGTTCGTTAAAGTACGAGGCCTGAAAATGGCAAAAACTGCACAAAAATCTGAGAGGAAGTTCAAAATGGCTGACTTCCTGTTGTGTTTAGGGCTATGCTCCAAGAGACTTTTTTGTAGGTATTAGGTCATTACATGTATGTATCGAATTTCGTGCACGTACGTGGAACGTTGCGGGAGGCGCACTCCGTTGAACTTTTATAGGTGGCGCTATCGAGCCATTTTGCCCCGTCCAATTCTGAAACCTATATCAGATGTAAATTTTCGCCAGTTCTGACGCGTGTGCAAAGTTTCGTGAGTTTTCGAGCATGTTTAGGCCCTCAAAAATGCAATTAAATGCGGAGAAGAAGAAGAAGAAGAAGAAGAATAATTAAAGCTGCAAGCAGCGATGAAAGGGCCCTCGCACCCGTGCCATCAACACTCGGTGGCTTTAGGAAGACAGAGCATGGTTGGGAAATGTACATTTAAGGAGGTATATATAGTAAGAGTATGTCAAAGTCAGTTACAAAATGTTTTGTATAATGGTGATAATAGCATGCTTCATGACTCAGCTAAGTGTTGCTAGCATGTTTAGTGTGTTTCTAGCATGCTTAGTACACAATAATTATGTGGTTAGTACTGCATTACTGTGTTAACCATGTCAGTTTCTGTTGCCAGTAGGTGGCGTTATGACTATAACTGAATATGAGCTTGGATGTGTGTTCAGGACAGAACTCTTATCAAACGTGTGAAGTTTGGTGCAAATTGGACATTGCCTTCTTGAGTAACAACAAAGTCATGTTTCATTGAATTAGCATGCTTTAGCACTTAGCTAAGCATTGTTAGCATGTTTTAACATGTTTCTAGCATGTTTAGAACTCAATGGCATTTTTAACATGTTGCTAGAACGGCATCAACGTGTTAAACATGTCACTTCCTGTTGCCAGTTGGTGGCGCTATTACTATAATTGAACATTCTCATGTAGATGTGTTCAGGCCATGACTCTTATCAAAAGTGTGAAGTTTGGGGCAGATTGGACATTCCATGCCTGAGTTACAGCAAATTCCTATTTAATTGCAATAATAGCATGCTTTAGCACTTAGCTAAGTGTTTGCTAGTATGTTTTAGCATGTCTATAGTATGTTGGTAGGATGTTTAGCACCTACTGGCATTTTTTTATATGTTATTAGGAGTCAAGAACAGTGTTAAACGTCACTTCCTGTTGCCAGCAGGTGGCGCTATGACTATAACTAAATATGAGCATGGACATGTGTTCAAGAGATAACTCTTATCAAACGTGTGACGTTTGGGGTAGATTGTACATTGCCTTCTTGAGTAACAACAAAGTCCTGTTTCATTGAATTAGCATGCTTTAGCACTTAGCTAAGTATTGCTAGTATGTTTTAACATGTTTCTAGCATGTTTAGAAGTCAATGGCATTTTTAACATGTTGCTAGAATGGCATCAACGTGTTAAACATGACACTTCCTGTTACCAGTAGGTGGCGCTATTACTATAACTGAATATTCTCATGTAGATATGTTCAGGACAGAACGCTTATCAAAAGTGTGAAGTTTGGGGCAGATTGGACATTCCATGCCTGAGTTACAGCAAATTCCTATTTAATTGCAATAATAGCATGCTTTAGCACTTAGCTAAGAGTTTGCTAGCATGTTTTAGCATGCTTCTAGTATGTTGTTAGCATGTTTAGCACTTGCTGGCACTTTTTTATATGTTATTAGGAGTCCATAACAGTGTTAAACATGTCACTTCCTGTTGCCAGCAGGTGGCGCTATGACTATAACTGAATATGAGCATGGTCATGTGTTCAGGACAGAACGTTTATTAAAAGTGTGAAGTTTGGCGCAGATTGGACATTGCCTTCTTGAGTAACAACAACATCCTGTTTCATTGAATTAGCATGCTTTAGCACTTAGCTAAGTATTGCTAGTATGTTTTAACATGTTTCTAGCATGTTTAGAAGTCAATGGCATTTTTAACATGTTGCTAGAATGGCATCAACGTGTTAAACATGACACTTCCTGTTACCAGTAGGTGGCGCTATTACTATAACTGAATATTCTCATGTAGATATGTTCAGGACAGAACGCTTATCAAAAGTGTGAAGTTTGGGGCAGATTGGACATTCCATGCCTGAGTTACAGCAAATTCCTATTTAATTGCAATAATAGCATGCTTTAGCACTTAGCTAAGAGTTTGCTAGCATGTTTTAGCATGCTTCTAGTATGTTGTTAGCATGTTTAGCACTTGCTGGCACTTTTTTATATGTTATTAGGAGTCCATAACAGTGTTAAACATGTCACTTCCTGTTGCCAGCAGGTGGCGCTATGACTATAACTGAATATGAGCATGGTCATGTGTTCAGGACAGAACTCTTATCAAACGTATGAAGTTTGGGGCAGATTGGACATTCCATGCCTGAGTTACAGCAACTTCCTGTTTCATGGCGAAACATCAAAATTTGTCAGGCCGCCGAGGACCCGCCCTTCGACGAAAACTCAAGATCTTCGCAATTTAACGTCGCAAAGGCCTTAAGATTACACTCACCAAATTTGAAGATGATCAGATTAAAACTGTAGGAGGAGTTCGTTAAAGTATGAGGCCTGAAAATGTCAAAAACTGCACAAAAATCTGGGAGGAAGTTCAAAATGGCTGACTTCCTGTTGGGTTTAGGGCTATGCTCCAAGAGACTTTTTTGTAGGTATTAGGTCATTACATGTATGTACCGAATTTCGTGCACGTACGTGGAACGTTGCGGGAGACGCACTCCGTTGAACTTTTATAGGTGGCGCTATCGAGCCGTTTTGCCCCGTCCAATTCTGAAACCTATATCAGATGTAAATTTTCGCCAGTTCTGACGCGTGTGCAAAGTTTCGTGAGTTTTTTCGCGCATGTTTAGGCCCTCAAAAATGCAATTCAATGCGGAGAAGAAGAATAATAATAATAATAATAATAATAAACAGAGCAATTCCAAGAGGGTCCTCACACCATCGGTGCTCGGGCCCTAATAATAATAAACAGAGCAATTCCAAGAGGGTCCTCACACCATCGGTGCTCGGGCCCTAATAATAATAATAATAAACAGAGCAATTCCAAGAGGGTCCTCACACCATCGGTGCTCGGGCCCTAATAATAATAAACAGAGCAATTCCAAGAGGGTCCTCACACCATCGGTGCTCGGGCCCTAATAATAAACAGAGCAATTCCAAGAGGGTCCTCACACCATCGGTGCTCGGGCCCTAATAAACAGAGCAATTCCAAGAGGGTCCTCACACCATCGGTGCTCGGGCCCTAATAATAAACAGAGCAATTCCAAGAGGGTCCTCACACCATCGGTGCTCGGGCCCTAATAATAATAAACAGAGCAATTCCAAGAGGGTCCTCACACCATCGGTGCTCGGGCCCTAATAATAATAATAATAATAATAATCCACGAAATCCATAACTTTTAGTCGGCACGGTCTGGAGATGATACGATTCGATTTTGGTGAAAATCGGACAAACGGTCTAGGAGGAGTTCGAAAAAGTAGGTTTTGAATGAAAATCAAGATGGCGGACAGGAAGTTAGGCCAAATAAGGTAAACTTGGTATCTATGTTCTCAGCTTGACCCAAGGAATCTACTAAGATGAGTTGCATTACAATAGGCCAATTTATTCAAAAGTTATTAGCAATTTTGGAAATTTTGTTATAACTTTTGACCACTAGGTGGCGCTGTTTCTAAATATGTTGGGTACCTTAAGGGGATGGTGCAGATGGCACATTCTGAGTTTTGTAATATTACACCAATGCATTTGTTTAGTATAGCATTTTATTTCACAAAACTGTATTGAAGTCAATGGGAATTTCATGTTTTGTTCTATTATAGCGCCAACAAGAGGCTCAGTCCAACCATTTTTTTTATGTGTCCTCAGAGTGAGCCCATACATATGTGTGTCGATTTTGGTGAAAATATCTCAATTATCTTCGGAGTTATAGACATTTATATGAAAAAACACGTAAAAAATGACTGACACATGACTTTAATTGGAATTTACTACCTCTAGACATCAATATTTTCGCATTTGGGCTTTAATGTTTAGTTAACAAGCTATGATTCCAAACTTCTGACGGTGGTTTCGTCTCGATCGGACAAACGGTTTCGAAGATATCGCCCAATGTTTTTTAAGTGCTAAATCACAACGCTACACAAACCGTAAGGCGAAACCTAGCATGTTTGGTATTGTTGGACTCGGCAAGGATTCAGGAGTCTAAAGAGATGAGTCTCCTGAAAATAAGTCAACCACACCCAAAGTTATAAGCATTTGAAAAAAAAAATTCACCACTAGGTGGCGCTGTTTCGAAACTTCTCAGGCTCCTTCAGGGCATCGTGCTGATGACCCACACCAAGTTTCGTAACAATCCGTTCATGCGTTCATAAAATACAGCATTTTAGCACATAATTCAAAATGGCCGACAGTCAAAATGGCCGATATGGTAAAATTGGATATCAGTCAACTCGGCATGTCGCCCTGAATCTAACGAGACCAATTTTATGATTTTTGGACAAACTGTTCAGAAGTTATAAGCAAAAATAGCCATTTTTCATATCTCCGGACCAGTAGGTGGCGCTGCGCCGAAACGCAGCATGTAGCCTCAGGTCATGCTTGTGATGACATGTACCAAGTTTGGTCTGAATACGATAAACCGTTGCGGAGATACAGCCCTACGACTGTTTTTGCAGGCGCTACGTAAAATTTGTTCGAGCGTTTATCGAAAACGGTTTGACGAATCAATTTGAATTCTATAATTTTTGGTCAGCACTGCCTGAAGATGATCTGGTTCAATTTTCGTACAAATCGGACAAACCGTCTAGGACGAGTTCGAAAAAGTAGGTTTTTAGAAAAATTCAAAATGGCGGCCATATTTTAATGACGGAAAATGACGTGATAGGGTGCAATCGAATCGTCATGAGCTCAGGAATCAGAGGAAAAAAGGATTTCGCTGATTGGCCTTACGGTTCAAAAGTTATTAGCAAAATAATAGTGAAACTTTGGACAGGTGGTGGCGCTAGAGGGAATGACTTAGAAACACCAAAATTGGTGTATTTAATGTTGGGACTGTCCTCTATCAGAATGTCAAACCAAAACAACTTTCCCGCAATCGGTTCTATGGGCTGCCATAGACTCCCATGGCGGAAGAATAATAATAATAAATATAGCTGCAAGCAGCCATTACCGGGGCCAAGCACAATCAGATGACAAGACATGCCAACATTGCTGAAAGTGTCAGACCAACTGCGACAATGAGCAATTAAAGACATTTAAAAAAGGATTATAGGCAAAATGCCTGAAAAATCAGAGAAACAGTAAATAAAAATATGATTTAATGGATTATCACTTTTGACCAATAGGTGGCGCAGTTACAAAACTGATGTGATGTGGTCAGAGTGAAGTGACAATGACACACACAAAGTTTGGTGTCAATATGTCAAGGAATTGCAGAGATAAAGCCTGAATATTGCTATTAGCATCATGCCTCAACTTTGCTGCTGCGCTATACGAAAACAGTTTCGTCAATCGACACGAAATCCATAACTTTTAGTCGGCACGGTCTGGAGATGATACGATTCGATTTTGGTGAAAATCGGACAAACGGTCTAGGAGGAGTTCGAAAAAGTAGGTTTTGAATGAAAATCAAGATGGCGGACAGGAAGTTAGGCCAAATAAGGTAAACTTGGTATCTATGTTCTCAGCTTGACCCAAGGAATCTACTAAGATGAGTTGCATTACAATAGGCCAATTTATTCAAAAGTTATTAGCAATTTTGGAAATTTTGTTATAACTTTTGACCACTAGGTGGCGCTGTTTCTAAATATGTTGGGTACCTTAAGGGGATGGTGCAGATGGCACATTCTGAGTTTTGTAATATTACACCAATGCATTTGTTTAGTATAGCATTTTATTTCACAAAACTGTATTGAAGTCAATGGGAATTTCATGTTTTGTTCTATTATAGCGCCACCAAGAGGCTCAGTCCAACCATTTTTTTTATGTGTCCTCAGAGTGAGCCCATACATATGTGTGTCGATTTTGGTGAAAATATCTCAATTTTCTTCGGAGTTATAGACATTTATATGAAAAAACACGTAAAAAATGACTGACACATGACTTTAATTGGAATTTACTACCTCTAGACATCAATATTTTCGCATTTGGGCTTTAATGTGTTGTTAACAAGCTATGATTCCAAACTTCTGACGGTGGTTTCGTCTCGATCGGACAAACGGTTTCGAAGATATCGCCCAATGTTTTTTAAGTGCTAAATCACAACGCTACACAAACCGTAAGGCGAAACCTAGCATGTTTGGTATTGTTGGACTCGGCAAGGATTCAGGAGTCTAAAGAGATGAGTCTCCTGAAAATAAGTCAACCACACCCAAAGTTATAAGCATTTGAAAAAAAAAATTCACCACTAGGTGGCTCTGTTTCGAAACTTCTCAGGCTCCTTCAGGGCATCGTGCTGATGACCCACACCAAGTTTCGTAACAATCCGTTCATGCGTTCATAAAATACAGCATTTTAGCACATAATTCAAAATGGCCGACAGTCAAAATGGCCGATATGGTAAAATTGGATATCAGTCGACTCGGCATGTCGCCCTGAATCTAACGAGACCAATTTTATGATTTTTGGACAAACTGTTCAGAAGTTATAAGCAAAAATAGCCATTTTTCATATCTCCGGACCAGTAGGTGGCGCTGCGCCGAAACGCAGCATGTAGCCTCAGGTCATGCTTGTGATGACATGTACCAAGTTTGGTCTGAATACGATAAACCGTTGCGGAGATACAGCCCTACGACTGTTTTTGTAGGCGCTACGTAAAATTTGTTCGAGCGTTTATCGAAAACGGTTTGACGAATCAATTTGAATTCCATAACTTTTGGTCAGCACTGCCTGAAGATGATCTGGTTCAATTTTCGTACAAATCGGACAAACCGTCTAGGACGAGTTTGAAAA
This sequence comes from Squalius cephalus, assembly GCA_022829025.1. Classification (NCBI taxonomy): domain Eukaryota; kingdom Metazoa; phylum Chordata; class Actinopteri; order Cypriniformes; family Leuciscidae; genus Squalius; species Squalius cephalus. The sequence continues at coordinate 20,451,000 of CM040798.1, forward strand.
AGTAGGTTTTTAGAAAAATTCAACATGGCGGCCATATTTTAATGACGGAAAATGACGTGATAGGGTGCAATCGAATCGTCATGAGCTCAGGAATCAGAGGAAAAAAGGATTTCGCTGATTGGCCTTACGGTTCAAAAGTTATTAGCATAATAAAAGTGAAACTTTGGACAGTTGGTGGCGCTAGAGGGATTGGTTTTATGACACCAAATTTGGTATGGTGACTTTTTGGCCTGTCCTCTATCATTGTGCCAAATTTCATAACTTTCCCGCAAGCGGTTCTATGGGCTGCCATAGACTCCCATGGCGGAAGAAGAATAATAATAAATATAGCTGCAAGCAGCCATTACCGGGGCCAAGCGCAATCAGATGACAGGACATGCCAACATTGCTGAAAGTGTCAGACCAACTTCGACAATGAGCAATTAAAGACATTTAAAAAGGATTATAGGCAAAATGCCTGAAAAATCAGAGAAACAGTAAATAAAAATATGATTTAATGGATTATCACTTTTGACCAATAGGTGGCGCAGTTACAAAACTGATGTGATGTGGTCAGAGTGAAGTGACAATGACACACAAAGTTTGGTGTCAATATGTCAAGGAATTGCAGAGATAAAGCCTGAATAGTGCTATTAGCATCATGCCTCAACTTTGCTGCTGCGCTATACGAAAACGGTTTTGTCAATCGACACGAAATCCATAACTTTTAGTCGGCACGGTCTGGAGATGATACGATTCGATTTTGGTGAAAATCGGACAAACGGTCTAGGAGGAGTTCGAAAAAGTAGGTTTTGAATGAAAATCAAGATGGCGGACAGGAAGTTAGGCCAAATAAGGTAAATTTGGTATCTATGTTCTCAGCTTGACCCAAGGAATCTACTAAGATGAGTTGCATTACAATAGGCCAATTTATTCAAAAGTTATTAGCAATTTTGGAAATTTTGTTATAACTTTTGACCACTAGGTGGCGCTGTTTCTAAATATGTTGGGTACCTTCAGGGGATGGTGCAGATGGCACATTCTGAGTTTTGTAATATTACACCAATGCATTTGTTTAGTATAGCATTTTATTTCACAAAACTGTATTGAAGTCAATGGGAATTTCATGTTTTGTTCTATTATAGCGCCACCAAGAGGCTCAGTCCAACCATTTTTTTTATGTGTCCTCAGAGTGAGCCCATACATATGTGTGTCGATTTTGGTGAAAATATCTCAATTATCTTCGGAGTTATAGACATTTATATGAAAAAACACGTAAAAAATGACTGACACATGACTTTGATTGGAATTTACTACCCCTAAACATCAATATTTTCGCATTTGGGCATTGGCGTTTAGCTATCGACATGTTTGAAAGTGTCAGACCAACTGCAACAATGAGCAATTAAAGACATTTAAAGAGGATTTTAGGCGAAATGGCTGAAAAATCATATAAAAAGTCATTCAAAATATGATTTAATGTATTATCACTTTCAACCAATAGGTGGAGCAGTTACAAAACTGATGTGATGTGGTCAGAGTGAAGTGACAATGACACATACAAAGTTTGGTGTCAATATGTCAAGGCATTGCAGAGATAAAGCCTGAATAATGCTTTTAGCATCATGCCTCAAATTTGCTGCTGCGCTATACGAAAACAGTTTCGTCAATCGACACGAAATCCATAACTTTCAGTCGGCACAGTCTGGAGATGATATGATTCGATTTTGGTGAAAATCGGACAAACGGTGTAGGAGGAGTTCGAAAAAGTAGGTTTTGAATGAAAATAGCATTTTATTTCACAAAACTGTATTGAAGTCAATGGGAATTTCATGTTTTGTTATATTATAGCGCCACCAAGAGGCTCAGTCCCACAATTTTTTTTTACGTGTCCTCAGAGTGAGCCCATACATATGTGTGTCAGTTTTGGTGAAAATATCTCAATTCGCTTCAGACTTATAGGCATTTATATGAAAAAACACGTAAAAAATGACTGACACATGACTTTGTTTGGAATTTACTACCCCTAAACATCAATATTTTCGCATTTGGGCATTGGCGTATAGCTATCGACCTATGTTTCCAAACTTCTGACGGTGGTTTCGTCTCGATCGGACTAGCGATTTCGAAGATATAGCCAAATGTTTTTTAAGCGCTAAATCACAACGCTACACAAAACGTAAGGCGAAACCTAGCATGTTTGGTATCATAGGACTCGGCAACGATTCAGGAGTCTAATTAGATGAGTCTCGTGAAAATAAGTCGACCACACCCAAAGTTATAAGCATTTGAAGAAAAAAATTCACCACTAGGTGGCGCTGTTTCGAAAATTCTCAGGCTCCTTCAGGGCATCGTGCTGATGATCCATTCCGAGTTTTGTAACGATACGTTCACGCGTTCATAAAATACAGCATTTTAGCACATAATTCAAAATGGCCGACAGCCAAAATGGCTGATCTGGGAAAATTGGATATCAGTCGACTCAACATGTTGCCCTGAATCTAACGAGACTGATTTTATGATTTTTGGACAAACCATTCAGAAGTTATAAGCAAAAACATCCATTTGTCATATCTCCGGACCAGTAGGTGGCGCTGCGCCGAAACGCAGCATGTAGCCTCAGGTCATGCTTGTGATGACATGTACCAAGATTGGTCTGAATCTGATAAAGCGTTGCGGAGATACAGCCTTATGTCTGTTTTCGCAAGCGCTACGTAAAATTTCTTCGTGGGTTTATCGAAAACGGTTAAGAGAATCAACTTGAATTCCATAACTTTTTGTCGGCATGGTCTGGAGATGATCTGGTTCAAATTTCGTGAAAATCGGAGTAACGGCCTAGGAGGAGTTCGAAAAAGTAGGTTTTTCGGAAAATTCAAAATGGCGGAAAAATTTTCATGACGGAAAATGACGTCATAGGGTGCAATCGAATCGGCTTGAGCTAAGGAATCAGAGAAAAAAATAATTTTGTTTCTAGCCCATGTGGTTCAAAAGTTATTAGCATAAACATGAGTGCAACTTTGGACAGTTGGTGGTGCTAGAGGTAATGACTTGGAGACTCCAAATTTGCTATGCTGATAGGTCAGACCCTCCTCTATCAGTGTGCCAAATTTCATAACTTTCCCGCAAGCGGTTCTATGGGCTGCCATAGACTCCCAGTCGGAAAAATGAAGAATAATAATAAGAAGAACGGGAACAGATACAATAGGTGCCTACGCACCTTCGGTGCTTGGCCCCTAAATATAGCTGCAAGCAGCAATTATCGGGGCCAAGCGCAAGCAGATGACAGGATATGCCAACATGGCTGAAGGTGTCAGACCAACTGGAACAGTGAGCAATTAAATACATTTAAAGAGGATTTTAGATGAAATGGCTGAAAAATCATATAAAAAGTCATTTAAAATATGATTTAACCCTTGTGCATCCTTGAGGACATTTTTGGCTTTTTCAGTTTTGTTTTTTTGATCACTCTGCCTGTGTTAATGCTAACTGCATAAAATTTGGCACGGGTGTGTATTTTTATTGGAATTTTACTATTTCATCATCATTTTCTTTAAAAAATCTATTTTGCACTAGTTACACAAAATACTTCCTCTTAGGACCTTAAGGACAAAAATGTCCCCATTGAAACCCATTAAAACTGCATTTTTTAATCCCTGTGCCGTTTAACTATAAAATGATGCAATCTTTTTTAATAGGCTTTCATTCTGTTGGCAAGGCTTCAAAATTGACATTTTTACCATTTTTTATCAGATGGTGCCATTTTTTCAGGTTAGGCCTATAAAGCAAATACTCGCTTTATTCCTGTTTTCTGCTTCGGCATATTATAGAGCCAACTGGATAAATTATGCAACGATAATTGTGTGGGTTTGTTGGTATGGATGTCTAAGTGTGGTTGGTATGTGTGTTATAAAAAAAAAATGTGTTTGTGTGCATGTGTGTGCTTGTAATATTTGAGAGAGAAAAACTCAACTGCAAATCGAAAATTCAATCACTGTGTTCACCAGTGGAGTTTTGCTGGCATCCAATGGGGAAAGTCTGGTACTGCGCCCAAACAAAATCTTACTGAAAGCTCATTTTTTGAGATATCATCCTCAAATTCGGAACACAACCTGTTTAGATTTATGGCTTTGAATTTATATCAGTTTTAGAGTTCCAAATGTTTCATAAAATATATATTTTATATAAAATATTGATTATAATGTTCATAAATATTTTTCATAAACTTAAACTTCTATAACATTTTTTTGGTTGCACTTTTTTTCAATTTTTTCACTTCAACAACAATCTGCCAAGGGTCTTCTTTAAAATGAGACCAAACTTAAGTATTTGCTCCCAAGCATAACATTTGTATGAGAGTTTTTTGACTTGGACATTTTTGTCCCTTTTGGACCTATGAGTAAGTTTTTTTTTTTTTTTATGTTAACTGCATTAATTTTGGCACAGGTGTCTATTTTTATTGTAATTTTACTATTTCACCCCCATTTCATTTGAAAAAAAAAATGTTGCACTAGTTACACAAAATACTTATATATATTTTATATAAAATATTGATTATAATGTTCATAAATATTTTTCATAAACTTAAACTTCTATAAAAAAAATTTGGTTGCACGTTTTTCACTTTTTTCACTTCAACAACAATCTGCCAAGGGTCTTCTTTAAAATGAGACCAAACTTAAGTATTTGCTCCCAAGCATAACATTTTTATGAGAGTTTTTTGACTTGGACATTTTTGTCCCTTTTGGACCTATGAGTAAGTTTTTGTTTTTTTGTTACTGTTAACTGCATGAATTTTGAGTTATTATAGAGCCAGTTGGATAAATTATGCAATGATAATTGTGTGGGTGTGTTGGTATGGATGTCAGAGTGTGGTTGGTATGTGTGTTATAAAAAAAAAAAGTGTTTGTGTGCATGTGTGTGTTTGTAGTATTGAGAGAGAAAAACTCAACTGCAAATAACAAAGCCAATCACTGTGTGACCAGAGGAGTTTTGCTGGGATCCAATGGGGACAGTTTGGTACTGCGCCCAAACAAAATATTACTGAAAGCTCATTTTTTGAGATATCAACCTCAAATTTGGAACACAACTTATTTAGATTTATGGCTTTGATTTTCTAGCCGTTTTAGAGTTCAACTTGTTTCATAAAATATATATTTTATATAAAATAATATTCATAAATAATTTTCAAAAACTTAAACCTATATAACTTTTTTTTGGATTTACTTATAAAAAAAATTTAACTTCAGCAATAATCTGGCAAGGGTATTCTTTAAAATGATACCAAAGTTAAGTCTGTGCTCCCAAGCTTCAACTTTTTATGACCGTTTTTTGACATGGACATTTTTGTCCTCTTTGGACCTATGAGTAACTTTTTTAAATTGATGCACAAGGGTTAATGGATTATCACTTTTGACCAATAGGTGGAGCAGTTACAAAACTGATGTGATGTGGTCAGAGTGAAGTGACAATGACATATACAAAGTTTGGTGTCAATATTTCAAGGGATTTCAGAGATAAAGCCTGAATAGTGCTTTTGGCATCATGCCTCAACTTTGCTGCTGCGCTATACGAAAACAGTTTCGTCTATCGACACGAAATCCATAACTTTTAGTCGGCACAGTCTGGAGATGATACGATTCGATTTTGGTGAAAATCGGACAAACGGTCTAGGAGGAGTTCGAAAAAGTAGGTTTTGAATGAAAATCAAGATGGCGGACAGGAAGTTTGGCCAAATAAGGAAAACTTGGTATCTATGTTCTCGGCTTGACCCAGGGAATCTATTAAGACCAGTGGCATTTCAATAGCCAGATTTATTCAAAAGTTATTAGCCTTTTTGGAAATTTTGTTATAACTTTTGACCACTAGGTGGCGCTGTCTCGAAATATTTTGGGTACCTTCAGGGGATGGAGCTGATGGCACATTCTGAGTTTCGTAATATTACACCAATGCATTTGTTTAGTATAGCATTTTATTTCACAAAACTGTATTGAAGTCAATGGGAATTTCATGTTTTGTTCTGTTATAGCGCCACCAAGAGGCTCAGTCACACCATTTTTTTTATGTGTCCTCAGAGTGAGCCCATACATATGTGTGTCAATTTTGGTGAAGATATCTCAATTCGCTTCGGAGTTATAGACATTTATATGAAAAAACACGTAAAAAATGACTGACACATGACTTTGATTGGAATTTACTACCCCTAAACATCAATATTTTTGCATTTGGGCATTGGCATATAGCTATCGACCTATGTTTCCAAACTTCTGACGGTGGTTTCGTCTTGATCGGACTATCGGTTTCGAAGATATAGCCAAATGTTTTTTAAGCGCTAAATCACAACGCTACACAAACCGTAAGGCGAAACCTAGCATGTTTGGTATCGTGGGACTCGGCAACGATTCAGGACTGTAATGAGATGAGTCTCGTGAAAATAAGTCGACCACACCCAAAGTTATAAGCATTTGGGAAAAAAAATTCACCACTAGGTGGCGCTGTTTCGAAAGTTCTCAGGTTCCTTCAGGACATCGTGATGATGACCAATACCAAGTTTCGTAACAATTCGTTCATGCGTTCATAAAATACAGCATTTTAGCACAAAATTCAAAATGGCTGACAGTCAAAATGGCCGATATGGTCAAATTGGATATCAGTCGAATCGGCATGTTGCCCTGAATCTAACGAGACCAATTTTATGATTTTTGGACAAACTGTTCAAAAGCTATAAGCAAAAATAGCCATTTTCCATATCTCCGGACCAGTAGGTGGCGCTGCGCCGAAACACAGCATGTAGCCTCAGGTCATGCCTGTGATGACATGTACCAAGTTTGGTCTGAATACGATAAACCGTTGCGGAGATAGAGCCCTACGACTGTTTTTGCAGGCGCTACGTAAAATTAGTTCGAGCGTTTTTCGAAAACGGTTCAACGAATCAATTTGAATTCCATAACTTTTGGTCAGCACTGCCTGAAGATGATCTGGTTCAATTTTCATGCAAATCGGACAAACCATCTAGGACGAGTTCGAAAAAGTAGCTTTTAAGGACAATTCAAAATGGCGGCCATATTGTTATGACGAAAATGACGGCATAGGGTGCAATCGAATTGGCATGAGATCAGGAATAAGAGAAAAAAAGAATTTTGTTGATTGGACTTACGGTTCAAAAGTTATTAGCAAAATAAAAGTGAAACTTTGGACAGGTGGTGGCGCTAGAGGGAATGACTTAGACACACCAAAATTGGTGGATTTGATGTTGGGACTGTCCTCTATCAGAATGTCAAACCATTACAACTTTCCCGCAATCGGTTCTATGGGCTGCCATAGACTCCCAGTCGGAAGAAACGGAAGAATAATAATAAATATAGCTGCAAGCAGCAATTATCGGGGCCAAGCGCAAGCAGATGACAGGATATGCCAACATGGCTGAAGGTGTCAGACCAACTGCAACAATGAGCAATTAAAGACATTTAGAGAGGATTTTAGGCGAAATGGCTGAAAAATCATATAAAAAGTAATTCAGAATATGATTTAATGGATTATCACTTTCGACCAATAGGTGGAGCAGTTACAAAACTGATGTGATGTGGTCAGAGTGAAGTGACAATGACACATACAAAGTTTGGTGTCAATATTTCAAGGGATTGCAGAGATAAAGCCTGAATAGTGCTTTTGGCATCATGCCTCAACTTTGCTGCTGCGCTATACGAAAACGGTTTCGTCTATCGACACGAAATCCATAACTTTTAGTCGGCACGGTCTGGAGATGATACGATTCGATTTTGGTGAAAATCGGACAAACGGTCTAGGAGGAGTTCGAAAAAGTAGGTTTTGAATGAAAATCAAGATGGCGGACAGGAAGTTTGGCCAAATAAGGAAAACTTGGTATCTATGTTCTCGGCTTGACCCAGGGAATCTATTAAGACCAGTGGCATTTCAATAGCCAGATTTATTCAAAAGTTATTAGCCTTTTTGTAAATTTTGTTATAACTTTTGACCACTAGGTGGCGCTGTCTCGAAACATTTTGGGTACCTTTAGGGGATGATGCTGATGGCACATTCTGAGTTTTGTAATATTACACCAATGCATTTGTTTAGTTTAGCATTTTATTTCACAAAACTGCATTGAAGTCAATGGGAATTTCATGTTTTGTTCTATTATAGCGCCACCAAGAGGCTGAGTCCCACCATCTTTTTTACATGTCCTCAGAGTGAGCTCATACATATGTGTGTCGATTTTGGTGAAAATATCTCAATTCGCTTCGGAGTTATAGACATTTATATGAAAAAACACGTAAAAAATGACTGACACATGACTTTGTTTGGAATTTACTACCCCTAAACATCAATATTTTCGCATTTGGGCATTGGCGTATAGCTATCGACCTATGTTTCCAAACTTCTGACAGTGGTTTCGTCTCGATCGGACTAGCGGTTTCAAAGATATAGCCAAATGTTTTTTAAGCGCTAAATCACAACGCTACACAAACCGTAAGGCGAAACCTAGCATGTTTGGTATCATAGGACTCGGCAACGATTCAGGAGTCTAAAAAGATGAGTTTCGTGAAAATAAGTCGACCACACCCAAAGTTATAAGCATTTGAATAAAAAAATTCACCACTAGGTGGCGCTGTTTCGAAACTTCTCAGGCTCATTCAGGGCATTGTGCTGATGACCCATACCACGTTTCGTAACAATCTGTTTATGCGTTCTTAAAATACAGCATTTTAGCACAAAATTCAAAATGGCCGACAGTCAAAATGGCCGATATGGTAATATTGGATATCAGTCGACTCTGCATGTTACCCTGAATCTAACGAGACCAATTTTATGATTTTTGGACAAACTGTTCAGAAGTTATAAGCAAAAATAGCCATTTGTCATATCTCCTGACCAGTAGGTGGCGCTGCGCCGAAACACAGCATGTAGCCTCAGGTCATGCTTGTGATGACATGTACCAAGTTTGGTCTGAATCCGATAAAGCGTTGCGGAGATACGGCCTTACATCTGTTTTCGCAAGCGCTACGTAAAATGTATTCGTGGGTTTATCGAAAACTGTTAAGCGAATCAACTTGAATTCCATAACTTTTTGTCAGCATGGTCTGTAGATGATCTGGTTCAATTTTCGTGCAAATCGGACAAACCGTCTAGGACGAGTTCGAAAAAGTAGCTTTTTAGATAAATTCAAAATGGCGGCCATATTGTTATGACAGAAATGATGTCATAGGGTGCAATCGAATTGGCATGAGCTCAGGAATCAGAGAGAAAAATAATTTTGTTGATTGGCCTTACGGTTCAAAAGTTATTAGCAAAATAAAAGTGAAACTTTGGACAGGTGGTGGCGCTAGAGGGAATGACTTAGACACACCAAAATTGGTGTATTTAATGTTGGGACTGTCCTCTATCAGAATGTCAAACCAAAACAACTTTCCCGCATTCGGTTCTATGGGCTGCCATAGACTCCCAGTTGGAAGAAGGAAGAATAATAATAAATATAGCTGCAAGCAGCCATTACCGGGGCCAAGCAGAATAAGACGACAAGACATGCCAACATGTCTGAAAGTGTCAGACCAATTGAAACAATGAGCAATTAAAGACATTTAAAAAGGATTATAGACAAAAAGCCTGAAATATCAGAGAAACAGTAATTTAAAATATGATTTAATGGATTATCACTTTCGACCAATAGGTGGCACAGTTACAAAACTGATGTGATGTGGTCAGAGTGAAGTGACAATGACACATACAAAGTTCGGTGTCAATATGTCAAGGCATTGCAGAGATAAAGCCTGAATAGTGCTATTAGCATCATGCCTCAACTTTGCTGCTGCGCTATACGAAAACGGTTTCGTCTATCGACACGAAATCCATAACTTTTAGTCAACACAGTCTGGAGATGATACGATTCGATTTTGGTGAAAATCGGACAAACAGTCTAGGAGGAGTTCGAAAAAATAGGTTTTGACTTGAAATCAAGATGGCGGACAGGAAGTTCGGCCAAATAAGGAAAATTCGGTATCTATGTTTTCGGCTTGACCCAAGGAATCTATTAAGATAAGTGGAATTTCAATAGCCAGATTTATTCAAAAGTTATTAGCCTTTTTGGAAATTTTGTTATAACTTTTGACCACTAGGTGGCGCTGTTTCGGAATATTTTGGGCACCTTCAGGGGATGGTGTTGTTGGCACATTCTGAGTTTTGTAATATTACACTAATGCATTTGTTTAGTATAGCATTTTATTTCACAAAACTGTATTGAAGTCAATGGGAATTTCATGTTTTGTTCAATTATAGCGCCACCAAGAGGCTCAGTCCCACCATTTTTTTTATGTGTCCTCAGAGTGAGCCCATACATATGTGTGTCGATTTTGGTGAAAATATCTCAATTCGCTTCAGAGTTATAGACATTTATATGAAAAAACACGTAAAAAATGACTGACACATGACTTTAATTGGAATTTACTACCTCTAGACATCAATATTTTCGCATTTGGGCATTGACGTATAGTTAACAAGCTATGATTCCAAACTTCTGACGGTGGTTTCGTCTCGATCGGACAAACGGTTTCGAAGATATAGCCTACTGTTTTTTAAGCACTAAATCACAACGCTACACAAACCGTAAGGCAAAACCTAGCATGTTTGGTATCGTTGGACTCGGCAACGATTCAGGAGTCTAATGAGATGAGTTTCGTGAAAATAAGTCTATCACACCCAAAGTTATAAGCATTTGAAAAAAAAAATCACCACAAGGTGGCGCTGTTTCGAAACTTCTCACACTCCTTCAGGACATCGTGTTGATGACCCATACCAAGTTTCGTAACAATCCGTTTGTGCATTCTTAAAATACAGCATTTTAGCCCATAATTCAAAATGGCCGACAGTCAAAATGGCCGATATGGTAAAATTGGATATCAGTCGACTCGGCATGTCGCCCTGAATCTAACGAGACCAATTTTATGATTTTTGGACAAACTGTTCAGAAGTTATAAGCAAAAATAGCCATTTTTCATATCTCCGGACCAGTAGGTGGCGCTGCGCCGAAACGCAGCATGTGGCCTCAGGTCATGCTTGTGATGACATGTACCAAGTTTGGTCTGAATATGATAAACCGTTGCGGAGATACAGCCCTACGACTGTTTTTGCAGGCGCTACGTAAAATTTGTTCGAGCGTTTATCGAAAACGGTTTGACGAATCAATTTGAATTCCATAACTTTTGGTCAGCACTGCCTGAAGATGATCTGGTTCAATTTTCGTACAAATCGGACAAACCGTCTAGGACGAGTTCGAAAAAGTAGGTTTTTAGAAAAATTCAAAATGGCGGCCATATTTTAATGACGGAAAATGACGTGATAGGGTGCAATCGAATCGTCATGAGCTCAGGAATCAGAGGAAAAAAGGATTTCGCTGATTGGCCTTACGGTTCAAAAGTTATTAGCAAAATAAAAGTGAAACTTTGGACAGGTGGTGGCGCTAGAGGGAATGACTTAGAAACACCAAAATTGGTGTATTTAATGTTGGGACTGTCCTCTATCAGAATGTCAAACCAAAACAACTTTCCCGCAATCGGTTCTATGGGCTGCCATAGACTCCCAGTCGGAAAAATGAAGAATAATAATAAGAACGGGAACAGATACAATAGGTGCCTCCGCACCTTCGGTGCTTGGCCCCTAAATATAGCTGCAAGCAGCAATTACCGGGGCCAAGCAGAATAAGACGACAAGACATGCCAACATGTCTGAAAGTGTCAGACCAACTGCAACAATGAGCAATTAAAGACATTTAAAGAGGATTTTAGACGAAATGGCTGAAAAATCATAGAAACAGCAATTAAAAATATGATTTAATTGATTATCACTTTTGACAAATAGGTGGCACAGTTACAAAACTGATGTGATGTGGTCAGAGTGAGGAGACAATGACACATACAAAGTTTGGTGTCAATATGTCAAGGCATTGCAGAGATAAAGCCTGAATAGTGCTTTTATCATCATGCCTCAAATTTGCTGCTGCGCTATACGAAAACGGTTTCGTCAATCGACACGAAATCCATAACTTTTAGTCGGCACAGTCTGGAGATGATATGATTCGATTTTGGTGAAAATCGGACAAACGGTGTGGGAGGAGTTCGAAAAAGTAGGTTTTGAATGAAAATAGCATTTTATTTCACAAAACTGTATTGAAGTCAATGGGAATTTCATGTTTTGTTCTATTATAGCGCCACCAAGAGGCTCAGTCACACCATTTTTTTTATGTGTCCTCAGAGTGAGCCCATACATATATGTGTCGATTTTGGTGCAAAAATCTCAATTTGCTTCGGAGTTATAGACATTTATATGAAAAAACACGAAAAAAATGACTGACACATGACTTTGATTGGAAATTAGTACCCCTAAACATCAATATTTTCGCATTTGGGCATTTGCGTATAGCTATCGACCTATGTTTCCAAACTTCTGACGGTGGTTTCGTCTCGATCGGACAAACGGTTTCGAAGATATAGCCTAATGTTTTTTAAGCGCTAAATCACAACGCTACACAAACCGTAAGGCAAAACCTAGCATGTTTGGTATCGTAGGACTCGGCAAGGTTTCAGGAGTCTAATTAGATGAGTCTCGTGAAAATAAGTTGACCGCACCCAAAGTTATAAGCGTTTGAAAAAAAAAAATCACCACTAGGTGGCGCTGTTTCGAAACTTCTCACGCTCCTTCAGGACATCGTGCTGATGACCCATGCCAAGTTTCGTAACAATCCGTTCATGCGTTCATAAAATACAGCATTTTAGCACATAATTCAAAATGGCCGACAGTCAAAATGGCCGATATGGTAAAATTGGATATCAGTCGACTCGGCATGTCGCCCTGAATCTAACGAGACCAATTTTATGATTTTTGGACAAACTGTTCAGAAGTTATAAGCAAAAATAGCCATTTTTCATATCTCCGGACCAGTAGGTGGCGCTGCGCCGAAACGCAGCATGTTGCCTCAGGTCATGCTTGTGATGACATGTACCAAGTTTGGTCTGAATACGATAAACCGTTGCGGAGATACAGCCTTACGACTGTTTTTGCAGGCGCTACGTAAAATTTGTTCGTGCGTTTATCGAAAACGGTTTGACGAATCAATTTGAATTCCATAACTTTTTGTCAGCACTGCCTGAAGATGATCTGGTTCAATTTTCGTGCAAATCGGACAAACCGTCTAGGACGAGTTCGAAAAAGTAGGTTTCGCGAATGATTCAAAATGGCGGCCATATTCTTATTACGGAAAATGAAGTCATAGAATGCAATCGAATCGGCATGAGCTCAGGAATCAGAGGAAAAAAGAATTTTGTTGATTGGCCTTACGGTTCAAAAGTTATTAGCAAAATAAAAGTGAAACTTTGGACAGGTGGTGGCGCTAGAGGGAATGACTTAGAAACACCAAAATTGGTGTATTTAATGTTGGGACTGTGCTCTATCAGAATGTCAAACCAAAACAACTTTCCCGCAATCGGTTCTATGGGCTGCCATAGACTCCCAGTCGGAAAAATGAAGAATAATAATAAATATAGCTGCAAGCAGCAATTACCGGGGCCAAGCAGAATAAGACGACAAGACATTTCGACATGTCTGAAAGTGTCAGACCAACTGCAACAATGAGCAATTAAAGACATTTAAAGAGGATTTTAGGCAAAATGCCTGAAAAATCATAGACACAAGAATTAAAAATGTGATTTAATGGATTATCACTTTCGACCAATAGGTGGCGCAGTTAACAAAACTGATGTAATGTGGTCAGAGTGAAGTGACAATGACACATACAAAGTTTGGTGTCAATATGTCAAGGCATTGCAGAGATAAAGCCTGAATAAAGCTTTTAGCATCATGCCTCAAATTTGCTGCTGCGCTATACGAAAACGGTTTCGTCAATTGACACGAAATCCATAACTTTTAGTCGGCACAGTCTGGAGATGATACGATTCGATTTTGGTGAAAATCGGACAAACGGTGTGGGAGGAGTTCGAAAAAGTAGATGTTGAATGAAAATAGCATTTTATCTCACAAAACTGTATTGAAGTCAATGGGAATTTCATGTTTTGTTCTATTATAGCGCCACCAAGAGGCTCAGTCCCACAATTTTTTTTACGTGTCCTCAGAGTGAGCCCATACATATGTGTGTCAGTTTTGGTGAAAATATCTCAATTTGCTTTAGAGTTATAGACATTTATATGAAAAAACAGGTAAAAAATGACTGACACATGACTTTGATTGAATATTACTACCCCTAAACATCAATATTTTCGCATTTGGGCATTGGTGTATAGCTAGCGACCTATGTTTCCAAACTTCTGACGGTGGTTTCGTCTCGATCGGACAAACGGTTTCGAAGATATAGCCTACTGTTTTTTAAGCGCTAAATCACAACGCTACACAAACTGTAAGGCAAAACCTAGCATGTTTGGTATCGTTGGACTCGGCAACGATTCAGGAGTCCAATGAGATGAGTTTCGTGAAAATAAGTCTATCACACCCAAAGTTATAAGCATTTGAAAAAAAAAATTCACCACTAGGTGGCGCTGTTTCGAAACTTCTCACACTCCTTCAGGACATCGTGTTGATGACCCATACCAAGTTTCGTAACAATCCGTTCATGCGTTCTTAAAATACAGCATTTTAGCACAAAATTCAAAATGGCCGACAGTCAAAATGGCCGATATGGCAAAATTGGATATCAGTCGACTCAGCATGTCGCCCTGAATCTATCAAGACCAATTTTATGATTTTTGGACAAACTCTTCAGAAGTTATAAGCAAAAATAGCCATTTTTCATATCTCCGGACCAGTAGGTGGCGCTGCGCCGAAACGCAGCATGTAGCCTCAGGTCATGCTTGTGAGTACATGTACCAAGTTTGGTCTGAATACGATAAACCGTTGCGGAGATACAGCCTTACGACTGTTTTTGCTAGCGCTACGTAAAATGTATTCGTGCGTTTATCGAAAACGGTTTGACGAATCAATTTGAATTCCATAACTTTTGGTCAGCACTGCCTGAAGATGATCTGGTTCAATTTTCGTGCAAATCGGACAAACCGTCTAGGACGAGTTCGAAAAAGTAGCTTTTTCAGAAAATTCAAAATGGCGGCCATATTTATATGACGGAAAATGACGTCATAGGGTGCAATCGAATCGGCATGAGCTCAGGAATCAGAGGGAAAAAGAATTTTGTTGATTGGCCTTACGGTTCAAAAGTTATTAGCAAAATAAAAGTGAAATTTTGGACAGGTGGTGGCGCTAGAGGGAATGACTTAGAAACACAAAAATTGGTGTATTTAATGTTGGGACTGTCCTCTATCAGAATGTCAAACCAAAACAACTTTCCCGCAATCGGTTCTATGGGCTGCCATAGACTCCCATGGCGGAAGAAGAAGAAGAAGAAGAAGAAGAAGAATAATAATAAGAACGGGAACAGATACAATAGGTGCCTCGCACCTTCGGTGCTTGGCCCCTAAATATAGCTGCAAGCAGCAATTACCGGGGCCAAGCAGAATAAGACGACAAGACATGCCAACATTGCTGAAAGTGTCAGATCAACTGCAACAATTAGCAATTAAAGACATTTAAAGAAGATTTTAGGCGAAATGCCTGAAAAATCATATAAACAGTAATTAAAAATATGATTTAATGGATTATCACTTTCGACCAATAGGTGGCGCAGTTACAAAACTGATGTGATGTGGTCAGAGTGAAGTGACAATGACACATACAAAGTTTGGTGTCAATATGTCAAGGCATTGCAGAGATAAAGCCTGAATAATGCTTTTAGCATCATGCCTCAACTTTGCTGCTGCGCTATACGAAAACGGTTTCGTCAATCGACACGAAATCCATAACTTTCAGTCGGCACAGTCTGGAGATGATATGATTCGATTTTGGTGAAAATCGGACAATCGGTGTAGGAGGAGTTCGAAAAAGTAGGTTTTGAATGAAAATAGCATTTTATTTCACAAAACTCTATTGAAGTCAATGGGAATTTCATGTTTTGTTCTATTATAGCGCCACCAAGAGGCTCAGTCCCACAATTTTTTTTACGTGTCCTCAGAGTGAGCCCATACATATGTGTGTCAGTTTTGGTGAAAATATCTCAATTCGCTTCAGAGTTATAGGCATTTATATGAAAAAACACGTAAAAAATGACTGACACATGACTTTGTTTGGAATTTACTACCCCTAAACATCAATATTTTCGCATTTGGGCATTGGCGTTTAGCTATCGACCTATGTTTCCAAACTTCTGACGGTGGTTTCGTCTCGATCGGACTAGCGGTTTCGAAGATATAGCCAAATGTTTTTTAAGCGCTAAATCACAACGCTACACAAACCGTAAGGCGAAACCTAGCATGTTTGGTATCATAGGACTCGGCAATGATTCAGGAGTCTAAAAAGATGAGTTTCGTGAAAATAAGTTGACCACACCCAAAGTTATAAGCATTTGAAAAAAAAAATTCACCACTAGGTGGCGCTGTTTCGAAACTTCTCACGCTCATTCAGGACATCGGGCTGATGACCCATACCAAGTTCCGTAACAATCCGTTCATGTGTTCTTAAAATACAGCATTTTAGCACAAAATTCAAAATGGCCGACAGCCAAAATGGCCGATATGGTAATATTGGATATCAGTGGACTCGGCATGTTACCCTGAATCTAACGAGACCAATTTTATGATTTTTGGACAAACTGTTCAGAAGTTATAAGCAAAAATAGCCATTTTTCATATCTCCGGACCAGTAGGTGGCGCTGCGCCGAAACACAGCATGTAGCCTCAGGTCATGCTTGTGATGACATGTACCAACTTTGGTCTGAATCTGATAAAGCGTTGCGGAGATACGGCTTTACATCTGTTTTCGCAAGCGCTACGTAAAATTTATTCGTGGGTTTATCGAAAACTGTTAAGCGAATCAACTTGAATTCCATAACTTTTTGTCAGCATGGTCTGTAGATGATCTGGTTTAATTTTCGTGCAAATCGGACAAACCGTCTAGGACGAGTTCGAAAAAGTAGCTTTTTAGATAAATTCAAAATGGCGGCCATATTGTTATGACGGAAATGACGTCATAGGGTGCAATCGAATTGGCATGAGCTCAGGAATCAGAGAGAAAAAGAATTTTGTTGATTGGCCTTACGGTTCAAAAGTTATTAGCAAAATAAAAGTGAAACTTTGGACAGGTGGTGGCGCTAGAGGGAATGACTTAGACACACCAAAATTGGTGTATTTAATGTTGGGACTGTCCTCTATCAGAATGTCAAACCAAAACAACTTTCCCGCATTCGGTTCTATGGGCTGCCATAGACTCCCAGTTGGAAGAAGGAAGAATAATAATAAATATAGCTGCAAGCAGCAATTACCGGGGCCAAGCAGAATAAGACGACAAGACATGCCAACATTGCTGAAAGTGTCAGATCAACTGCAACAATCAGCAATTAAAGACATTTAAAGAGGAGTTTTAATGGATTATCACTTTTGACCAATAGGTGGCGCAGTTACAAAACTGATGTGATGTGGTCAGAGTGAAGTGACAATGACACATACAAAGTTTGGTGTCAATATGTCAAGGCATTGCAGAGATAAAGCCTGAATAATGCTTTTAGCATCATGCCTCAAATTTGCTGCTGCGCTATACGAAAACTGTTTCGTCAATCGACACGAAATCCATAACTTTCAGTCGGCACAGTCTGGAGATGATATGATTCGATTTTGGTGAAAATCGGACAATCGGTGTAGGAGGAGTTCGAAAAAGTAGGTTTTGAATGAAAATAGCATTTTATTTCACAAAACTCTATTGAAGTCAATGGGAATTTCATGTTTTGTTCTATTATAGCGCCACCAAGAGGCTCAGTCCCACAATTTTTTTTACGTGTCCTCAGACTGAGCCCATACATATGTGTGTCAGTTTTGGTGAAAATATCTCAATTCGCTTCAGAGTTATAGGCATTTATATGAAAAAACACGTAAAAAATGACTGACACATGACTTTGTTTGGAATTTACTACCCCTAAACATCAATATTTTCGCATTTGGGCATTAGCGTATAGCTATCGACCTATGTTTCCAAACTTCTGACGGTGGTTTCGTCTCGATCGGACTAGCGGTTTCGAAGATATAGCCAAATGTTTTTTAAGCGCTAAATCACAACGCTACACAAACCGTAAGGCGAAACCTAGCATGTTTGGTATCATAGGACTCGGCAATGATTCAGGAGTCTAAAAAGATGAGTTTCGTGAAAATAAGTTGACCACACCCAAAGTTATAAGCATTTGAAAAAAAAAATTCACCACTAGGTGGCGCTGTTTCGAAACTTCTCATGCTCCTTCAGGACATCGGGCTGATGACCCATACCAAGTTCCGTAACAATCCGTTCATGCGTTCTTAAAATACAGCATTTTAGCACAAAATTCAAAATGGCCGACAGCCAAAATGGCCGATATGGTAATATTGGATATCAGTGGACTCGGCATGTTACCCTGAATCTAACGAGACCAATTTTATGATTTTTGGACAAACTGTTCAGAAGTTATAAGCAAAAATAGCCATTTTTCATATCTCCGGACCAGTAGGTGGCGCTGCGCCGAAACACAGCATGTAGCCTCAGGTCATGCTTGTGATGACATGTACCAACTTTGGTCTGAATCTGATGAAGCGTTGCGGAGATACGGCTTTACATCTGTTTTCGCAAGCGCTACGTAAAATTTATTCGTGGGTTTATCGAAAACTGTTAAGCGAATCAACTTGAATTCCATAACTTTTTGTCAGCATGGTCTGTAGATGATCTGGTTCAATTTTCGTGCAAATCGGACAAACCGTCTAGGACGAGTTCGAAAAAGTAGCTTTTTAGATAAATTCAAAATGGCGGCCATATTGTTATGACGGAAATGACGTCATAGGGTGCAATCGAATTGGCATGAGCTCCGGAATCAGAGAGAAAAATAATTTTGTTGATTGGCCTTACGGTTCAAAAGTTATTAGCAAAATAAAAGTGAAATTTTGGACAGGTGGTGGCGCTAGAGGGAATGACTTAGACACACCAAAATTGGTGTATTTAATGTTGGGACTGTCCTCTATCAGAATGTCAAACCAAAACAACTTTCCCGCATTCGGTTCTATGGGCTGCCATAGACTCCCAGTTGGAAGAAGGAAGAATAATAATAATAAGAACGGGAACAGATACAATAGGTGCCTCCGCACCTTCGGTGCTTGGCCCCTAATAAGAACGGGAACAGATACAATAGGTGCCTCCGCACCTTCGGTGCTTGGCCCCTAAATATAGCTGCAAGCAGCAATTATCGGGGCCAAGCGCAAGCAGACGACAGGATATGCCAACATGGCTGAAGGTGTCAGACCAACTGCAACAATGAGCAATTAAATACATTTAAAGAGGATTTTAGGCGAAATGGCTGAAAAATCATATAAAAAGTCATTCGAAATATGATTTAATGGATTATCACTTTCGACCAATCTGTGGCGCAGTTACAAAACTGATGTGATGTGGTCAGAGTGAAGTGACAATGACACATACAAAGTTTGGTGTCAATATGTCAAGGCATTGCAGAGATAAAGCCTGAATAGTGCTTTTAGCATCATGCCTCAACTTTGCTGCTACGCTATACGAAAACGGTTTCGTCTATAGACACGAAATCCATAACTTTTAGTCAGCACAGTCTGGAGATGATACGATTCGATTTTGGTGAAAATCGGACAAACGGTCTAGGAGGAGTTCGAAAAAGTAGGTTTTGACTGAAAATCAAGATGGCGGACAGGAAGCTAGGCCAAATAAGGAAACCTTGGTATCTATGTTCTCGTCTTGACCCAAGGAATCTATTAAGACCAGTTGCATTACAATAGGCCAACTTATTCAAAAGTTATTAGCAGTTTTGTAAATTTTGTTATAACTTTTGACCACTAGGTGGCACTGTCTCGAAATATTTTGGGTACCTTCAGGGGATGGTGCTGATGGCACATTTTGAGTTTCGTAATATTACACCAATGCATTTGTTTAGTATAGCATTTTATTTCACAAAACTGCATTGAAGTCAATGGGAATTTCATGTTTTGTTCTATTATAGCGCCACCAAGAGGCTGAGTCCCACCATCTTTTTTACATGTCCTCAGAGTGAGCTCATACATATGTGTGTCGATTTTGGTGAAAATATCTCAATTCGCTTCGGAGTTATAGACATTTATATGAAAAAACATGTAAAAAATGACTGACACATGACTTTGTTTGGAATTTACTACCCCTAAACATCAATATTTTCGCATTTGGGCATTGGCGTATAGCTATCGACCTATGTTTTCAAACTTCTGACGGTGGTTTCATCTCGATCGGACTAGCGGTTTCAAAGATATAGCCAAATGTTTTTTAAGCGCTAAATCACAACGCTACACAAACCGTAAGGCGAAACCTAGCATGTTTGGTATCATAGGACTCGGCAACGATTCAGGAGTCTAAAAAGATGAGTTTCGTGAAAATAAGTCGACCACACCCAAAGTTATAAGCATTTGAAAAAAAAAATTCACCACTAGGTGGCGCTGTTTCGAAACTTCTCAGGCTCATTCAGGGCATTGTGCTGATGACCCATACCACGTTTCGTAACAATCTGTTCATGCGTTCTTAAAATACAGCATTTTAGCACAAAATTCAAAATGGCCGACAGTCAAAATGGCCGATATGGTAATATTGGATATCAGTGGACTCGGCATGTTACCCTGAATCTAACGAGACCAATTTTATGATTTTTGGACAAACTGTTCAGAAGTTATAAGCAAAAATAGCCATTTTTCATATCTCCGGACCAGTAGGTGGCGCTGCGCCAAAACACAGCATGTAGCCTCAGGTCATGCTTGTGATGACATGTACCAAGTTTGGTCTGAATCCGATAAAGCGTTGCGGAGATACGGCCTTACATCTGTTTTCGCAAGCGCTACGTAAAATGTATTCGTGGGTTTATCGAAAACTGTTAAGCGAATCAACTTGAATTCCATAACTTTTTGTCAGCATGGTCTGTAGATGATCTGGTTCAATTTTCGTGCAAATCGGACAAACCGTCTAGGACGAGTTCGAAAAAGTAGCTTTTTAGATAAATTCAAAATGGCGGCCATATTGTTATGACAGAAATGATGTCATAGGGTGCAATCGAATTGGCATGAGCTCAGGAATCAGAGAGAAAAATAATTTTGTTGATTGGCCTTACGGTTCAAAAGTTATTAGCAAAATAAAAGTGAAACTTTGGACAGGTGGTGGCGCTAGAGGGAATGACTTAGACACACCAAAATTGGTGTATTTAATGTTGGGACTGTCCTCTATCAGAATGTCAAACCAAAACAACTTTCCCGCATTCGGTTCTATGGGCTGCCATAGACTCCCAGTTGGAAGAAGGAAGAATAATAATAATAAGAACGGGAACAGATACAATAGGTGCCTACGCACCTTCGGTGCTTGGCCCCTAATAATAAGAACGGGAACAGATACAATAGGTGCCTCCGCACCTTCGGTGCTTGGCCCCTAATAAGAACGGGAACAGATACAATAGGTGCCTCGCACCTTCGGTGCTTGGCCCCTAATAAGAACGGGAACAGATACAATAGGTGCCTCCGCACCTTCGGTGCTTGGCCCCTAAATATAGCTGCAAGCAGCAATTATCGGGGCCAAGCGCAAGCAGATGACAGGATATGCCAACATGGCTGAAGGTGTCAGACCAACTGGAACAATGAGCAATTAAATACATTTAAAGAGGATTTTAGATGAAATGGCTGAAAAATCATATAAAAAGTCATTTAAAATATGATTTAATGGATTATCCCTTTTGACCAATAGGTGGAGCAGTTACAAAACTGATGTGATGTGGTCAGAGTGAAGTGACAATGACATATACAAAGTTTGGTGTCAATATTTCAAGGGATTTCAGAGATAAAGCCTGAATAGTGCTTTTGGCATCATGCCTCAACTTTGCTGCTGCGCTATACGAAAACAGTTTCGTCTATCGACACGAAATCCATAACTTTTAGTCGGCACAGTCTGGAGATGATACGATTCGATTTTGGTGAAAATCGGACAAACGGTCTAGGAGGAGTTCGAAAAAGTAGGTTTTGAATGAAAATCAAGATGGCGGACAGGAAGTTTGGCCAAATAAGGAAAACTTGGTATCTATGTTCTCGGCTTGACCCAGGGAATCTATTAAGACCAGTGGCATTTCAATAGCCAGATTTATTCAAAAGTTATTAGCCTTTTTGGAAATTTTGTTATAACTTTTGACCACTAGGTGGCGCTGTCTCGAAATATTTTGGGTACCTTCAGGGGATGGAGCTGATGGCACATTCTGAGTTTCGTAATATTACACCAATGCATTTGTTTAGTATAGCATTTTATTTCACAAAACTGTATTGAAGTCAATGGGAATTTCATGTTTTGTTCTGTTATAGCGCCACCAAGAGGCTCAGTCACACCATTTTTTTTATGTGTCCTCAGAGTGAGCCCATACATATGTGTGTCAATTTTGGTGAAGATATCTCAATTCGCTTCGGAGTTATAGACATTTATATGAAAAAACACGTAAAAAATGACTGACACATGACTTTGATTGGAATTTACTACCCCTAAACATCAATATTTTTGCATTTGGGCATTGGCGTATAGCTATCGACCTATGTTTTCAAACTTCTGACGGTGGTTTCGTCTTGATCGGACTATCGGTTTCGAAGATATAGCCAAATGTTTTTTAAGCGCTAAATCACAACGCTACACAAACCGTAAGGCGAAACCTAGCATGTTTGGTATCGTGGGACTCGGCAACGATTCAGGACTGTAATGAGATGAGTCTCGTGAAAATAAGTCGACCACACCCAAAGTTATAAGCATTTGGGAAAAAAAATTCACCACTAGGTGGCGCTGTTTCGAAAGTTCTCAGGTTCCTTCAGGACATCGTGATGATGACCAATACCAAGTTTCGTAACAATTCGTTCATGCGTTCATAAAATACAGCATTTTAGCACAAAATTCAAAATGGCTGACAGTCAAAATGGCCGATATGGTCAAATTGGATATCAGTCGAATCGGCATGTTGCCCTGAATCTAACGAGACCAATTTTATGATTTTTGGACAAACTGTTCAAAAGCTATAAGCAAAAATAGCCATTTTCCATATCTCCGGACCAGTAGGTGGCGCTGCGCCGAAACACAGCATGTAGCCTCAGGTCATGCCTGTGATGACATGTACCAAGTTTGGTCTGAATACGATAAACCGTTGCGGAGATAGAGCCCTACGACTGTTTTTGCAGGCGCTACGTAAAATTAGTTCGAGCGTTTTTCGAAAACGGTTTAACGAATCAATTTGAATTCCATAACTTTTGGTCAGCACTGCCTAAAGATGATCTGGTTCAATTTTCGTGCAAATCGGACAAACCATCTAGGACGAGTTCGAAAAAGTAGCTTTTAAGGACAATTCAAAATGGCGGCCATATTGTTATGACGAAAATGACGGCATAGGGTGCAATCGAATTGGCATGAGATCAGGAATAAGAGAAAAAAAGAATTTTGTTGATTGGACTTACGGTTCAAAAGTTATTAGCAAAATAAAAGTGAAACTTTGGACAGGTGGTGGCGCTAGAGGGAATGACTTAGACACACCAAAATTGGTGGATTTGATGTTGGGACTGTCCTCTATCAGAATGTCAAACCATTACAACTTTCCCGCAATCGGTTCTATGGGCTGCCATAGACTCCCAGTCGGAAGAAACGGAAGAATAATAATAATAATAGGAACAGGAACAGATACAATAGGTGCCTACGCACCTTCGGTGCTTGGCCCCTAATAATAATAAGAACCGGAACAAATACAATAGGTGCCTCCGCACCTTCGGTGCTTGGCCCCTAATAATAATAAGAACGGGAACGAAAACAATAGGTGCCTACGCACCTTCGGTGCTTGGCCCCTAATAATAATAAGAACCGGAACAAATACAATAGGTGCCTCCGCACCTTCGGTGCTTGGCCCCTAATAAGAACGGGAACAGATACAATAGGTGCCTCCGCACCTTCGGTGCTTGGCCCCTAATAATAAGAACGGGAACAGATACAATAGGTGCCTCCGCACCTTCAGTGCTTGGCCCCTAATAAGAACGGGAACAGATACAATAGGTGCCTCCGCACCTTCGGTGCTTGGCCCCTAATAATAAGAACGGGAACAGATACAATAGGTGCCTCCGCACCTTCGGTGCTTGGCCCCTAATAATAATAATAAACAGAGCAATTCCAAGAGGGTCCTCACACCATCGGTGCTCGGGCCCTAATAATGAAGATTAAGTCTCATTCATTGCAGAAAGTGTGAAAGCTGCATTGAGTGAGAACAATATAACATGAATCAAACAGTTATTCTTAAATAATGTAATGTAAATAATTTATGTATTTGTTTTCTTAATTTATTTATTTTCTATTTTTTTGTAGATAGGTATTATGTAAATATGTTTATTAGGGAAAACTGATTGTTTATTGAATAGTGGAGAAGGGGTAGGTTTTAATAAGCTTATGCTTCATCCTACTCCTTTTCGGGCATGTTGGTTTCATATTATTATTATTAATTGTTTGGTTTGTTTGTCTTTTTTTTCAGTTTACTTTCTTTTGTTACTTGTTTTATGTTTATGTTCGAAATAAAGCATTCATTCATTCATTCATTCTTGCCAGACATTAGACAACAGACTGCAAATACGTGTTTAACCCCCTGGGGTCAGCAATCACGCCAGCGTGATCTGCTTGCTTTTTTTCTTATCAGTGCAAAAGAGTCAAAATATCAAAATACTCTGTCGATTTGGATCTTACATACAAGTGTTATACATCATTCAATCCTGTTAAGCGTCTATTATTTTTGTGTATACTCACAATAAAAACAAAGTGTTGTGCTTTTTGCCAAATAAAGAAAAATAAACATGATGCGAGTTCTGCCTTCTCTCTGTCAGTGAAGTCCAATCTGAAATGCGTCCGAAAATGAACTATAACTCAGCGAATCCTCAGTCAAACAGGCATACAGACACACAGGCATGAAGCTTGAATTCTCTTCTTTTAAATGAAGTAATTTATATAAAAAACAGATATTCTCAGTTTATGTAATCTGTATGAAAAGAGAGAGATGTCAGCCGTTCTCATTGTAGCTCATTAAGTTTTAATGTGACCACACCCACGAAGACCGCGCGCTATTCAAACGCAAATTATCTGAGGCAATCCATGCAAACGTGTCAACGCCCATATCAGCTGGATAAAACACACCGCGAGTTTTATCAGACTCATGCACTTTATGTCGTCTTGCTTCGCTGTGTGGAATAATCATTAGGAATAATTTAGTTTCACATCGAGGAACAACGGATCCAGCTATTCAGAGGACTGTGAATAGTAAGTTTTTTATTCTTAAGTGCTTTGTTCTAATCGCGATATGCAATAGTGTCAGTAAACTGCAAAAGGACTGTTTAAATATGAATCGCTTGTCTGTGTGTGAATGAATGAACGGCACATATGTGACCCGTCACGGAAACCAGGGACACAAGTCGGCAGCACAACTTTCGAGCAAAATGAAAAAGAAGCGTTTTTTTTTCAAAATTGGTGATTTTCGTTTTTTTGCAGAATCTGTTAGTTGAGATCACGAAGAAGCCTCTCCATGTTTGAGATAGCAGTATTGGTATATTTAAAAGCGTACATTTTGATGTTGAAATCAGCTTGTTTTTTGGAGATTCTAGCACGCAGTAGGGGCGTGTCATTGTCGGTGTGTATTTACATACTGAAGCCGGCGTGGCTACTTATTATGCAGCGCTCTGGCCGGCTCTATTCTATACTCTTTGGCTCTATCTGATTTAAAAAATCAATGAAGATGGACGCCAATAACATTACGATGTCCAGCAATCGATTTAAATAGTAGGTTACATGGGGTTTAATTTGTCGTTTAATGAGATGTAGCCTAATATATGTTGTCAGTGTCAAATACAATCCGCCTATACAAATACGTGTATATGAATGGTACAGTGGTAGAGCGTTCGCTAGCCGTTTCAGAGGTTGAGAGTTTGAATCCGCCCTGGTGTAGGTTTTTTTTTTCTCGTATAGTTTTTTTCTCTCATCAAAACGATTATGTTCATCAGTGGTTGTATATCAAGCAGGGACACGCAAACGTTTGAATTATTTTGTTATTTCAACAGAACGAATATAGAGAGTATCCGCAAGCAACGCAACGGATTGAAGCGCGCGTCGAGTGTGTGCGCGAGCCGCACGAGTAAACACACACTGTATCTGCGCCACTGATCGCCGCGGCAACGAGCACTTTGATCACTTGATTTAAAAAAACACATTTCAGCGCTAGTATCTTATTTAAAAAACGAACGAAATGAATGCTCTGCCAGTTAACTGGAGATGTTTTATTTAGAGAATTTGTAGAATTGGTACATTCAGGGGGGAGGAGGAGACGGGGGAGCTTTACAGGGGGTATGACTTATCTAAATGAGATGTAAATGAGCCCTATTGTCATTCCCAGAAGGGTGAGAACTCGCCAATCTTTAGAAGCAGATTTCTACCATTTCAGTTTTTTTGAGTGCCAACCTTCAAATGGCCATAACTTCTCCAAATATTATCAGATTTCCATGTGTTACACATCGTTGGAAAGCTTGAATACTACACTTTCAGAATATGTGAATAACTCAAAATGCCCCAGACCCGACTTGTGTCCCTACTTTCCGTGACTGGTCACATATGTTTACTACAGCTGTAAACAACAGCGTGCACTTGCACTTACATTAGTAAACATGTTATTTTTACATGAACACATCTACTAGTTTAGCTTTTAACAAACTATATTGCTATACTGAGATGAGTAGAAATCGACTGAAATATGTTGAAATAAAATGTCTTTGTATAAGCAACGTATTAAACTGTAAATTAACATTTATATGCAAATATTTCTGCTCATATGTTAAATATATAGTATGTGATGTTTTGTTAAAAAATAAAGTAGGTATATTGAATTATCAACTAAGATTTTATTATAGTGTTTGTTCCAATATTCAAACTAATGAATCCTTAACTTTGAAATACGTATGATAAAATCGATGTATGCTATTTAAAAAGAAAGATTACACTTGAAATATTGTTAAAATTGTAATTGTCGTTGATTTATATGTAAGGCTCATTATGCAGGTCATTATGCAGGTCATTGTCTTCTCAGGTGTGAATCACGCCCACATGCATATTGCCTTTCCAAACAAAATGTGTCTTACAAAGTTTAAATCAATGTAATGTTTTATGTGAATGATTAGGCAGGATGATTTTCAGATCATTTTGAAGAAAAAACTCTAAGAGACAACACCCATTATTGTGGACACATATTTAGTATGTGTTTTGTGGCCCTATTTCAGAAACTTTAATTTTTAGTTTTTTCAATAACCATGCATAAACATTATTCTCTCAAAAATACAAATATGTACATACATGTTGCTCACATATTATGGTAGCCCTGTTTGTGCTAAATAGTAGCCTGGGTTTCCCCATGCTGCCTTGAGCGCAGCGCGATTTTATTCACGCTGCTAGGCAGCCTGGATACCATGGACTAGATTTTCCCCTCAAATAGGGAACCAATCACAGAACGGGGAGGGAGCAGCAAGACGATGACGAAGTCTATGCGACACACCGAAGCAGTTTGTTTATCTATGGATCCAACATGACAGACGTAAAAATATATGCATCTTTTTAGGAACACATCTACAAAAATATGCCTGTATTTCAAGTTGATAAAACAATTTAAAATCCACATCAGTTTATTTGTGCCGACGCGCCACGCCCTCCAAGGATCTATAACGTTACCTAGGCTACTTTCACTTTTAAAAATGCATCATAACCGCGCGCGATCTGCTTGCAGTCGTCGAGATGGATGCTGAGGAGTTAGCTAGTGAAAAGAATAGCTAGTGGAGATTGTAAAGTTGTCGACAATACGTCATCAAAAATCAAGTCCAGTGTGTGGGAGAAATTTGGAGTTATCTGAAGAAAATATTGCAAAAGGCTTTGCTGCAAACATTTTCGTGTTGGATAGCCACAGATGTGGAACTTCATCCCTGAGGAAGCACGCAGAAACTGTGGTAACAAAGCAGTTCTATCGAACGGTATTTTTCTAATTTAATACTGTTAAGTATGTGTGGTGTGCAGGGCGTGTTTGAACCCAAAATTGTCAGATGTAGGCTAGACGAAATTGCGTGGCATATACAGTAGTGTTGTAGCCGCGTCTGTTCGATTGGTAAAATGTTATAAGGCTACTCAGTTCTGTGGTAACATTTGCCATGTTCTTTATGTATCGGCCTGTTGACAGCTTCGGCTGAAGTTGTCCTTGTGTTAATTGTCGTGTAATAATAACTTCTGTATGACCTGGCAATAAACATTTTTTAAGTGTGTCTATAATGTGATAGTCTAAACTGATTTTATTTCGGCTGGGGGTCGGGTGTCGGTTCTATTTTAAGCGGGTTGGTGCAGATTTTAATTAGTGCTGCTGCTGGAAAACGGGGCGGGTGCGGATTTACAAAATCGGACCCGTGCAGGACTCTGGTGTACACATAAATCTCTGACCCATCGTCGTCTTCTTCGTTGAATATCTGTCGCTCTACATACATCATCTGGTATAATTGAAACGATTGGCTATGAGCTACGTACAGGCGCATTTGATAGACATTTGTAGCGCCCAATAAACGGCTCTGGGCATTCGTAAACCACGCCTCAAATACGAGAAAATGAACATATGGTTTCCAGACCACGTCTCAAAGAGAAAGAGGTCTGACGTTAGCCAGGCTAGCTAAATAGAGTGTAATTACACCTTTGCCATATGTTTATAAGCAACTGAAAAAAGCACAAATGTCAGGGCATGTCAAAACATCTCAAGGACCCCAAAAACACCTCAGACCCCAGAGGGTTAACCCTCTGAGGTCGACAAACGCGCGGGCGCGTTTTGCTGGATTTTCTCCACATTGTAGCACCATAAACTTAAATTACTCCATCATTTATGGTCATACAGAAAAAAGAAATATAAAAAAAGAATCTGTGATATTTCACCTTTTGTATGTGTCCACTTACAATCAAATCAAAACATTGTGCTTTTGTAAAATAAAGAAAATAAACAGGGTGTGCGTTCTGCCTCTCCGTCGCGGTGAACTTTTTTTTCTTGAGCACATCTATAAACTGAAACAAAACTCAGCGAATACTTGTCACACATTTATGAGCCATATACCTTTATAAACATTTAAGTGTGTACTTTTAAATGATCGGATTCAAAACGAAAACAAATATTCTCTGTTTAAGTAATTTGTATAAAACCAACAAGATGTCCAGCTTCTCAAACGCTTGCTCATTACAGTTAATTTGGCCACGCCCACTCGCGCAAAAGATATTCACATGCAAATCTCCACATGGAACGCGAACTCGCTCATTACCTCAACAACAAAACACTTCACTTCACTTTTCGTCGAGTTTGAAAGACGTGCCTGAGCTTACATTGGATTTAGGCTACCTCAGAAGAAGAAGAACGCGATTTGAAGACAAGAAAGATGTAAGGTAAGAAATTCTTACATATTAGTTTGTTATTGTTGCATAAATGTCACGTTGCAGTTGAACTGTTGCTAGATATATGGGGAATATTATAATATTTAGACCCGTGTTTACTGTTACTGTGTTTGTGGATATCTGCTCAAACGTAGATATGTATATGGTAACCATAATGTTTTATATTTGAGCGCGATCGCGTTTGAATGTATCATATTTTGGATAGCGATCGCGTTTGAATGTATCATATTTTGCATCGCGATCGCGTTTGAATGTATCATATTTTGGATAGCGATCGCATTTGAATGTACTGTATCATATTTTGGATGAAAGCAAAACGCACCAAATGGCTTCATGTTTTTATTATTATCTCATTTCATATCATCATAACGGATGGAAACATTTGAAGTAACATGATAATCAATATATTTTTCTCTAGCTTAGTTGTTACTGAAATCTTTTGGAAGATTTATACTGCTATAGGTTATTTATTGTTATTATTATTTTATCCGGCACTGCGCATATACCTTATGCCTACAAGGCACAACAAACCTGGTGTTCATTATATTATATATTGTTGGAAACATTTGTGTGTGTGTGTGTGTGTGTGTGTGTTCTGTGAATTTTAAAAAGGAATTTTAAAAAGCAATTTTAACCAGAAAAATCTAATATTTATTTCCAAAATCGTGCAGGCCTTTCTCTTGATATCAGTATGTTCACTTTTTTTTTTCAGGGCCCAGATGCCACTGAGGACTTCAACATTCACATGAGTCTCTGTACGTGAACATGGTAAAGTGAAAATCTTGGAAATGAAAGGTATGTACAATGTTTTTAGGAATGGCACAAAGGTCTCTGTCTTTGAAGTGCTTTTTTGCCATTTGTTGTGTATCTTTGGATTATGTTGTGTTGTAAATAAATCCAAACAATTTAAAAGCCATTCTTTTTTAAATCTCCTCATTTACAGTATTGTGCAAGGTTGCTCAGAATGACAGGGCCTGATAGCTCCTAATAGGGCCGTTAGGGGAGGTTCTTTGTCTTTCTCAGGTGTGAAAAGCTTACATATTAAAGCTTTTTCACACAAAACACGTCGTAAATTTTTTAAATCAATATATTGTCTTATCTGAATGAGCGGTCAGGGTGATTTTCACATAGTTTTGCAGAAAATAGTCTAGGCTACGTCATACAATTGTCAAAAGTCTTGTGAAGAAATAATCAGTATGGGTTTCATGGCCTTATTTCAGTGAGAATTTTTTTTTGTATTTTCACAAACCACGCATAAATGTCATTATCTCAAAACTACAAACTTTTACATACATGCTGCTGATATATTATTGTAGCAGAGTTTGTGCTGAATACAGTGTAATTAGACTTTAGCCATGAAAATGTCACAAGTAACAGAAATAACCAGAAATGTCAGAGCATGTCAGAACACCTCCAGGGCCCAGAAAACAGCTCAGACCTCAGAGGGTTAATATCATTAATTCATCTTTGTCATTAGGATACGTTCCAAAAACGTTTAAGATGGCTATGATTGAACTGCTTGTTAAAAAAAATGCAACTTGATCGTACAGAATTAGTCAATTACAGGCCGATCTCGAATCTACATTTTCTGTCAAAGATACTAGAAAAGGCGGTATTCTCACAACTATGTTCCTTTTTAGAAAGAAATGGTATCTGCAAAGATTTCCATTCAGGATTTAGACCGTACCATAGTACTGAGACTGCACTCATTAGAGTTACAAATGATTTGCTCTTATCATCCGATCGTGGTTGTATCTCTCTATTAGTGTTACTCGATCTTAGTGCTGCATTTGATACTATTGACCACAACATTCTTTTAAATAGATTCAAAATTATGTTGGCATTAGTGGAATTGCATTAACATGGTTTAAATCATACTTATCTGACCGTTATCAGTTTGTAGCAGTAAATGAAGAGATGTCTCATCGATCACAAGTTCAGTATGGCGTACCACTAGGCTCAGGACTGGGACCGTTGCTGTTCACTCTGTACATGCTACCCTTGGGAGATATCATTAAGATGCATGGAATTAGTTTTCACTGTTATGCTGATGATACTCAACTCTATATTTCTTCACGCCCTGACAAAACTTACCAATTCACAAAATTAACGGAATGCATAGGTGATATAAAAAATTGGATGACTAGTAATTTTCTACTACTTAATTCTGAAAAAACAAAGATTCTAATTATTGGACAAAAAACTTCCTCACGTAATAATCTAGAATACTATCTAACACTTGATGGCTGCTCTGTCAAGTCTTCGTCGTCGGTTAGGAACCTGGGTGTGCTCTTTGATACCAATCTTTCATTTGAAAGTCACGTGTCTAGTATCTGTAAAACCGCATTTTTCCATCTTAAAAATATATCTAAATGACGTCATATGCTCTCATTGACAAATGCGGAACAATTAGTCCATGCGTTCATGACATCAAGGCTAGATTATTGTAATGCTATTATGGGTGGTTGCCCTGCACGCTTAATAAACAAATTACAGCTGGTCCAAAACGCAGCAGCTCGAAATCTTACCAGAACCAGGAAGTATGACCATATTAGCCCGGTTCTATCAACACTGCACTGGCTCCTTATTAAACAT
The DNA here is from genome assembly GCA_022829025.1 of Squalius cephalus. Taxonomy (NCBI): domain Eukaryota; kingdom Metazoa; phylum Chordata; class Actinopteri; order Cypriniformes; family Leuciscidae; genus Squalius; species Squalius cephalus. Next base: position 20,483,172 of record CM040798.1, read on the forward strand.
CATATAAATGTTTAAATATTGCTGATTACTTACAAAGCACTAAATGGTTTAGCTCCGCAGTACTTGAGCGAACTCTAAACGCATTATAGTCCTTCACGTCTATTGCGATCTCAAAATTCCGACCAGTTGATAATACCTAGAATATCAAAATTGACTGCTGGCGGTAGATCCTTTTCCTATTTAGCACCAAAACTTTGGAACAGTCTTTCTAACATTGTCCGGGAAGCAGACACACTCTGTCAGTTCAAAGCTAAACTAAAAACACATCTCTTTGACCTAGCATACACATAACACATTGTAGACTTTTATAATTCAATGTTAGGCTGCATAGATTTGGTCAGCCGGAACCGGGAACACTTCCCATAAATCCTGATGTACTCGTTACATCATAAGAAGAATGGCATCTACGCTAATATTAGTCTCTCTGTTTATCCCAAGGTTTACCGCAGTCCGCCGGATCCAGGCTGTATCCACATCTGATGAAGGACCTGTGCCTGGACGCGACGACAGCGCAGTCCTGAAATGTCAACTAGGCTCTTCTGTCACAAGGCTAGTCTGTGTTTCTGTCTGGGTTCATGTTTGTCACAGTCTAGTCTGTGTTTCTGTCTTGTTTCATGTTTAGAAGCTCCCCGTTATGTGTATTAGCCTGTCACAGGTGTTTCCTATTAGCCACACCCTCTTGTTATCTTATTAGCTCGTTTACCCTTGTATTTAAGCCTGTATGTCTAGTTCAGTCTTGGTGGGTCCTTAATGTTGCTTGCTGGTTCTTCTTTTCCTGATTCCTGTTTCCTGAGTCTGTCTTTGTATAGTTTGAGTTGTGTAAATAAAGTCAATCTGCAAATGGATCCTACTACCTTGTATTCCACAACCACACGTGACAGAAGGACCCACCCTACCATGGATCCAGCAGATTGACGCTTCCACCTCCGCCAGGATAAACGCCTGATGGAGGATTATGTGAGAGAATTTTTTGAGTTTTGCCATGGGGTGAACTTTAAGGAAACGGACTTAAAGGACATGTTTGGCCGGGGACTTAATAAGTTTCTGTATTTCCTCATGCCTCACGATACCCCACATTACACTCTGGCACAATATATTGGGTTCGCCCTTTTATTGAGTGGTTCGCCATTTACGGTGGGCTTTGCAAGTGAGGAACCTCACAAGCTCACACTATTCCCGAAGCCTGTCATAGTTCATGTCACGCCCACCACACCCGAACCCGCTGCGGAGGAAGCTGTCCCTGAACTTGCTGCGGAGGAAGCTGTCCCTGAACCTGCTGCAGAGGAAGCTGTCCCTGAACCCGCTGTGGAGGAAGCTGTCCCTGAACCCGCTGCGGAGGAAGCTGTCCCTGAACCCGTTGCGGAGGAAGCTGTCCCTGAACACGCTGCGGAGGAAGCTGTCCCTGAACCCTCTGCAGAGGAAGCTGTCCCTGAACCCGCTGTGGAGGAAGCTTTCCCTGAACCCGCTGCGGAGGAAGCTGTCCCTGAACCCGCTGTCCCTGAACCCACTGCGGAGGAAGCTTTCCCTGAACCCGCTGCGGAGGAAGCTGTCCCTGAACCCACTGTCCCTGAACCCACTGCGGAGGAAGCTGTTCCTGAACCCGCTGCGGAGGAAGTTCTCCCTGAACCCACTGTGGAGGAAGCTGTCCCTGAACCCGCTGCGGAGGAAGCTGTTCCTGAACCCGCTGCGGAGGAAGCTGTCCCTTAACACGCTGCGGAGGAAGCTGTCCCTGAACACGCTGCGGAGGAAGCTGTCCCGGAACCCGCTGCGGAGGAAGCTTTCCCGGAACCCGCTGCGGAGGAGGCTGTTCCTGAGCACGCCGCGGTGGGCGCTCCCGAGTTGGTCCAGAAGCACGCCAGGGCTGCCCAGGAGGACGAACTCAAGTCTGTCCCTGAGCATGCTGTGGAGGGTGCTCCCGAGGCTGTTCCTGAACTGTCTGGTCCGCCCTGGTCGCATATACGGCATGCTCCACCCTGGTCGCCCATACAGTTTACTCCATTGACCTGGCCCTCCCACCTCCCCCAAGAACACCTCCGTTTCACCACCACCCTGGACTATATTCTGAAGAGCGTCTGGTATCCGCTCTTTAACCTGTTAACCGTTGCCAGTGCGCCCGTGCACTGAAGCGTTTTTTTATTTGTTTAGTTCAAAGTTACTATCAGATTTAATGTTATACCTTGACAAACTATACATCATTAAAAAGATATGACTCAAGTTTCAGTATTTGACCACTATTGTAGTCTGAGAAACTTATAGCGACAGTTATTTCTTAATTTGTGTCAGGAGTTATGAAATGAAAAAATGAGTCGATACCTTTAATAAGAATTATGCGCGTCAGCCGCTCCCATTCATAAAAAAAACTCTGTGCTGTCGTCATGACAGCGATTCACAAAACAACGTCCCTCAAGGCTTTAGCTCAAAAATGTGCAGATTTGGAGAAATATTGATAGATTCTCATAGGTTTACATCAGATTTCTATAGACAGGAATAATATTTATTGAATTTATACCCAGATGCGTCGATGTAATCATTATGAGCGCTTGGTACTCTATATACTGTGTTTTCAATTCATACCAATAGCCTGAGGGCGCTACATGCACAATAATAGTCCATATATAGAACATGAAGAAGAGCCATAATCATGTGACATTCCAGGACGTCACTGATACACACACAGCTAAACAGAGATCGCTGTAATGAATGTAACATGCAGATATAGACGTTTTGAAGACAATAAACAGGATTGCAATGATATTTGATTTACCTGTGTTTTTCAAGCCGTGCCAGGTATTTTCATAATAATAGATTATATTTATAATGTAATGCTAATCTATATAGACTATCATTGTGCAGAATACTATAAAATAGTATATTTTCTGTCTGATTTTTTTATCTGATGCCAAATTAGATCACAGAAGATTATTTAAAACACTCGACTTGCGTTATAAAGTAAGTTTGGAGCACAAACATGGTTTTAATCTCATAAATTGTCGTGTATTGATGGTGTGCTAAGCTAACATGATAGCTAGCTCTAGGTGCACCTGACAGGTCTAGCAGTTATTCTTTTATGATTTTTTTCTAAATAGGAATGCTTACTGAAATGTTTCTTTATTCCAGAAGGGCATTTGATAGTTAGATACAGTGAGAACTTTGATAAAAGAAATTAGGGATTGAAACCCTATGAATAGCCTGTGAATAGCCAGTCGTTAGTAACTATAATACAAAAGAAATGCATATTTAGAGCCATAACCAGGCTGGAGAGGTGTGAATGTGTGCATGGGGAGACTGAGACTGAATGGGGCTCGTTTGCACCACAAAACAATAGAGACAAAAGACTGAATAGATGACTTAGAACAGCCATTCCCAAACTGTGGTCCGCGGACCACTAGTGGTCCGTGAGGGTATTGCAGGTGGTCCGTGGAAAGGCAAAATAAAATATAAAATAATATTTTTTTTACCTTCATTTTACCAGGAAATTCCCATAAAAAAGAAAAGTAAAAAGAATATGTAGGCCTATATTGATATAACATTTTAATTAAATAGTCAAGTTATTGTGTGATTACTAAAATAGCCTAGTGGTGTTCGGCCGTGACATTCAAGTTCAGTGCCGTTAGAACCACAACATTGGTTCGGTGGATAGCAACAGGTTCTCTGAAGATAAAAGGGCAGAGGCAAATTAATACGTTCTCATTATCACATCACACGCATAGCCTTTAATGGTGCGTTCACACCGGACGAAATTTCGCTTCAAACTTTTGTTTTTACGCGCGTCAATTTCGCTCTTGACGCGCAAATTGATACAAAGTGGTCATCACTAGACGCGGCAGGCGCGAATTTGACATAATCCCTTTTTGAATTTGATGCGCTATAACTGTGAACGCACAGTTAGGCATCTAGTTTATGAAACCAAATGTTTATAAATGGAATGAATAAGGCCTGTTATTATTTTAATTTCCAGTTAGTTTCTTGATCTCGCGTTTCTGAAATGTTTTGCAGATGTGCTGTTAAGTGGACAAACTCAAGCCTGTACTTTTTGAGGACTTGTAAAACTCTGAAGATTAATAATCCCCTAAAATCGCCAAAGGATTTGAAATGTTGACTATATTCCAGTGTTCTTATTACTGTATAGATTTCAAGCCTGTTGTTCAAATTAACCTGATTATGCCCTGATTGCCATCGATCGGGCGCTTGAGTAAATAAATAAATTAAATATGTGGCAGCCGTTGTGTGCAGTAAACTTTCTTTTAACAAGCCTGTTGTACTGATGTGATGACCAGTTATAGTTTTAGTGCTAGTACGCCTATTTAGAGGTGCAGATTAATTCAGGTAGGACTCTGTGTAGACTAGTGTTGTCACGATACCAAAATTATTGTTTCGATACCGATACCAAGTCAAGTATTGCGATTTCGATACTTTTTCGATACTTTTCCTGAAAAGGGAGAAACACTCTCAAATATCATTGCTGTGCTTTATTTTAAAACCGGGACAACATTCTAATCATATAACACACTAATAAATGAACATATGAACAGCAGATATATTAAACATTTGAACAAAATATGAAATATCAAAATATAAAAAATAAATTAGAGCAATGCCATTCAAGGTAATTTTTTTTATATAAATTTAGCAGCATTATCTCATTTATCATAAGAAACATAAGAGCTTTATCTTGATTCTGAACTTTGAATAAAAATATGAACAGCGATTATATTAAACATTGTTTAATATTGGTAACATATGATGAGCCTCATTGGTGATATATTTGACATGTGGGGAGAGAGTTGTGGAAGGCCTATACTTCATGTTAAACATAAATATATAGCAGCAAAGACAACGTCGGCAGTGTTCACGGCAAAATAGGCTACAGAACAATTCGTTCTTGTTTGAACCAAACATCAAAATGTCATTTATTAATATGTATTCGTGTCAAAATGACATAGAAACATCTTTTCCTATTCTATTTTGCCTGGAAACTTCCAACACACTTGCGTGTCGTGAAAAATAGGCGTCGGTTCTATTTTTAACATGCACGCGAATTCCGCGCGTCTCGAGCTGCGCCCAGGCGCGTGTGTCACGCAGGCAGTTAACATGGGAGCCGAAATAAAAACGGACACGCCACGCAGCCAGTGTGTCACCGGCCTTACAAATCTGGAACGTGGTCATTCTTAGAAGTATCGATACTAATAAATTAAGGAATCGTGACGTTTTTAATTTCCGATTTACTTTTGAAGTATCGGTGCACCGTGCAACAGAGCAAGTTAGGCAACGTACTTCCGTATGTCACTCCTCGCATCATCTTTTTCAACGAGTCGTGGAGACGTGGACCACTTGTGCTCGCACATGCAGCCATCTCGCTGTAGTGTTTTGTCACATGACACTGACAGCGGCAGGTTCTTTGCTGCATGCATCAGGAAAAAAACACAGACGTCCATAGGGAGGCGTTTTTTTTTTTTTTTTTTTTTAAGTATCGATACTGATAAATGTAGGTATCGTGACGTTTTTAATTTCCGAGTATCGCGATACTTTTCAGGTATCGGTACACCGTGCAACACTAGTGTAGACATATTTTATTATGTGTATTATGAGGTGGTCCGCGAAAATTCTTAAATACAAATAGTGGTCCACACACACAAAAAGTTTGAAAACCCCTGACTTAGAAGATGACTAAACATCAGTAGCATTTTTAGAGTCTAATCAAAATAAAGTCATGACATGATCTTGAAAAACATTTAACTAAATACAGAGTTTTAGACTTATCATCTTCAGATTTTACATATAACATGGTCAGACATGTGACTTTAGTTGCAGTGCATTTCTAGATTGCTACAGTGCCAACTTCAATTTTATTTTCATGAAAATGTTTCATAAAAATACATTTCTAATAACTTTACACAATTTTGAAGCTATTTATAACTATATTTTTCATTATGACAATAATTAATTCTACAGTAGTAAATATGACGGACCATGTGTCAAAATGATTGATGGCTTCCGGTTGTCATTGACCTTCCGGTTGACCTTCCGGTGTCCTTCCGGCCTATCTTGTTATGGATTGACCTATTGACCCTTCCTATCCCTCGATCATGTGTTTTGACAGTTAGTTTTGCCCTATTGACCCTTCCTATCCCTCGATCATGTGGTTTTGACAGGTTGACCTTCCGGTGTCTATCCGGCATATGTTGTTATGGTTTGCCCTATGACCTAGCTATTCTTTGATCATGTGTTTTGAAGCCTTTTGGGTGTTTGAAGTTGGTATGACAGAAAGTTTGAAGGCGCTGTTATATATATAGGATATGTATGTCAGCATCTGCTCCGCATTCCAGAGCCCATTGTGGGCCCCTTTGGAAAAGTGAGAAGAAAAAGACTGTTTTTCCTGAATGCCTCACCAGCCAGAGTAGTGTGTCACACAAAACATTCTATCCTTTATATTCTATCCTTTATATAATTTATATAATATAAATTATATAATCTAAAATAATTAAACTAAAGTTGAAAACATACTGTTCTTTAAAAGTATACATGAAATGCTTATAAAATAAATATCTTATTGATCCAATTGTTTTTGATAAACAAGAGAATAAAAATCATATTACATAAAACATTCCATTCTTTATAAGGGTATAAATTAAAAATATAGCTGCGAGCAGCGATTACGGGCCCAAGCCGGTGGCACCGCAACCCCGGTGCCTTTAGTTACCTAAAGGCACCGGGGTGGCGGTACCGCCGGCTTGGGCCCTCCATCGCTGCTCGCAGCTATATTTATATATATATATATATATATATATATATATATATATATACATACATACATACATACACACACATACATATATATGTATATATATATATATATATATTATTGTTCAAAAGTTTGGGGTCAGTAAGATTTTTAATGTTTTTAGGAGAATTCTCTTCTGCTCACCAAGGCTGCATTTATTGATTAAAAATACAAACAAAAACAGTAATATTGTGAAATATTATTCCAATTTAAAACAGCTGTTTTCAATTTTTAAATATTTTACATAGTAATTCATTTCTGTGATCAAAGTTGAGTTTTCAGCATCATTACTCCAGTCTTCAGTGTCACATGATCCTTCAGAAATCATACTAATATGATGATTGATGCTCAATAAATATTCATTATTATTTTCAATGTTGAAAACAGTTGTGTACAGATTTTTTTTTTCAAAATGCTTTGATGAATGTAAAGTTCAAAAGAACAGCATATATTTCAAATATATATATTTTTAACATTATAAATGTCTTTACTGTAACTGTTGATCAGTTTAACTCATCCTTCATAAATAAAAGTACTGATTTATTTTATTTATTTCCCCCAAAAATAAAAATTTAATTATTACTAACCCAAAACTTTTGAGCGGTAGTGTTTAACGTTACAAAAGCTTTAGATTTCAGATAAATGCTGTTCTTTTGAACTTTCTATTCATCAAAGACTGTACACAACTGTTTTCGACATTTAAAATAATAATGAATGTTTCTTGAGTATCAATCATCATATTAGAATAATTTCTGAAGGATCATGTGACAGTGACGACTGGAGTAATGATGCTGAAAACTCAGCTTTGATCACAGGAATAAATAACAGTTTAAAATATATTAAAATAGAAAGCAGCTGTTTTAAATTGGAATAATATTTTACAATATTACTGTTTTTGTTTGTATTTTTAATCAAATAAATGCAGCCTTGGTGAGCAGAAGAAACTTCTCTGTTATGTGCGCGCCACAGACTGCACGCACGTCCGCTTAGAGTTCCGCCTTTTGCCTTCCGTCAATATTACGTTATTAGAAAAATATTTTTTTAGAGAATCGATTTTTTGACATTTGTGAATCGATTCAGAATCGTCCGCATCGCGATGCATCTAAGAATAAATTTTTTCTCCCACCCCTAGATTTCATACAACAGGTTAATAAACAGTTACAATTAAGTCACTTACATTTTAGATGCAATGTTGACTGTTTTTGTTCTGTTTCAGCAGCGAAAATAGTTAAACAAAGATCACGGCAGAACCATCACGCATCACGTGTTTTCTCATAACTGAACGATTCAGCATTTTTAACGAATCGGTTGACTCAAAGATTGAATGATCAATCCATAAACATCTGTCTTAATCATGATCGACTCATTCGAACGAATCGTTTGAACGAATGAATCAATGACTCGCTTATTAAGATGGATGCCTGGCGACACCTAATGGCGGTTTAGTGTTGTTTAAAAGCATCATTCTTTCCCACATGTGTGTGATTTGTGTGTGCAACATTATCATTATTTTTCTTTCACTATTATATTAGCGATTTAAAAGCACCCACTCGTGTCACACGTCGATTAACCGGTGGGAAAATATCCTCAGACACATACCTAATAAATGTATATTTAAATACAATATTGGCCTACCTGGTAAAAAGTTTTATATACTATTTTGATGTCCTTTTGGACACAAGAGGGCAGTATAGCCCTATGTTTGCTTTTTTGTTGAACCAAATAGCACTAAATAGCCTGTTTTAACTTTTTCATTCTTCTTGAATTGCAAAAACAGAATAAAATGGGTTTAGTTGTGATATTTGTATTCTTTTATATAGAAATAAATGGTATATAATTACATTTTTAGAAGATTTTTAGTGTTTCCTTTTTGGACATTACTTTAATCCCTCGCCATAGCAAAACCGTTTGAGATATTTATTATCCATTCACAATTTAGCATATTTAATGTAGTTTCATCATGTTGAAAAAGTTTGGTACAAATAAAATAAATAGTTTAAGAGGAGTGGCTAAAAATTCAGAGGCTGATTTTGCAAAAAAAATTCACATTCAGACCAAAATATCTGACTTCCTGATGGCCAGAGCTATTGAATGTAAATTAGAAAGTTGTCCGGCTTGATGAGAACAATATACAAACTGTTTTTTCTTTACTGTAGTTAAAACTAACCCCCCCACTTTTGTCAAAAGCATGTTGAAAGTGACACACTTCCTGCTGCCAGTTGGTGGCGCTATAACTTTGACTCACAATAGCTACATCCATCTGATCGGCCTCTTACCACGAACACACTGCTGAAGTTTCATCAAGATCAGTTAATGTATGCAGAAGTTATTCCACTTCCGTGTTTCTCTTTTCTCGCCATAAATTCGATTCCTCGCCACAGCCAAACCGTTCGAGATATCAAAAATCCGTCCGCAATTTAGCATCCTCAAAGTCTTGACTACATGCACACCGAGTTTGAAGGGGACACGGTGAATTTTCTAGGAGGAGTATTTCACATTCCACAGCAAGCGTTTTCCAAACAACCCATAATAGCCGACTTCCTGTTGGGCTGGCGTAAAACTTGACCGGGGTAAAGTTGTTCGGCCCGATGAGATCTATATGTGTACCGAGTTTCATATTAATTCATGCGAGCGTGTTTGATATATGGATCAAGTTTTAGAACCCCGTTCAAGGGGGCGCTGTTGAGCCCCCCAGCCACGCCCGGGTACCAGCTTCAGCCCGGCCCTGATGGCCGTGGGTTCTGACCTGTGTGCAAAGTTTCAAGAGTTTTTGAGCACGTTAAGGACCCCAAAAGCCCCTGAAACCTTGATTAACAATATAAAAGCAATAGTCAAATCCCCCCCTCCCCTCACACACACACAGACACAGAGAGAGGGAGAGAAAATTCTTCAGAAAATCCACATTCAAACCAAAATATCTCTCTTCCTGTTGGTCGGAGATGGTTCATGTAAATTAGAAAGTTGTCCGTCTTGATGAGAACAATACACATACCAAGTTTTGTGATTCTAGGAAAAAGTAAGCCCCCATTTTTGACTAAAGGTGGCGCTACTGAGCCATTCCACCACGCCCGTTTCTGAAACTTTGCACATGTCTACGGGCTAATAAATGTGATGTGTCTGTTGAGTTTCATGCAATTTCAAGTATGTTAAGAGTCTCAAAAGCATCAAAAAATAATATTAAAGTTTGATGCGTTGCCACGGCAACAGTATCTAAGATATCAATAATCCTTTCACAGGTTTACATCTGCCGTGTGTCTACATTGTACACATAAAGTTTGAAGCAAATCGGGTAAAAATAAGACACTGATTTCAAAGCATTTTGAAAGTGATGTACTTCCTGCTGCCTGTTGGTGGCGCTATAACTTTGACTCACAATAGTCACATCCATGTGATCGGCCTCTTACAACGAACACACTGCTGAAGTTTCATCAAGATCAGTTAATGTATGCAGAAGTTATAACACACTTCCTGTTTCATTTTTTCGCCATAAATTTGTTTCCTCGCCACGGCCAAACCGTTCGAGATATCAAAAATCCGTCCGCAATTTAGCATCCTCAATGTCTTGACTTCATGCACACCGAGTTTGGAGGCGAATCGATGAATTCCCTAGGAGGAGTACATTAAATTCCACAGCATGCGTTTCCAAACAACGCTAAATAGCCAACTTCCTGTTTGGCTGGCGTAAAACTTAGAGCACGAAAGTTGTTCGGCCCGATGAGATCTATATGTGTACCGAGTTTCATATTATTACATGCAAGCGTGTTTGATTTATGGACATGTGTTTGGATCCCGTTCCAGGGGGCGCTGTCGAGCCCCCCTGCCACGCCCGGGTACCAGCTTCAGTCCGGCCCTGATGGCCGCGGGTTCTGACGTGTGTGCAAAATTTCAAGAGTTTTCGAGCATGTTAAGGGCCCCAAAAGTGCCCGAAAGGTTGACAAAATAATAATAATAATAAATATAGCTGCGAGCAGCGATTACGGGCCCAAGCCGGTGGCACCGCAACCCCAGTGCCTTTAGTTACCTAAAGGCACCGGGGATGGCGGTGCCGCCGGCTTTGGCCCTCCATCGCTGCTCGCAGCTATATTTATATATATATATATAAATATCTTTCTATCTATCTATCTATCTATCTATCTATCTATGTCTATATATATATATATATATATATATATATTTATATATATATATATATATATACACACACACATATATATATACACACACACACATATATATACATATATAAATATATATATATATATATATATATATATATATATATATATATATATATATATATAAGACAGAAAATATTACTTGTCTTACCTTATTCTGATTTTATGATACACTCAAAATATTCCACAATAAATAATTTAAATTTAATGTAAAAAAAAAAACAAAAGTAAGCAGTGTTGGTCTCACATAGCCCTCTCATTAGAATCAAAATTTTCAATATTTGCGATGTATTTGGATGCTAAACTGTTCTTTATTATAGGCTTTGTACTTCACTTGTGTTCCAATATCGATGGAAAAAATCATCCTCTTCACACGCGCAAAAATGTGCTTGGAAACATCACAGTGGAGCGGTGCTTACTGTGAATGGTACAAATTGTACTACTGACTATTTAAACAGAGCAGTGTAATTCGTATATGTTAGGTTGACTATTTTTATTATTATATTGTATTAGGGCTATAATGAACAGGTTGCAATGTCAAGATTGCAATTCTGGAATGTGTGTGTGTGTATGTGTGTGTGTGTGACGCGGTTGCAGTTGAATAGTGGACACATAAAAACATAAATAAAATGTTTTAGTTCATTCCTACTTCCATAGGAATACATTGAAAATGCTCGCTCTACTCCGCACCATTATCAATGTCTGTGCGGACGTCTGTATTTTACTTTCGCTTTTAAGTTAGCGATTTAAAAGCCCTCAGCGGTGTCACACGTCGATTAACTGGTGGGAAAATTTTATCACAGTCACATCCCTAATATATATATAAATACAATAGGCCTACCTGAAAGAGAATTTTACTTGCCCGACCAGAGTATAGCCTGATTAGAACGTCAATAACAAAAAAACAACCTGGGAATCACTAAACCGAGAGATTATTCTAATTTCATTACATTCATTTTAAGTTGCAATCAGCAGTTAATAATAAATGAATTACTGATCAATGGTAACAAGGTTGCCCTGCTGAGGCTCATGCAGCTTCTCCAGGAGAATTGTAAACAAATGAGCGCAGCACACAAAAAAGCAACGCAGTTAACAACATACTGACTATAAAAATTACAAATATGGAGTTTTTATATATTTTATAACATATGATAGAGTTAAGCAACCTCATTTGACGAGTAGGCAACTATTTCCTGAATACAATCACGATTGAAACTGTGACATTGATTTCATACAACAGGTTAATAAACAGTTACAATTAAGTCACTTACATTTTAGATGCAATATTGACTGTTTTTGTTCTGTTTCAGCAGCAAAAATAGTTAACCATCACGCATCTCACAGCAACTTGTTTTCTCATTACTGAATGATTCAGCAGTTTGAAACGAATCGGTTGACTCAAAGATTCAATGGTCAATCCATAAACATCTGTCTCAATCATGAATGACTCAGTCATTCGAACGAATCGTTTGAACGAATGAATCACTGACTCGCTCATTAAGATGGTCGCCTGGCGACACCTAATGGCGGTTTAGTGTTATGTTTAAAAGTATTATTTTTTCCAACGTGCACCATTATCAATGTCCGTGCGGACGTCCGTTTTTTTTACTTTCACTTTTATATTAGCGATTTAAAAGCACCCGCTCGTGTCACACGTCGATTAACCGAAGGGAAAATATCCTCACAGTCATATACCTAATAAATTTATATTTAAATACAATAGGCCTACCTAGTAAAACATTTTATATACTATTTTGATATCCTTTTGGACACAAGAGGGCAGTATAGCCCTATGTTTGCTTTTTTGTTGAACCAAATAGCACTAAATAGCCTGTTTTTAACTTTTTCATAATCCTTGAATTGCAAAAACAGAATAAAATGGGTTTAGTTCTAATATTTGTATAATTTTATATAAAAATAAATGGTTTATAATTACATTTTTAGAAGTTATGAGATGTTTCCTGCTTCCTTTTTGACATTAATTTAATCCCTCGCCATAGCAAAACCGTTTGAGATATTCAATATCCGTTTACAATTTAGCATCCTTAATATATTTTTAGCATGTTGAAAAAGTTTGGTGGGAATAAAATGAACCTTTTAGGAGGAGTAACTAAAAACTCAGAGGCTGATTTAGCAAAAAATCCATATTCAGACCAAAATATCTGACACCCTGTTTGTCGTAGCTAATAACTGTCAATTAGAAAGTTGTCCGGCTCGATGAGAACAATATACGTACCAAGTTTTGTGATTCTAGGAAAAACTAAGCCCCCATTTTTGACTAAAGGTGGCGCTACTGAGCCATTTTACCACGCCCGTTTCTGAAACTTTGCACATGTCTACTGGATAATAAATGTGATGTGTCTGTCGAGTTTCATGCATTTTCAAGCATGTGAAGAGTCTCAAAAGCATCCGAAAAGAATATTAAAGTTTAATGCGTTGCCACGGCAACAGTATCTAAGATATCAATAAACCTTTCACAGGTCTACATCTGCCGTGTGTCTACATTATACACATAAAGTTTGAAGCAAATCGGGTAAAAATAAGAGGGTGATTTCAAAGCATTTTGAAAGTGACACACTTCCTGTTGCCAGTTGGTGGCGCTATAACTTTGACTCACAAATGTCACATCCATGTGATCAGCCTCTTACAACTAACACACTGCTGAAGTTTCATCAAGATCAGTTAATGTATGCAGAAGTTATAACACACTTCCTGTTTGAATTATTCGCCATAAATTTGTTTCCTTGCCACGGCCAAACCGTTCGAGATATCAAAAATCCGTCCGCAATTTAGCATCCTCAATGTCTTGACTTCATGCCGACCGAGTTTGGAGGCGAATGGATGAATTTCCTAGGAGGAGTACATCAAATTCCACAGCATGCGTTTCCAAACAACCCATAATAGCTGACTTCCTGTTGGTCTGGCGTAAAACTTAGAGCACGAAAGTTGTTCGGCCCGATGAGGTCTATATGTGTACCGAGTTTCATATTATTACATGCAAGCGTGTCTGATTTATGGACAAGTGTTCGGATCCCGTTCCAGGGGGCGCTGTCGAGGCCCCCTGCCACGCCCGGGTACCAGCTTCAGCCCGGCCCTGATGGCCGCGGGTTCTGACCTGTGTGCAAAATTTCAAGAGTTTTCGAGCATGTTAAGGGCCCCAAAAGTGCCCGAAAGGTTGACAAAATAATAATAATAATAATAATAATAATAATAATAATAATAATAATCCTACCGAAAACAATAGGGCCTTCGCCCTTTCAGGGCTTGGGCCCTAATAATAAATAATCCTACCGGAAACAATAGGGCCTTCGCCCTTTCAGGGCTTGGGCCCTAATAATATCTTGCTAATTTAACTAAAGTTGAAAAACATTCTATTCTTTAAAAGTATATAAATTAATTGCTTATAATATAATATAAAATCACAGAGTGGTTATCTCTTACAGCACCACCTGACGGTCTCTGACTCCTAGGGTTTATTCAGCGATCAGAATGAGACATTGTGTTAGGGCTAAATTTATTTCAAAGTTTAAATGATATCTTTATAAAATGTTTTTTTTAATTATATATATTTTTTATTCAATTTAATATATTATTAAAAGTCGTAATAATGTTTTTAAATTCAATACATTGTAGCGACTGGGCTATTTGAATCATTCGTTCGTTTAATTCTGAATTAACAAATTCGGACTCTCTGTGTTTTCTAAGCACATTCCTGCCCAAAACGTTCTTTGCTAAGCTTACCAGAGCTTGTAACCTCCTGACTTCGAAATTACAAATCATATGCCAGGCTCCAGAGAGACTGGAGCAAATGGACTTTTACGACATTAATTGCACCTCAGAGATACTCCAGAAACCTGGAAACCACATTCTTCTTCCATGTGGGGAGTTTCAAAAGGACCCACAAAGAGATAACAAAACTTTCTAGAGACATTCCAAACACACAACAACTTACCTTGCATTTAATTCAGAATGATTCAGAACCTAAGATGATGTATTAAGGCCTGCATGGGTAGCCCTTTCATGCCATAGTCACGATTTTCTGCATTTGTAACTTGGAAGTGTTTCTCATAAGTAATGTTCTCAAATAGAAACATGGTCTAGGTCAGCCATTCCCAAACTGTGGTCCGCGGACCACTAGTGGTCCGTGAGGGTATTGCAGGTGGTCCGTGGAAAGGCAAAATAAAATATAAAATAATATTTTTTTTACCTTCATTTTACCAGGAAATTCCCATAAAAAAGAAAAGTAAAAAGAATATGTAGGCCTATATTGATATAACATTTTAATTAAATAGTCAAGTTATTGTGTGATTACTAAAATAGCCTAGTGGTGTTCGGCCGTGACATTCAAGTTCAGTGCCGTTAGAACCACAACATTGGTTCGGTGGATAGCAACAGGTTCTCTGAAGATAAAAGGGCAGAGGCAAATTAATACGTTCTCATTATCACATCACACGCATAGCCTTTAATGGTGCGTTCACACCGGACGAAATTTCGCTTCAAACTTTTGTTTTTACGCGCGTCAATTTCGCTCTTGACGCGCAAATTGATACAAAGTGGTCATCACTAGACGCGGCAGGCGCGAATTTGACATAATCCCTTTTTGAATTTGATGCGCTATAACTGTGAACGCACAGTTAGGCATCTAGTTTATGAAACCAAATGTTTATAAATGGAATGAATAAGGCCTGTTATTATTTTAATTTCCAGTTAGTTTCTTGATCTCGCGTTTCTGAAATGTTTTGCAGATGTGCTGTTAAGTGGACAAACTCAAGCCTGTACTTTTTGAGGACTTGTAAAACTCTGAAGATTAATAATCCCCTAAAATCGCCAAAGGGTTTGAAATGTTGACTATATTCCAGTGTTCTTATTACTGTATAGATTTCAAGCCTGTTGTTCAAATTAACCTGATTATGCCCTGATTGCCATCGATCGGGCGCTTGAGTAAATAAATAAATTAAATATGTGGCAGCCGTTGTGTGCAGTAAACTTTCTTTTAACAAGCCTGTTGTACTGATGTGATGACCAGTTATAGTTTTAGTGCTAGTACGCCTATTTAGAGGTGCAGATTAATTCAGGTAGGACTCTGTGTAGACTAGTGTTGTCACGATACCAAAATTATTGTTTCGATACCGATACCAAGTCAAGTATTGCGATTTCGATACTTTTTCGATACTTTTCCTGAAAAGGGAGAAACACTCTCAAATATCATTGCTGTGCTTTATTTTAAAACCGGGACAACATTCTAATCATATAACACACTAATAAATGAACATATGAACAGCAGATATATTAAACATTTGAACAAAATATGAAATATCAAAATATAAAAAATAAATTAGAGCAATGCCATTCAAGGTAATTTTTTTAATATAAATTTAGCAGCATTATCTCATTTATCATAAGAAACATAAGAGCTTTATCTTGATTCTGAACTTTGAATAAAAATATGAACAGCGATTATATTAAACATTGTTTAATATTGGTAACATATGATGAGCCTCATTGGTGATATATTTGACATGTGGGGAGAGAGTTGTGGAAGGCCTATACTTCATGTTAAACATAAATATATAGCAGCAAAGACAACGTCGGCAGTGTTCACGGCAAAATAGGCTACAGAACAATTCGTTCTTGTTTGAACCAAACATCAAAATGTCATTTATTAATATGTATTCGTGTCAAAATGACATAGAAACATCTTTTCCTATTCTATTTTGCCTGGAAACTTCCAACACACTTGCGTGTCGTGAAAAATAGGCGTCGGTTCTATTTTTAACATGCACGCGAATTCCGCGCGTCTCGAGCTGCGCCCAGGCGCGTGTGTCACGCAGGCAGTTAACATGGGAGCCGAAATAAAAACGGACACGCCACGCAGCCAGTGTGTCACCGGCCTTACAAATCTGGAACGTGGTCATTCTTAGAAGTATCGATACTAATAAATTAAGGAATCGTGACGTTTTTAATTTCCGATTTACTTTTGAAGTATCGGTGCACCGTGCAACAGAGCAAGTTAGGCAACGTACTTCCGTATGTCACTCCTCGCATCATCTTTTTCAACGAGTCGTGGAGACGTGGACCACTTGTGCTCGCACATGCAGCCATCTCGCTGTAGTGTTTTGTCACATGACACTGACAGCGGCAGGTTCTTTGCTGCATGCATCAGGAAAAAAACACAGACGTCCATAGGGAGGCGTTTTTTTTTTTTTTTTTTTTTAAGTATCGATACTGATAAATGTAGGTATCGTGACGTTTTTAATTTCCGAGTATCGCGATACTTTTCAGGTATCGGTACACCGTGCAACACTAGTGTAGACATATTTTATTATGTGTATTATGAGGTGGTCCGCGAAAATTCTTAAATACAAATAGTGGTCCACACACACAAAAAGTTTGAAAACCCCTGGTCTAGGTAACCTGACCCCTCCTGCTATAGGATAACACTTTACAACACCCCCTGGGAGACTGAGGAGTCATCCCACAGACCCACACACATACATGCATACACACACACACACACACACACACACACACACACACACACACACCTTTGTATTAGAACTTAGAAATATCATTTTCATATAAGTACAATGCCATTATGCATGTGTGATTAGTTTTGCTTTATAATAGAGGTGTAGTTTTCTAATGTGTAATCTGGAATCAGCATTCAAGATTGTCTGGCAATTGCCTCCCCCCCCCCCCCCCCCCCACACTTTGTTTTTATTACCCTAATGGAATGTCAAGCAAACTCAGATTCCAGGAGAGGAGTAGGAATAAAGTGTTAATCCTACATTTATGTATAACCACTTAAGAAATGTATAAATAAGGTTTTGATTTTCCCATATCAAATTTGTGTATCTGCAATGTTATCATGTATTAATCAAAACTTTAAAATGTTTGTAAGATGCATACCGTATGTAACTTTGTGTATTCCCATAATCTTTCATATGCCATGTTTTATATCATTTTAAATCTTGAGACTTAACGGAGTTGAATCTCGATAATAGATTGCAATGATATGATTATTACTATATGAATCATCTTACTAGAGTATTAAGACAACACCATAACTCCCTCGAGTGGGTGTCGCCCCCCAGTGACAAAGAATCTTCTTCCCGCTCTGAAATCTCTGAAGGTGATTGGTTGTTCGTGCGAACAGAGGCGTCAACCCATATTTTCCATAAAAGACCGACTCAGGAAATCTCCGTGAGCACTTTTTTACGAACCCGCTTCATCAGCGAGAAGACCCATATGGCTCCCGTTTAGGGAGCATTCATTCACCGTTTTCGTGAATGAATTTCTCTTTTATTTTCTTAAGTCTTTTCTTTATTTTCGTCTTTGTTGAGACTCTACCATTCGTTCAGTGAAGCTTCAACTTTAAAGAGACTTGAATCTTCCGCGGCGCGCGCTCCTCATCCTCAAGGACGTGCACGAGCACTGAAAGAATTCCTGGCTCCAGGGCTCCTATAGGAGTCATCAACTCCGTTTTATTTTCTTTACTAAGTTTTATTGTCATATTCGTTTCTCCCTCCACAAAGGGAGATTAACTCTGAATCATGCTTCTGGCAACTTCACGTTCGGTGAACCTTTAAACTTCGCGCGAGTCTGCTCGCCCCAAAGACACGAGGAAACACGCCCCGCTCTTAAGGAGCTCTTCTTCTTCAGCAAATACAAAGAGAACCATACGCAAGTATTTTGATTTGTGATTTGATGAATCTGATGTCTTGTTGTCTCTCAAGGTTACTGCCTGTGATTTTGCCTAACAGTGATCTTTCTTTGATCGCACATGTTTAGTTTCACTTTCTCTCATCTCTCTCATTGTCAGAACTCTCTTTCATCCTCTCCCTCATTTTCGTTATTCGTTTAGTCTTGTATTTTGTTTACGTGTCCTGTACATACATATTTACTCGTGTAAACTGTAGTATTTGTGTATTCCTTAGTTCAATGTATTAGTCCAATTATTAAAAACCCATTATATCCTAGATTGTCTCTGTATAAGTGTTCATTTTACAAGTCAATGAAACGACGATCAAGCTATGCTTTACAAATGCGCTACTGTTAAGTAACCTACATTTTATAAGAACAAGAAAGTAATTTTCTTGGCCAGAAAATATAGCTTTCTTCGAATTATAAGAAAGAGATAATTTTGTTGAGAAGTTGATGGAATTAATTTTACGACCAGTTTGCGGGACAAACAACTGTTTAATTAATACATTAATTTCCCTTAAAATTATTCTGATTAATTGATCTGAAAGAGGGACATTTTGGTATATTAATGATTGAATTATAATTCATTGTAATTGAACATTGATGTATACGAATAAGTCTAAATTTCAGCTTCAATAATTTATTAATATTGTAAGAATATAGATGAATCAACCTGATTCATAATTTTGATTCCCTATAATCATTTGAGCTAAGTCATATTCCTTACAACATTATTAAAAGTCTTAATAAAAAAGTCTCTCAAACAGAGGCCCCCGTGACACCCCCCTCCTTCTGCTCCTCCGCATTCCAAAGGTAACAGTGAAACTGTGAAGTGTATCTCACACTAACTAAAGTTAAAAAACATTCTGTTCTTTATAAGTATATAAATGAAATGGTTATAAAAAATATCTACTGAAACCAATTGTTTTAGATAAACAAAAATAATAAAATCCATCTTACATAAAACATTCTATTCTTTAAAAGTATATAAATTATATAATATAATATAAAATCACAGAGTGGTTCTCTCTCTCCCTCTCTCTCTCTCTCTCTCTCTCTCTCTCATTTAAAAGCATAACCTTAAAAGTTAAAAAAATAAATCATTTAATATCATTTTGTGCACACACATGGTTCTAAAAAATGAACTAATCTCTATTTTAAATTAAATTATTATTAATAACATATGTTACTAAAATGTAAACAAAGTTTTAGCTAAATAAATATATAAATAAAAACACCTTACAGCCCCAGATCCTTCGGAGATAAACCACAGTGTGAACTGAAGCTTCAGGAAACAGGGTATCAGACCAGATGAGTCTCGGGGGACAATGTCACAGTAAAGCTAGTCTGCTAACACCTTTCCAGAGTATATCCACAGTTTATACTAAATTCATTTAAAAGCATAACCTTAAAAGTTTAAATCAAATCTTTAAAGTTTTAATAAAATCATATCTTCTATTTATCTTCTAAGAAGACTTATGTATTATTTTTACTAAACAGCGTCTGTTCAAAAACTTTAGATTAAAAAAAAAATCAAATAAAAATAAAGCAAAAAGTATGCTTGGGCGTCTTAGATCTTTTGTCCATACAACATGTTGTCAAAGTTTTGTTGTTGTGTTGTTTTAAGAAATCCGAGGACTCCACAATGCTCTTATTTAGACTAAGTTGTATCATTTGGAAAATCACCACACAATTTCAGAGAAGCGATGTGCCTCTGTGGTCCATGATGCGGCATAAGTAAAGTTTGTCTTGAGCGAATATTTAATTTTACTCGTCTTAATTCAAAGTATAAGTATAAGATCGTATACGATCATTTTTACTTGTATCTCCCGAACTATCCTTAATCAGTGTGGAAACACACAGGGTGAAACCCTTTTCTGAGAATATCGGTTATCTACTCAAAATATATGTAGAAGTGTAAATCCGGTGTTTAAAATCTGTCTGGTGGCCGCATGAATAGACTTTGGGGAGAGCTATAGCAGGAAACATGCCCTTTGACCTCCTCGATTTTGGAGGCTTTTTTTTGTTTTTTGTTAAAGACCCTACTACAAGTTAGTTCTCCCAAAAGAATTTCTCCCATCTAGCGGTGAAATTCTATTTTGCATTCAAACGAATAGTGCTCTCTAGCGCCTCGCTTTTTGCAACTGCGTGTTTCAACTGCGGTAGCCGTTATGTGTCAAGAATCTATGACAACATGTCTTCCAATAGCACATCATCGAGTTTAATTGTACATGTTCTACTGTTATGGCAGCTATATAATGATTTACACAACCAAGCTTGTCATTTAGACCGTACCTTTGACTTACCCGTCGAGAAGAAAGCAGGCACCTACAGCGTCCCTCTTTCTCCTTCATCAGCTCTTTCCACCTGGGAAAAGCTATCCCGATATTTATTTACATCCCGATAAATTAAATTTTAGCTTTTTGGCGACGAGGATTCCTTCTCCTGTGGCTCGGCATAAGTATGATCCTGCATTATAATTTACCGTGCAGTGCAGCCTTTCAAATGTGCCGGGGGCAGTATCAATGCCTCCCATATGGTCTAGCGGTTAGGATTCCTGGTTTTCCTCCAGGCTGCCTGGGTTCGACTCCCGGTATGGGAAGACAATTTTTTACATTGCCAACAAAATTCAAGTTATTCAAGTTCATCAATAATCATTTTTAGTTATTCATAGTCTTAGAGGCCTACACGAACTGCAGAGACAAGCAGAAGATATGTAAAAACTCATAAATGCTGTTCATTTTTACATTTCATTTTCAGTTCATTTTTACTGAATCATTTTTACAAATACAATTATATTGAATTCAGAAAATTTCACTATGGAATATTTACTTTATCTATCATAATTTCAATTTAGTATGTCATCATTTAAACTTTTCATCTCATAATTATGACGCATAGTCATAATTTTAATTTCAACTTTTTTTAAGTCATAATTTCGACTTTTTGTCATAATTATTACTTAATTCAGAATTACAATTTTTGTCAATTACGCCTTTTTAATGTAATACTTAAAACGGTTTTAAGTCATAATTTGGTCGTCGACTATAGTAGCGTTGCACCTGCATGCCCACTAACTCGCTTGTGAGAGTCAGAGTGTGTAAAGTAAACTCTCATTAGTGTTAGTAGACTATTAGTGGACTGGTAGGGTTAGAATAAGTAATATTAGAATAAAATATCTGTTGAGGAGCGTCGCAATAAAGCGTTTGCAGATATTAAGCACAGTCTATTTTTTCATATGTTTAAGTGACAACATACCATTTTTCAACCGAGTGAATCTGCACATGAGAGGCCTTCAGAAGTCATAACTTCAGGGGTAGGTCAGTTGGCGAAAACACTACATGTGTATTACAGTTTTTAAAGTTAGAATAAAAAGACCTGTTGTGTTCTGACACAAGGCCATTAACTTGTTCTTTTTGCTTATTTCTACAAATATCAGCCTGATAAATATGGAATTAATACACAATAATAAACAAGATAATTTTTAAGAAAAAAGAAAAAACAGTGTTTTAAAATACAACTAAACCATGATAATGTTTAGTTTAGATGTTGATGACTAAGTTTCAGGCATAGTGCAACTGTAACAAGGAGTCTGAGACATTCGGATCCATCTGCAAGGCTTTATTTAGAATCGTCAACAGGCAGGAATAATCACCAGAAAACAGGAACAACGTAGGTAATCCGGAACACAGTTCAATAGACAGGCAATGGTCACAATGGCAGGTAGCAGGAATCGTCAACGGGGTACACAGTCCAGAGTCATACACAGAAAATCCAACACAGAAATAAACGCTCAGAATTACGACCATAGGGAACGATAAGACTTCGCAATGAACAAGAGAAAGTCCGCGCCTTATAAAGGCGATCACTAATGGGATGATGAGCCACAGCTGAGACGGAAAAGTACTGGGTCCGTGTGAGAAAAGAGTCCGGGCGGAACTAATATTCGGGTGATGGTTCCCGCTGTGTTCGGTCGGAAAGGGCCACAGAGGCGCTATTGGTGACAGAGCCCCTCCCCTGCGAACGGCTCCCGACGTGAGCTCCTCCTCGGCGCCGGGGTCTACCACGAGGACGAGGAGCGGGTTTCTCCGGGTGTTCACGGTGGAATGTAGCAGTAAGTTGGGGGTCGAGCATGTCCTTAGAATTGACCCAAGACCGCTCCTCGGGGCCGTATCCCTCCCAGTCCACGAGATACTGGAGGACCCCGCCTCGGCGCCGAGAGTCCAAGATCTGGTTGATCTGATAAATGCTCTCTTCTGCGTCCATTAGGGGAGGAGTCTCTGCCGGAGCGGCCTCGTCCTGGTCCCCCTCTCCTCCCGGTTCCACAGCGGGCTTGAGCAGGGAAACATGAAAAGTGGGTGAGATACGGTAATGAGATGGGAGATCTAAACGGAAAGACACAGGAGTGATTTGTCTGATGATTTTGAACGGACCCACGTACCTTGGGCTAAGCTTTCTGCAGGGGAGTCGGAGTCTCAGGTCCCGGGTGGAGAGCCAGACCCACTGTCCGACCTGGTATGGGGGAGCAGCTCTCCGGAGGCGATTGGCTTGGCGGGTAACTCGTTGGATAGCCTGTCGTAGGTTGGTGTGTGCTAGATCCCAGGTAGCTTCGCTCCTCCGTAGCCAGGTGTCCACTGCGGGGAGGTTAGAAGGTTCCCCGGACCACGGGAATAGTGGAGGTTGGAAGCCTAACACACATTGGAATGGGGTAAGTTGGGTGGCGGGCTTCCTTAGGGAATTCTGGGCGTATTCAGCCCACATGAGGTATTCGCTCCAGTCCTCCTGATGGAGGTGACAGTAAGCTCGTAGGAAGCGGGAGAGTTCCTGATTCAGCCTCTCCACTTGTCCGTTGGATTGCGGGTGGTACCCTGATGTGAGGCTGATGTTGACGTTTAACTGAGACCAGAGGGACCTCCACACACGGGACGTGAATTGGGGTCCTCGATCCGAGACTATGTCTTCGGGCAAACCATAAAATCGAAAGACCTGGTTGAGCAAGGCTTGAGCAGTCTCCCATGCAGTGGGAAGTTTGGGAAGCGGAATAAGGCGGCATGACTTGGAGAACCGGTCAATGATGGTGAGGATCACGGTGTTGTGGTGAGAAGGTGGCAAGTCGGTCATGAAGTCGACGGCCAGGTGGGACCATGGTCTCTCTGGGATGGGAAGAGGCTGGAGCAGACCGGCAGGGCGCTGGCGTAGGGATTTGGTTTGGTTGCATGTGACACACTCCTTGACGAAGGTTAGAATCTGTTTAGTCATGGAAGGCCACCAGAACTTATTGAGAACGAGTTCCCTGGTCGCCTGGACGCCGGGGTGGCCGGCGCTGGGATTTTCGTGGATCAGTGTCAATACGCGATGCCGTAGGGGAGCGGGGACGTAGGTCAGTCCAGGAGGGCATTCCGGAGGAGCAGGATCTGTTTCTAGGGCCTCAGTGATCTCGGCCATGATGTCCCATTGCACGGGGGAGACGATCTGGGAGATGGGAATGATGGTGGCCGGAGAGGTGTCTGATTGGGACAAGTCGTATTGGCGGGAGAGTGCGTCCGCCTTACCGTTCTTGGACCCGGGCCGATAGGTTATGGTGAAGAGAAACCTGGAGAAGAATAACGACCATCTGGCCTGGCGGGCATTGAGACGTCTGGCGGTTCTCAAGTACTCCAAGTTCTTGTGGTCGGTTAGAATGAGAAAGGGTATGGTCGAGCCCTCCAACCAGTGTCTCCATTCCTCCAGGGCTGCTTTCATGGCCAACAGTTCTCTGTCCCCGACATCATAATTACGTTCCGCGGGATTGAGTTTGCGAGAGTAGTAGGCACACGGGTACAATTTCTCTGGGGTTCCCTGGCGTTGTGACAGTATAGCTCCGATACCTGTGCTGGAGGCGTCCACCTCCACAGTGAACTGACGTCGGGGGTTTGGATGTTTCAAGATGGGAGCCGAGGTGAAACGAGTCTTCAGATCTTGGAACGCTTTCTCGCAGAGCGTAGACCATGCCAGTTTGTTGGATCCACCTCCACTGCGAGTGAGGGAAGTTAGAGGAGCTGCTACTTGACTGAAACCCCGGATGAATCTTCGATAGAAGTTGGCAAACTCCAGGAAACGTTGGAGGTCTTTGACGGTTTGGGGACGGGGCCAGTGTAGTACGGCGGAAACCTTGCTGTCATCCATTGTGACTCCCTCAGCAGAGATGATGTATCCTAAGAAGGAGACGGTGGAGAGGTGGAAGGCACACTTAGAGATTTTGGCGTACAGCTGATTCTGGATTAGTCTTTGGAGCACAGCCCGTACGTGTTGGACGTGTTCGGACAGGGTGTCGGAGTAGATCAGTATGTCATCAATGTAGACTATGACGCACTTGTTGAGCATATCTCGGAAAATATCGTTGATAAGGGCCTGAAAGACAGAGGGACTGTTGGACAGACCGAAGGGCATGACCAGATATTCATAGTGGCCAGTCGTCGTGGAGAAGGCCGTCTTCCACTCGTCACCTGCCCGGATGCGAATGAGATTGTAGGCGCATCTCAGGTCGAGCTTGGTAAAGATACGGGCAGTGCGAAGTTGTTCCAGGGCTGAGGGTACCAAGGGTAGGGGATAACGGTACTTGGTTGTTACTTCGTTAAGGGCTCGGTAGTCGATGCAGGGACGCAAGGATCCGTCCTTCTTTTTTACGAAGAAGAAGCCCGCCGAGGTTGGTGAGGTGGAGGGTCGGATGAACCCCTTGGCGAGTTCCTCGTCGATGTATTGCTGCATGCTCAGAGTCTCGGGTTGAGACAGGGGATATACACGACCCTTGGGGAGCGTGGCTCCTGGTAAGAGCTCGATGGCACAATCCGTGTCCCGATGAGGTGGAAGCTGGGTGGCCCGGGATTTGCTGAATGCAGAGTGGAAATCCCAGTAAACCTCGGGAAGGTCCTGCGGGGGTTGACTTTCAGGTTGAGGAACTGGGACCACGTGATGGTTCCTCTGTGGGGATTTGAGACATCTCTGGAGACAAGATTGGGACCACTGGGTGATGTCCTGATCCTTCCAGGAAATTTGTGGATCGTGGAGGGTGAGCCAGGGGTGGCCTAGAATAATGGCGTGGTGAGGTGATTGGGTGACATGGAGCTGGATGGTCTCGGTGTGCAGGGAGCTGGTGATCAGTGTGATGGCCTCAGTGAGGTGGTAGATCTTTCCAGCACCTAGTGGTCTTCCATCCAGGGCTGCCACCGCCATAGGAGGGTCACATGGAACAAGAGATATGCGATGGCGATTAGCAAAGTCTTGGTCAATAAAGTTACCGGACAATCAAGTTATAGGACAATCAAGCACACATCCAACAAGAGAGAGGGTGACAAGGAATCGTGGCTTACCCGAGTGCTGGTGGTTCTAGGAGGACGAGCGGAACATTGAGCTCGGAAGTGACCAGACTGACCACAGTAAAGGCATAGACGATTTCTCATCCTTCTCTCGCGCTCCTCATCCGAGAGGCGGGAAAATCCCACTTGCATGGGCTCCTCCAGGGCGTGAGCCGAAGACTGGGGTGAGGCGAGAGGTAATCGTGGTTGGCGATTCCTGCGAGAGCGGAGCAGATGGTCCAGTTTGATCGCCATCTCCATATACTCCTCCAAAGTCTTGCACTCATCCCGACAAGCGAGCTCAGCCTGCAGGTCCGTGCGAAGCCCTCGACGAAACATGGCCTTAAGGGGTTTTCCTTCCCAGCCCGCCTGGGCTGCTAGTGTGCGAAACATGAGAGCGTAATCCGCAGCGGTGGAAGATCCCTGGCGAAGGTTTAATAGTTCTTCCTCAGCCTCCTTGCCATCCTCAGCGTGATCAAACACCTCCCGGAATTTGGTGAGAAAGTGCTGATACGACGGGAAAACCATCTGTTGGCCCTCCCACAAGGCCGTTGCCCAGCTCAAGGCCTTACCGGTGAGAAGGGTGCAGACGAGGGAAACCTTGCCATCCTCCGTCACAGAGCCCGGCGGCAGCGAGTTCACATAGATGGCACACTGCATAAGAAAGCCCCTGCACTTGCCTGGAGAGCCGTCATACTTCTCTGGAAGTGCCAAGCGGGGTGCGTGAATTCCCGTGGTGAAGACCGCGGAAGGCGGCGCGGTGGGGGCTGCAGTGGGAGGATTCGATGCAGTGGGGTCTTGTTGCACAGCCTGTGTGAGGGACCGCATAGACCGCACCAACTCCTCGGTCATGGTGGTCAGCCGATCCAACTGTTGGTGATGCACAGTCAACAGAGAGGCTTGCCGTGTCACTTCAGTAACCACTTGATCTAAAGCCGCTGGATCCTGAGATGGCGAAGTCTTCTGTAACAAGGAGTCTGAGACATTCGGATCCATCTGCAAGGCTTTATTTAGAATCGTCAACAGGCAGGAATAATCACCAGAAAACAGGAACAACGTAGGTAATCCGGAACACAGTTCAATAGACAGGCAATGGTCACAATGGCAGGTAGCAGGAATCATCAACGGGGTACACAGTCCAGAGTCATACACAGAAAATCCAACACAGAAATAAACGCTCAGAATTACGACCATAGGGAACGATAAGACTTCGCAATGAACAAGAGAAAGTCCGCGCCTTATAAAGGCGATCACTAATGGGATGATGAGCCACAGCTGAGACGGAAAAGTACTGGGTCCGTGTGAGAAAAGAGTCCGGGCGGAACTAATATTCGGGTGATGGTTCCCGCTGTGTTCGGTCGGAAAGGGCCACAGAGGCGCTATTGGTGACAGCAACCACGCAATGTTAGATTTCTCTAACATTGTGAGGTCTCACTCACAACACACAACTTTGTAAATAAAATAAAATAAAATATTATGGAAGTTATTGTACTGTAATTGTAATTTAACCATATTTTATTTATTAATATTATGGCTTCATGTTGATTTAAAGTTTTTGGTTGTTATTAACTAATACCTACTAACATCCGGCACAATCTGACCCCAACATCTGACCCCAAATAAACGGATAATGCAATGTTCACAATCTACACTATACAGTTAGATATTCTCCTACTTAGTATCTTTGGGTGTATTTTTACACACCATAGTGATGCAAAGTTCCACACCCTATGGACTAACTTTAAAACATAATCTTTATACAGGAATCACACGTGTCCATGTAAGATTCAAAAGACCAATTCACTAAACCATCAAATGATGATGGTTTTATTACTCCGCTAGATTTAGTCATCTTGTTGGACCGTATGTGTTTTAGGTGAAGACGTTTCTTTGAGAGCCGTTTATAGAAATAAATGACGATTAAGAATTTAAGTGATAGTCTTTCTGTTTGACTAAATTGATACTACATTTAGTGCAACTTTCCCTCTATCTACGAATCACACAAACTGTTTTACACTTAAACTATTACAACAGAATCACATCCGCCTATTTGCACAGAGAGAGGCATATTCATCAAAGCTTGAAGCTGTTAAACAAAGTTCCACACTTTGGTAAAACCTGCTGATAAAATTGCGCAAAAGTAAATTCTAATTCTAATTCTTCATCATCATGAGCCATTTAAAACAAATACAGAAAAGCCACTATAGTGATCAGTTTTAGATGAATGCCTGTCATTTTTTTGAATGCCTGTCATTGACATTTTACCCACTAGTCAATTACGCTGTTTTTGTACAGTTTGCAAAAAGTAAAGAGTCTCAGAGTGTGGTCAAACATGAACAAATATTGCATAAAGAGAATTAAATGACCGTCCTTCTAGTATGAGTGTGTTTAAGACTAAACAAATCATATCTCTTTTAGAACATCTTTCTGCGATCTCTACGAAACATGAAAGATGAGTATTGCTGTTTTTCTGTTACCTCTAAAACTACTACACTTTAAACTCGTCTAACTATTACACTTATTTTGTTATTATTACACAGTTATTTTGTGTGTGTGTGTGTGTGTGTCACTAAACAACGGTTAAGCTAATGAATTACAGTTGATGCGTGGTATTTTTACGTGAAAGGAGGGTTGATTCATTTTTTATTCTGTTCACACCAATACTTTGACACCAGAGTTTTAGGCCCGATCCAGAAAACAGACATTGTGTTTTATGTCTTAATAATAGTTCTTCTTTTTATGATCTTCTTTTTATTCGGCATAATGCCGAAATGTTTTAACATATAGTAAATTTAAATGGTTAGATAAATCATCTAACTATTATATCTAACAATCAACAGTTATATGTGAAACAAGCTCAGTCGCATTAGAGTCGGATTCTTGTTGAACATTGTTACTGAACCGTTTAACAGCGCTATTGTTCTCGGCCTCATCAAAGTTCACATAGTTTTCACCGGAGCATATCGACTCTGAAACAAGACTTTGTTTAAAAGATTTTGTTTGCATTTCTTCTGAAACACCCTGTTTTGAAATTGTTTAACATCACTAGCGTAACACTTATCGTATTGCCGGGTGTGATTGTAATGTTTTGTATGCCGTTTTCTTTACACTTTCCCCCGGATAACTGTTTCCTACAGTTAGCTGTAATGTTAGTGAACTCTAGGTCTTCTCTTTGTACATATACAGGGCCGGAGTGGGGCCACTTTTCAGCCCGGGAGTTTCAGGCCCAAGACCGGCCCACTTTTTCCATGGTGGAATTCCAAATTAGCACTTTTTTTTAATTGGATAAATGAAGCAACAGTTCAGCTCGTGCTATTATGTAGTTTGTATTAATACCATGGGTTAAAGCTGCTGTAGGTAGGAATGGTCTAAAAAACTTCTTTTTCAAATTTGTTTAAACTTTATGTATATATCAATACATAATTTAAATGTAAGTATTCTGAAAAAGAAATTATAAAAATCGAGTGTATGTAGACCTCTCACGACTGTTTTAAAGAGAGCTCATTATTTCCATTCAGTCCACCCTCTTCCTTCTGGGCTCCTTCCAAAGCCACGCCTCCAAAACACATGAACGCGCGACTCCGACCGCTGAGCTGAAGAAGACGCATTATTTACCTGAGACGAGGAAGGAGAGGAAGGAGTGCAGTGCATGTAGCATCATGTCAGAATCACATGTAATAAAAAAATCTAACTTTATCATTATGAATATAAACAAATAAGATGTATTTTAGTACTATCAAGCTAGCATATCGATATTGGTAAAGTTAAAAATATATATTTTTTGATTCGCTAACGAGCTATAAAGCTGCAGTAGGGAGTTTTTAGAAAACGTTGACTTAGCCTGAAAATAATTCTAGTGATATGTAATGCTAAATAAGGTTCGCTAGTACTTATATTTTTGCAACATGACAAGCCAGTGAATTAGCAGGTTTCAATTGTTGCTTTGCACAGTGCGTGACATTTTATCTGTAGTCTATGTTATGCGGCTAGAGTTTTGACACCGAGTCAATGGGCTCCGACGAGGAATTCACACCCACAGCGAGTTCGACGAGTCAACGGGCGGGGAGGAGAGGAAGCCGTGGTGTGCGCGGAGCATCAGGCAGGGGACGTGGGAGACGGGGCAGAGGTCGTCGAGTGGGTCCAACTCCCGAGCACCTCAGCAGAGAGGACATGGAGCGTGTGGAAAATTTAAGATTTGAGAGGATTGCTTATGAACGTGTAAGTTAGCTCAGTTATAAATGTTTTCCCTTTGCACATCATAATGTATAATATTGTAAAATTTAATTTTGTTTATATAATATTGATATATGTAGTGTAATGTTAGCCGTATATCTGTAGATAATGAAAATTTTGTCTGTTATCACTAGGAGCAAATTCAACAATTGAATTTACAACAGACACAACAAGTGTTGCAGCAATGTTTGGCACGGGATCCAAGCCTAATTTTCGATGTCCTCACCCATTTGGGACCTGCTTCTCCTCCAACATTACCTCCTGTCCCCGGGCAATTATCATGGTGCATCTGTCTGAGATGCAGAGAAATGCCCACTGTGGTGGAGAGGAAGTGCTGTCTTCAACAGCCGCCTTTTTGCATTTCAACTCTACCACACATGGAGGCATACATTCTGCAGGCGGGAGTCCTGCGTCTGGCACGGAGGATCTGGAATGACCTGCGTGCTGTAGTTGACCTTCCAGATGAAGGTGAAGACAACAGGCAATTTAGACATGCTGCATATAGACAGTTTGTGGCTTGGCAGTGTGGGACTCTGGGTCCTGGTCTCAGAGTGGTTATCCCAAGCTGCTGTGTCTGGGCAATCCGGGACCGCTTTCCAGATCCTCATGGACAATACAGGGGATTTATTCTGAGGAGGGTATAGCTGCTGTGTGGTGTGCTTTTAAAAATTTGAAAGCTTGCTTGTTGTTTAAAAATTGTGATTATTTAAAATAATATTTCTATTACAAGTTTTGTAAATATTTTTAAATAAATGTTTTAAAATTGAATTATGCAATTGCTCATTTGTGTTAAAAAACCAACACTTTACCATTGTACATTACTTACTTATCTTTTGGATCAATTTAAAACACTAACTTTCAATAGGATTGATTAGAATCACTGGGTCAATACTAGTCATGCAATGTCGAGGAAGTTTACTAAGCCAAGGAATAACAACATCTTAAAAATATTATCTTTTATTTTGCATTTTGGTAAAATAAATTGCCTTTTTTTGCTAAGTACTCCTACACAATAAAATACGTGAACATTTTGATTTTTGCTGAAAGATGATTTCTTCACGTGCCACTATTTCTGGGGCAATGTCTGACCTGTTGAAGGAGCATAAAGTTTGATCTGTCAGACATTTTAATTTACAAATGATTACATCAGGAGATAGAAGAAAACACGTGCATGTTTGAAAATAATCATAATTTAAAAAAAAAAGGCACTTCTTACCCTGGCCCCTGCTGACTTGGGTTTCCAATAGCTCCTGTGTGGTGGGAGCTGGCACACCGGACAGCACACCATGCTGACGTGGGTCATTTGGTCTCATGGTTATTAGTCGAGGGAGTCCACGTCCTGATGACACCCGTTTCCTTACAATTTCCCTCTGAATTTCTGGGATGTAACGGTAGACCTTTTCCTCTTTTATGGCATACAAACTCCACTTTCTGGACTTCTTATTATAGAGTTTGCGATATCTGAAATTAGATATTTGTAAGACAATGAAAACAAATTAAAATATGTATATTCTATATCTTGTTTTATATGTTAAAGTAATGATAAGCATAATAAATATTAACTTGACCCCCCACACACAGTTTGCTGTAGTGATGCGAGTCTATTAGTATTCCAAAATACAAATGCTAATCAATAGAAGCAGGCTAGAATTCTGTTTATGATAGTAACTCCAGATTATGTTTTGACAGTACATGGTGATTACAATGCAGACGTCTGTATTACAATTCACTTTTCAATGTGCATTTACAACCTAACACTCTGGATAAGACATTATGCAAAGTACATACTCTATGGAGCCATCAGCCTTTCTCTTGGGTGGTCTGTGAACATGGTTGTTGTAATCCAGGCCAGCCAGTAAGATTCGGGCTTCATATACAGCAGGGCTGAAACTAAAGCGCTTGCTGGGATACATTAAGATATGATTATGAAAAGACTCCAGCTCAGCGGTTGACCTACAAATTCAGTGCGAAGTGTAAAATTAAATAATGTTTTTCACAATAGTAATATATATAAAACAAATGAATATTTTTTACAGGCAACATGACAAGAAAATGAATAAGGATAATCATACCTAAAATGCAAGTACTTGTGTACGTCCTTTAGCCAGCGTTCATTGAGAATGATTTCTGATAAAGCATGATGGGCCACGGACCCCTTCTCTATCCACCCCTTGTCTCTGTGCTCCTCCAAGGGACCATGCTGACAGGCATCCAGTGACCACTCGTGCTCTCCCGTGACATGGTGAAGAAGGCCAATCCACATGTCCTAACAGTTTTAAATTATTTTTAGAATAATTAAACATAGAATTTGTATAGTAGTTGCCTTTTATCCATCATGTTTCAATATTGGTGAATTTTTATTAATTTGATAATTGTACAACATTTCTCATGTAGTAATGAACAATACCAAGTTCTACACAAACCTGCTATTTTTATCTCACATCTCAACAACACCAGAGTGTTGAAGTATTATTAAAGAAAATTGCATATAGTATATTTGGGTAATAGTATTACTCACAAAAAAGTCATCATAGTTTTCAGCCATCTTGCAGCAGAACCAGAAATGAATGCAGACATCCTTGTTCCACTGCAGAAGAATGGAACAACCCCTTTGCTGCCCTGCTTAAATATACAAAAAATAAAAAAATTAACAAATACAAATATAGGAAAAAAATATACAAGTTTGACAATAGTGAAGTACATTTTTATATCAAAAAACTTACAGCATGTATCTTCTTGCCCAAGTTTTTGGAACCATGCCACATGTCTAGAGTGTGCAGCACTCCGCTATGCTTGTATTTTCCTTTGACTGGGTCTTTCGAATAAGAGGGCAACAGAAATATAATTAGATATTCTGATTCATTGTCAGATTAAAGACTCAGAGGTCAAGCAAACATTTAACATTAGTATTAGTATGACTGTACTGGACTTACTGAAGAGAGCAGATATCTGTGAATGTGCATCTGTGCATACTTCAGCAAGTTTAACCTCCTGGTGGAGCTGGTCGAAACTCATGATAAAACCTTCCCTCTCCATAATCACAGAATTCCTCTGCATCTCTCGCTTGTCAATGTTGACTATTGATAGGATTTCTTTGGTGTCATTCTCCATGATGGTGTAGGTGCAGTACTGAGCACAAAACCCAGGACTGTCCATACGCCCATCACCTATAAAAATTAACATATGCACAGGAAACAAACATCTTGTCAAACAACAGTGTCAGCAGAGATGCATGTGAACATTGGCTGGGGTGCTATAATTATACTCACCAAGTACTACAACATTGTCCTTTGACTGCAGCCTGGAAACTACTTCTGCTCTGTTGCTGTTCCAAAAGTCTTTGATGGTATCAACACAGTATGTGTCCTGTATTTTAAAGAAAGTTGTCCGCTCCACTATTCCCATATTCATAAACTTGAAGAGCAATGCAACTTTGGCATAATTGTTGCCAGAGAGTAATATATTTGATGCCAAAAGGAAGTCCCCAGCTTGCATCCCGTACTTGAAAGTAGGCTGGGAGTTCCATTGCCACACACAATGATTGTTTGGACAGATCTGGAAAACATATTTACAAACACATATAATATTACTTTCTAAATGTTACAATGATGACGTTACAACTGATTAAACAACACACAAATTAACATACCCATTGCATGATGACTGCATCATGAACAGTGTCCTCCAAGCTGATGGCCTGAAGAGCATCCAGACATATTTTTTGTTGAATGGCACCACTAGTGCTGATTGAATAAAAAAAAAAAAAAACATTTAGAAGATAAAATAATTTTCTAAAAAGACAACTTTTATTTAGGAACTTACCGAACACATAAAGGTGGGATGTAATCCTCATCATCACTGTCATCATAGTCACTGGCTTCCTCTATGGTTTCCTCTTCCTCTGATGTTGAAACTTCTCTTGTGTCCTCATGTGGAGCCCATGTCCTGTCCTCAGCCCAGTCAATACTATGTACAGTGAATAAAATATTAGTCAAGGACACCCAACACGTCCAATCTCAGATCAAATATATATAAATACTACTGCTTACACAGAGTTTTGAATGTGATTGAAGTCATTTTCATCGATGTCATCATTAATGTCGAGCGATGACATACTAACAATTAGAAAAAAATAAAATAAAAACATTATAGAAAATTGATGCAGACACACATAACAAAAAAAAAATTGTAATCCATCAAAATTTTCTCAATACTTTTAATCTATTACAGAAGTTCAGTGTTTTTTCTTTCTACATTACTTAATAATTACTAAAATAATTATAAAAAATAATTATAAAAATTACTTAAATAATTTGACAATAATATTTTTAACCCTCTGATGGTCCTCGGTCATTTCTGACCGAATAATTTTCTGTTTTGAAATTTTAAAAATCACAGCTTCATCGGAAGGCTATGAAACTTGGTGACTTTTCTGGGATTAGGTATGTGAATACAAAAAAAAAATTGAGGTCATGATCCGAGCATGCTAAGTGGTCGTAAAAAAAATAGTCACACTCGTGGTCTTCGGTCAAAAATGACCGACCCATAGGAAATGAATGGGAAATTTACAAAAACACAAAAATTCTCTGAATTTTTGTCTGTACAATCTACAAATCGGACACGATTCTAAAAAAAAGTACACCGCAGTAAAGGGGTGACACTCTACAACATCAAGAGTGCAAAAAATTCACACCCACCCACACACACACACATACAAACACACGTTTATACACATACACACCAATAAATTCAGATTACAAAAATCTGTTTTGAATTTTTAAAAATCACAGCTTCATCAGAATGTTACGAAACTTGGTGACTTTTCTGGCATTAGGTATGTGAACACACAAAAAAATTGAGTTCATGATCCGAGCATGCTAAGTGGTCGTAAAAAAATTAGTTATGATTTTGGTCTTCGGTCAAAATTACCCCCATAGGAAATGAATGGGAAATTGACAAAAACACAAAAATTCTCTAAAAATCAGCCACGATGCAGAAAAAAAATGCTCAGCAATGAAGGGGTGAAGCTCTAAAACATCAAGAGTGAAAAACATAACATAATTAATAATTATAATTAATATATGTATATATAATTAATATAATAATTATTAAAATTATTAAAATAATAATTAATAAAATGTTATAAACCTTGGCAAAAAGTATTATTTGAGAATTTCTAAAAAAATACATTCAATCCACATCTTAAAAGTAAGTAATTTGGTCCAAAAACAACTAGAATTCACAAACATCTCCATTTAGAGCTATACAGGCATCTAGTGGTAAACCCATGCAATAACATGTTTTATTTAATTTTATGATTAATAAATTGATGAATTTTTTTTTATTTTATTTTTTTTCTGAAAGCCTAGTCTCTATTTTACCCGAAAATACTGCATAGAATTTTTTTTTTTTTTTTTTAAAAAACAAAAAAAACCAACATTATTTTCAATGGCAAAAAATGGACTATAAATATTGCATAAATATTAATAAGTTCAATCAAATTGTCTCAAAATTCTAAATTAAAAAGAATAAATATTATAGAACAAAAATAAATTGCATTGGTTTTTACTGGGATGGAGGAAGTTTCATTTTTAGGTGTCCGGTCATTTATGACCGGGAAGGCCCCCAGTGTGACTGCTAAACGAAGACCATCAGAGGGTTAATGCCTGACTGCAGAGCCAATACTGAACAAACGTCTACATTACATAGTGAAATATCCCAAAATTATCTTCATGTTTATCTCTACTATAGTTTATTTTATTTTTTAATTATGTTGAACTGAATAAATTTAATAAACAAACAACCTAACAACCATACTGTATTCCTTTCCTATTGTCCTACAACCAAGATTAACATCAGAGCTACACAAGTTCTATTTCAAGCCAGAATATATTATAATAAAGAATCTTTCATGACTTACCTTGTTTCTAAAACACAAATAGGTGTCTCCCCAACTTCACTGCAGCCCAGACCCTCCCCAAAATCATCATCACTGTAGAAAATCAAATAATTGAGGTCAAACCATTATCAGATTTTGCACACATTTATCACAGATTAAAATGTACTTTATATACTGCGTCTCTACCAACTTGCCTCTAATTTTCAATTGTCCTTATGTTTGTACAGTGAATCATACATCATAATCTTTCGGACCAAACATCTAATAACACACCGTGAACACCGCTGAGGCAGAACCAACATAGTGAGCTTAGTAATATAGGCTTTCACAATAATTTTCGTACCGATCTGAGGATGAGTCGCCAACAATACTAGAAAGGGCAGGGATAGGAAGCGTAGTCATCGGATGTTTGGTTGGTGTTGATGTTATATGCAAAGCACAACCCTGAAATCTACAAGAAATCATGCCATACATAATTTTGAAATTATCTTAGTTGTGTAACGTTAGTTCTTAAAAAATGAAACAAATCAAGCAGGGATAACGTTACTTACTTGTCAAGCAGAAATGTGGCTAACTCGGCATCGGTTTTAAATCCTTTCAGGACACGTAGATCCCTCCACCTCTGAAAAGCCGCTCCGATATTTACCCTCGTTTTATTTCGGACTCTATCAAATTCTTTCTTTTTGGATTTTTTTTCATCGTCATCTGTCTTTTTCCGTTTACCCGTTATTTTATGAGCTGGTGTCACACGAGGAATTGGCAGTTTGGATTGTTTATCCGTCATTAGCACATCAGCAGGAACACCGGCAGTATTGATTTTGAATGGCCGCACGCGCTGTGCAGGAGAGGGGGGTGATCAGCGCGCACACGAGCAAGATTGACACTCCTAAGACACTCCTCCTGGCTCTGATTGGTTGTTTCTTACCGGGAGCGGTGTATTTCTGCAAATGGCAATAGGACCACTGGGAGGAGCCTGAGGGGCTTGATTTTTTCACAGATTATCTGTCTCATATTCTACTGTCAGGACATAATGACAGTTTTAATAAATATGTAAAAAATAAATTTTTTCAAAAGTTACCTACTGAAGCTTTAACAAATGATGTAAAGGTTAAATAATAATTCACTTAGACTTTATAAGAAGCATAAGAAGTAATTGCAACTTTTTCACACAATTCTTACTTTATATTTCGCAATTCTGACTTTATAACACGCAATTGCGACTTTATTTCACGCAATTCTGACTTATCTCTCACAATTCTGACTCTATATCTTGCAGTTCTGACTTTATAAGCAATTGCGACTTTATATCACGCAATTCTGACTTTATATCTCACAATTCTGACTCCATATCTTGCAGTTCTGACTTCATATTTCGCAATTCTGACTTTATAACACGTTTTATGACTTTATATCACACAATTCTGACTCTATATCTTGCCGTTCTGACTTTATAAGCAATTGCGACTTTATTTCACGCAGTTCTGACTTTATATATTGCAATTCTGACTTTATAATAAGCAATCGCAACTTTATTTCACACAATTCTGACTTTATATCTCGCAATTCTGACTTTATAACACACAATTGCGACTTTATATCACGCAATTCTGACTCTATATCTCACAATTCTTTATAACACGCAATTGCGACTTTATTTCAGGCAATTCTGACTTTATATCTCACAATTCTGACTTTATAACATGCAATTGCGACTTTATTTAAGGCAATTCTGACTTTATATCACGCAATTGCGACTTTATTTCACGCAATTATGACTTTATATCTCGCAATTCTGATTTTTTTTTCTCATGTAAACTCGCAATTGTGAGATAAAAAGTCGCAATTGTCTTTTAAAATGTTTTATTCTGTGGCGGAAACAAAGCTTCCATACCTCCTGGCCTCTTCCTCCCATCCATCCTCCCTGACGCGTACCGTTACGGCTGGCCCAGCTATCAGTAGGCGCAGGCTGTGCCGCGGTAGCCTCCCTGAGAAAATGTTTTGAAAAGACGGGCTATGGACCCAACCATTTCTATAGGAGGGGAGGGGAGAACTCCCTCACATGGTACAACCCATGCTGAGTTGTGCGCTGCGGTGTCAGAATGCGGAACGTTTGTAGCCTAATGTAACTGATGTGACATTGAAATGTGAAAAGAAAAAAAAAAAAAGAAAAATCCTCGACCGGCCCAAAAGTGAAGCGGCCCACCGGGAATACTCCCGATTCTCCCGATTACCCACTCCGGGCCTGTACATATACGACAGTATTCACATGAATTGGCTTGAATTGATAAAATTATGGTTTAAACCATCATCTTCACGTGAGACATTTACATTATATTGTTATACCGTCCTAGTTTTTAAATAGCGCTAAAATGTATATTTTAACCCTTTATGCGGATATGCCGCACAAGCTTCTCTGTTCTCTGGTTCTATGTTTTTAAAAATAAAGACAAGGATGCCTCTTTCTATAAGCGACCCTCAAAATCTTATTGAAGAAAAACTTAAATCAGCTGGTGCTTGATAACTATTGAAGTTATTAAACACCCCTGAATTCGGTAATGATGCGATATTTATCACGTTTTAATTTTAACTCAATGCTCTAAAGGTCTATGAACTTTAACATCTTGTTGGTCAAATTAACTTTTTCAAATTATTCTTAAAGCACATTAACTTAAAGCATGCGCATCCTAACTACTTTCTAAAAGTTTGTTACAGAACTTATGGTGAACAATTCACCCATATGTTTTAAACGTGTAATGTTTAATCAGATTTTGTTACTGGATTGAGTGAAAATAATAAACTACTCCTTTGTTTTTATTCATCAAGTTAAATGTAAATTTGCAAATCCAAAAACTGTTGTTACTTGGATGATGAATATCTTCACTTTATGATAGGAAAGTACGGACAGCGCCTTTGACCAAGCCTCTACATATCGGGCACTTGCGCAGAGAAGGCGCACATTCTTTGCACACAACTAGGTGACCACAGGGGATGAAGACAATGTTCACTTCCTTATCCATGCAAACTTTGCATGTGCGCTCCTCTTGAAGTCTTCTTAACTGTTCCTCCATTGGCAAGTCTGAAAGATCTTGACTCGGGGATGCAGCTTCATTTGTCAATTTGTCACACTCAAATTCCATCTCTAAAGCAGACTTCACCACAGGATTGTTCATTATCACTGCATCTTCTGAACGGTCTTCTCCAGGACCCAGGTGTACAACCAGTGGATCAACAAATTCTCTTGAGTCGCTGTCTCCATTAGTCAATAGCTGCTCAAATAGTCTTGGAAATCTTGCTTGAATCTGATGAACAAACTCTTGGCCCTTTTCTTGCAAGAGGTATTCACATCTTGGAAACCACTTGGCATGTTCTACCCATGGATCATCACCAGACTCCCAACATCTGAGTCCACCATCACAACAAAAGCACTTCACGTCATCATTATGACCAACATAGTAAAAACCAGCCTTAGCCAATTGGTCTGGTCGAACAGTTGTTCTTGAGGGCCAGTTGACAAATGTGAGCGACCTTTCTTCACACTGTTTCATTGCCGATACATTGGAAAGGCCACCACCAGATAAAGGTACATTATCTGCACGGTCACCTCGAACGAAGCGGCAGTTGGGGTAATGCCTCTGGTGCTCTGATACTGCACGATCTCCCGGTTCCCAGTTGCTAAGCTGGCCTCCACAACTGAAGCAACCCACTCTGTCGCCCTGGCCAAGGTAGTAGAAACCACTTTTGGCAAGCTCGGCTGGAGTCACTGTAGCAAGAGTCCAATTCTGAAAGGTGTCAAGGCGTTCCTGTTCCCGACGCATGCCAGGATTGTGACAAGCCGGAGGTCGCTGGTGAGACATATCCTGGTGAGACATATCCAGGTTTAAGTAACTCACCTGCTCCTCCTTTTGGGCTGAAACGGATGCCGTGGTGGTCGATGTTACGGCTGTCGCAGGGGCGGAAAGAGGATGGCTACGTTGCGAAGCGGGGGAAAAGGCAGAGTGAGAGGACGACAGGAGGTTTGCGGTGGGTGGTAAACTCTGGATGAAGACATAAAAATTTGACCACTCAAGCCCTTCTCTCTGCCGGACATCCCATGACTAGTGTCTAGTCGTCCATGACAGAACACATAATCTTATTAAACTTATTAAATACCCTCTATGATGCAGGACCCGATGCTAAGAACAAAATCAAATTTTGTTCAACAACACAAAATGTCCTTTTTCTGTTCTGTACACAGCGGGCAAATTAGTTGTATCATTTGAAAAATCACCACACAATTTCAGGTATTCACATCTTGGAAATGGTTGCCACCTCGGGAATACAGTAATTAAAATGCAGAAAACAAATATTTAAATATTTAATCTTTTAAATCATGTAGTATTTTTTATTATTCTAAATATTATTATTTTTATGTATACTATTTTTATGAGCTCAGACATTTTTTTAACCAGAAATTTTTATTTCAACATTATACTTTCGAGTATACATTGAAGTAGTGAAGAAAATGATAGACCGGCATTACGTACATAAAGTAAAACAACATTTACAGATGGTCTAACCAGAATAGAAAATCTCTGCAGGCTATCATGTTTTGCTCTAGGGTATAGTTGACCAGACTTTCAACTATTTCACCAACGTCAGTTTTTACATTTTTTGACACCAGTGACACACAGAGATCTGTTACAAATGTCCATATAGCGAGTATCTCAGTGATTTCGAATTCGTCAGAACATTCACGCAACACATCCAGAACTTTTCTGAGGATTACGCCGATCGGCTCTTTGCCATTAAAAAACATGGGTGTTACATCAGGCCATGACTTTGTCAGGCCTCTTACGACATCCATTTCATTTTTGAGATTTGTCACACGTTTGGTATCCTGCGTACAATCGTTTTTCATACCACACGCATCATCGATGATCCTGTGCATCAAGCCAGCCATTTGGCCTCTAAAATGATCTTTAAACATAGAGTCTAGCGTAGCTCTTAAAGGACACTCTTTGCCCGTGGCGCACTCACACGCCGGATGATACTTGTGCCCCACATCGCCAGAACTCAATGCGGAGTCGTTCTCCATCAGGTTTTGCGTCAACCATTTTTTCAACTTTTTGAATAGTCCACTATTCGATGATGAAAGATGCTTTTCGTTCCTGGAATATTCCTGGAATCTCCTGAGTGAGTCCTTGCGGCACAATCGTCCAGGGTTTGTGCGTTAATGCTCGAAAGTTTGTGTTTTTGGGTTAAAAGTTTGTGTCAGGTTCAAGCAAACAGGAATGTTGAAGCGGGCTTTGATCAGTGAGATGATGCAGTAGCGCAGCAGTCCGCGGCTAGTAGAGCTAGAGTAGAGCTAGAGCGTGCGATGTCCTGAAATATTTATCAGGACAACAGCTCAGCCTGCCCTGCTGGAGGGGCTGAATAGGGGGTGGTCATCAGGAAAGCCATAAATAACTAGTTCCTGCATAACCAACAAGTCCTACATGTCGCCAGAGAGAAGTTTATTATTTTCACTCAATCCAGTAACAAAATCTGATTAAACATTACACGTTTAAAACATATGGGTGAATTGTTCACCATAAGTTCTGTAACAAACTTTTAGAAAGTAGTTAGGATGCGCATGCTTTAAGTTAATGTGCTTTAAGAATAATTTTGCGCAGGCTTTAAGTCAGGGGTGTCAAACTCATTTTCATTGAGGGCCACTTCAGCATTATGGCTGCCCTCAAAGGGCCGGTTGTAACTGTAAGACTTTTTATATATTGTCTCTTTATTTGATTATTACTTATTTAAGTTACAAATATTGTATATGCATTTGCAGGGGTGTTTCTAGGTTTTAAAAACATCAGGGGATGAGCCCGAAACATCAGGAGCTGGGTAATAATGATTTGATACAGAGAATAATGTATATTGTATATATGCAGGGGCAAACTGGCTCAAAAATTCAGCCCTGGCACTGTAGCCACACCAGCACACATTACCACACAGTCATGCGTATTCAAATGTGAGGTAGTTAGGGGGGTTCGGGGACATGCTCCCCCGATAAAATTTGGATTTCTCGGACCTACATAGGTGCATTTTAAGGTGTTTAAAGGCCAAAAAATTTGGATAACAATAGCTTTAAAAGCATGTCAGTGGGCAGTAGCATAAATTATGTCAAGATAACAGATTCTTAAAAATGAGAATGAGGATAAATTTTGCAATGAATTATCCACACTACAAAATGGAAATGCAGAATGTTTCTGCTTATTGTTGACAATATACAATCACATATTCCAAACAGGAACGGCCTTAAATGAGAAATCTTTCAAGGATTATTTTGCATAGATGTTACATTTCAATCAAAAACCAGTGCAATATTTGTGTGTCCAGAGGCAAATGAGCAATTTATATTAGCATTAAAGATTGGTTTCAGCAACTTGTTTCTTTCCTGAGTTAATCAATGTTTTTGGCACTAATCAGTTTAAATTTCAATTATTCACTCATAAAAACAGTCACTTGTCGCCACCTACTGGCTTAATGATGCAAGTGGCGCAAACACAGACAAGCGGAGTGATACAAATGGTGAAAATGCTAATACTGGTACCTATATTAAAATAATATAAAATATCAATATATTATTCTTCAATCAGTTCTATGCAGCAGAATCAG
Source organism: Squalius cephalus (assembly GCA_022829025.1). NCBI lineage: Eukaryota > Metazoa > Chordata > Actinopteri > Cypriniformes > Leuciscidae > Squalius > Squalius cephalus. The sequence goes on from CM040798.1 coordinate 20,525,937, forward strand.
ATTTAACAGATTTATTTTTTGACCAATTGTCAAAATAAAGTATAGTCCTACAAAGCTATTTTTATCAGAGCATGAGCAGAGCAGGGAGAGGACCAGTGAACGAGAGGATCGTGATTCGTGTAATTTTACCAGTGTTGCCCAGCACGGCTATACACACCATGTTACAGCACAGTAGTGATATTGCAAAAAGAAACAAGTCCAGAGAAATTTCATGTCGGCACGTTTTTTTTAGCGGACTTTGCCTTTCCGGTGAGCGTGAGCAGAGCTCGCAACTCAAACACACACACACACACACACACACACGGAGGTTGCTTGCGGAACATTGAGCAGAACGCGCTTGTGAACACGGAGCTTAGAGCACAGCGCGCACACACAGCGGAACGCGCTTCGAAGTTATGCATCTTCGGAAGCGGACTCGCACGCAAAGTCATAAAACACGCTGAGCCAGAGTCAAACCATCGCCGAACACGGGAGGGGCGCGGCGGCTTTTTAGTATCTTTCGGCCAAAAACCGAAAATGTTATTTCCGGCCAAAATTTTTTGGCAGCCTAAATTTCGTTGCATCCCTAATTTTAAGACACCCATATGCTCTCGCGGGCCATATAAAATAATGTGGCGGGCCGGATTAGGCCCGCGGGCCTTGAGTTTGACACATGTGCTTTAAGTTAATTTGACCAACAAGATGTTAAAGTTCATAGACCTTTAGAGCATTGAGTTAAAATTAAAACGTGATCAATATCGCATCATTACCGAATTCAGGGGTGTTTAATAACTTCAATAGTTATCAAGCAACAGCTGATTTAAGTTTTTCTTCAAACAAAAGTAATTTTCTGATAAATCATCGTACACCTACATGTGTTTTGTTGTATGCACAGATTTTGAGGGTCGCTTATAGAAAGAGGCATCCTTGTCTTTATTTTTAAAAACATAGAACCAGAGAACAGAGAAGCTTGTGCGGCATATCCGCATAAAGGGTTAAAATATACATTTTAGCGCTATTTAAAAACTAGGACGGTATAACAATATAATGTAAATGTCTCACGAGAAGATGATGGTTTAAACCATAATTTTATCAATTCAAGCCAATTCATGTGAATACTGTCGTATATGTACAAAGAGAAGACCTAGAGTTCACTAACATTACAGCTAACTGTAGGAAACAGTTATCCGGGGGAAAGTGTAAAGAAAACGGCATACAAAACATTACAATCACACCCGGCAATACGATAAGTGTTACGCTAGTGATGTTAAACAATTTCAAAACAGGGTGTTTCAGAAGAAATGCAAACAAAATCTTTTAAACAAAGTCTTGTTTCAGAGTCGATATGCTCCGGTGAAAACTATGTGAACTTTGATGAGGCCGAGAACAATAGCGCTGTTAAACGGTTCAGTAACAATGTTCAACAAGAATCCGACTAATGCGACTGAGCTTGTATCACATATAACAGTTGATTGTTAGATATAATAGTTAGATGATTTATCTAACCATTTAAATTTACGATATGTTAAAACATTTCGGCATTATGCCGAATAAAAAGAAGATCATAAAAAGAAGAACTATTATTAAGACATAAAACACAACGTCTGTTTTCTGGATCGGGCCTAAAACTCTGGTGTCAAAGTATTGGTGTGAACAGAATAAAAAATGAATCAACCCTCCTTTCACGTAAAAATACCACGCATCAACTGTAATTCATTAGCTTAACCGTTGTTTAGTGACACACACACACACACACACAAAATAACTGTGTAATAATAACAAAATAAGTGTAATAGTTAGACGAGTTTGAAGTGTAGTAGTTTTAGAGGTAACAGAAAAACAGCAATACTCATCTTTCATGTTTCGTAGAGATCGCAGAAAGATGTTCTAAAAGAGATATGATTTGTTTAGTCTTAAACACACTCATACTAGAAGGACGGTCATTTAATTCTCTTTATGCAATATTTGTTCATGTTTGACCACACTCTGAGACTCTTTACTTTTTGCAAACTGTACAAAAACAGCGTAATTGACTAGTGGGTAAAATGTCAATGACAGGCATTCAAAAAAATGACAGGCATTCATCTAAAACTGATCACTATAGTGGCTTTTCTGTATTTGTTTTAAATGGCTCATGATGATGAAGAATTAGAATTAGAATTTACTTTTGTGCAATTTTATCAGCAGGTTTTACCAAAGTGTGGAACTTTGTTTAACAGCTTCAAGCTTTGATGAATATGCCTCTCTCTGTGCAAATAGGCGGATGTGATTCTGTTGTAATAGTTTAAGTGTAAAACAGTTTGTGTGATTCGTAGATAGAGGGAAAGTTGCACTAAATGTAGTATCAATTTAGTCAAACAGAAAGACTATCACTTAAATTCTTAATCGTCATTTATTTCTATAAACGGCTCTCAAAGAAACGTCTTCACCTAAAACACATACGGTCCAACAAGATGACTAAATCTAGCGGAGTAATAAAACCATCATCATTTGATGGTTTAGTGAATTGGTCTTTTGAATCTTACATGGACACGTGTGATTCCTGTATAAAGATTATGTTTTAAAGTTAGTCCATAGGGTGTGGAACTTTGCATCACTATGGTGTGTAAAAATACACCCAAAGATACTAAGTAGGAGAATATCTAACTGTATAGTGTAGATTGTGAACATTGCATTATCCGTTTATTTGGGGTCAGATGTTGGGGTCAGATTGTGCCGGATGTTAGTAGGTATTAGTTAATAACAACCAAAAACTTTAAATCAACATGAAGCCATAATATTAATAAATAAAATATGACTATATTTTGTACAATAACTTCCATAATATTTTATTTTATTTTATTTACAAAGTTGTGCGTTGTGAGTGAGACCTCACAATGTTAGAGAAATCTAACATTGCGTGGTTGCACTATGCCTGAAACTTAGTCATCAACATCTAAACTAAACATTATCATGGTTTAGTTGTATTTTAAAACACTGTTTTTTCTTTTTTCTTAAAAATTATCTTGTTTATTATTGTGTATTAATTCCATATTTATCAGGCTGATATTTGTAGAAATAAGCAAAAAGAACAAGTTAATGGCCTTGTGTCAGAACACAACAGGTCTTTTTATTCTAACTTTAAAAACTGTAATACACATGTAGTGTTTTCGCCAACTGACCTACCCCTGAAGTTATGACTTCTGAAGGCCTCTCATGTGCAGATTCACTCGGTTGAAAAATGGTATGTTGTCACTTAAACATATGAAAAAATAGACTGTGCTTAATATCTGCAAACGCTTTATTGCGACGCTCCTCAACAGATATTTTATTCTAATATTACTTATTCTAACCCTACCAGTCCACTAATAGTCTACTAACACTAATGAGAGTTTACTTTACACACTCTGACTCTCACAAGCGAGTTAGTGGGCATGCAGGTGCAACGCTACTATAGTCGACGACCAAATTATGACTTAAAACCGTTTTAAGTATTACATTAAAAAGGCGTAATTGACAAAAATTGTAATTCTGAATTAAGTAATAATTATGACAAAAAGTCGAAATTATGAATTAAAAAAAGTTGAAATTAAAATTATGACTATGCGTCATAATTATGAGATGAAAAGTTTAAATGATGACATACTAAATTGAAATTATGATAGATAAAGTAAATATTCCATAGTGAAATTTTCTGAATTCAATATAATTGTATTTGTAAAAATGATTCAGTAAAAATGAACTGAAAATGAAATGTAAAAATGAACAGCATTTATGAGTTTTTACATATCTTCTGCTTGTCTCTGCAGTTCGTGTAGGCCTCTAAGACTATGAATAACTAAAAATGATTATTGATGAACTTGAATAACTTGAATTTTGTTGGCAATGTAAAAAATTGTCTTCCCATACCGGGAGTCGAACCCAGGCAGCCTGGAGGAAAACCAGGAATCCTAACCGCTAGACCATATGGGAGGCATTGATACTGCCCCCGGCACATTTGAAAGGCTGCACTGCACGGTAAATTATAATGCAGGATCATACTTATGCCGAGCCACAGGAGAAGGAATCCTCGTCGCCAAAAAGCTAAAATTTAATTTATCGGGATGTAAATAAATATCGGGATAGCTTTTCCCAGGTGGAAAGAGCTGATGAAGGAGAAAGAGGGACGCTGTAGGTGCCTGCTTTCTTCTCGACGGGTAAGTCAAAGGTACGGTCTAAATGACAAGCTTGGTTGTGTAAATCATTATATAGCTGCCATAACAGTAGAACATGTACAATTAAACTCGATGATGTGCTATCGGAAGACATGTTGTCATAGATTCTTGACACATAACGGCTACCGCAGTTGCAACACGCAGTTGCAAAAAGCGAGGCGCTAGAGAGCACTATTCGTTTAAATGCAAAATAGAATTTCACCGCTAGATGGGAGAAATTCTTTTGGGAGAACTAACTTGTAGTAGGGTCTTTAACAAAAAACAAAAAAAAGCCTCCAAAATCGAGGAGGTCAAAGGGCATGTTTCCTGCTATAGCTCTCCCCAAAGTCTATTCATGCGGCCACCAGACAGATTTTAAACACCGGATTTACACTTCTACATATATTTTGAGTAGATAACCGATATTCTCAGAAAAGGGTTTCACCCTGTGTGTTTCCACACTGATTAAGGATAGTTCGGGAGATACAAGTAAAAATGATCTTATACGATCTTATACTTATACTTTGAATTAAGACGAGTAAAATTAAATATTCGCTCAAGACAAACTTTACTTATGCCGCATCATGGACCACAGAGGCACATCGCATCTCTGAAATTGTGTGGTGATTTTCCAAATGATACAACTTAGTCTAAATAAGAGCAATGTGGAGTCCTCGGATTTCTTAAAACAACACAACAACAAAACTTTGACAACATGTTGTATGGACAAAAGATCTAAGACGCCCAAGCATACTTTTTGCTTTATTTTTATTTGATTTTTTTTTTAATCTAAAGTTTTTGAACAGACGCTGTTTAGTAAAAATAATACATAAGTCTTCTTAGAAGATAAATAGAAGATATGATTTTATTAAAACTTTAAAGATTTGACTTAAACTTTTAAGGTTATGCTTTTAAATGAATTTAGTATAAACTGTGGATATACTCTGGAAAGGTGTTAGCAGACTAGCTTTACTGTGACATTGTCCCCTGAGACTCATCTGGTCTGATACCCTGTTTCCTGAAGCTTCAGTTCACACTGTGGTTTATCTCCGAAGGATCTGGGGCTGTAAGGTGTTTTTATTTATATATTTATTTAGCTAAAACTTTGTTTACATTTTAGTAACATATGTTATTAATAATAATTTAATTTAAAATAGAGATTAGTTAATTTTTTAGAACCATGTGTGTGCACAAAATTATATTAAATGATTTATTTTTTAAACTTTTAAGGTTATGCTTTTAAATGAGTGAGAGAGAGAGAGAGAGAGAGAGAGAGAGAGAGAGAGAGAGAGAGAGAGAGAGGGAGAGAGAGAACCACTCTGTGATTTTATATTATATTATATAATTTATATACTTTTAAAGAATAGAATGTTTTATGTAAGATGGATTTTATTATTTTTGTTTATCTAAAACAATTGGTTTCAGTAGATATTTTTTTATAACCATTTCATTTATATACTTATAAAGAACAGAATGTTTTTTAACTTTAGTTAGTATTAGATACACTTCACAGTTTCACTGTTACCTTTGGAATGCGGAGGAGCAGAAGGAGGGGGGTGTCACGGGGGCCTCTGTTTGAGAGACTTTTTTATTAAGACTTTTAATAATGTATTGAATTTAAAAACATTATTACGACTTTTAATAATATATTAAATTGAATAAAAAAATATATATATAATTAAAGCTGCAAGCAGCATTTATCGGGGTTCAAGCAGTTAACCCCCTGAGGTCGGCTGTCGCGCCGGCGCGATAGGCTCGTTTTTTTCCGTATGAGTGCAAAAAAAAATAAAAATAAAAATATTAATTTTTATCTTATATGCTTGTGTTATACATCAATCGATCCTGTTTAGTGTGTATTTTTTTTGTGTATGCTCATAATAAAAACAAAGTGTTGTGCTTTTCGCCAAATAAAGAAAAATAAACATGATGCGAGTTCTGCCTACTCTCCGTCAGTGAAGTCAATTCTGAAACGCGTCCGAAAATGAACTGTAACTCAGCGAATACTCAGTCAAACAGGCATGCAGTCACACAGGCATGAAGCTTGAATTCTCTTCTTTAAAATGAAGTAATTTTTATAAATAACAAATATTCACAGTTTATGTAATATGCATGCAAAGAGAGAGATGTCAGTCGTTCTCATCTCAGCTCATTAAGTTTTAATGTGCTCCGCCCACGGAGAGCGCGCGCTATTCAAACGCAAATGTGAGGCGATCCAAACAAACCTGTGAAACGCCCACATCAGCTGGATAACACACCGCGAGTTCACTTTCAGACTTATGTACTTTACGATGCGATGCTGTGAGGAATAATACTATCTTGATAATAATCCTGCAAAAATTTACCTCAGAAGTTCTGGAAGTTTCATTTCGAGGAGCAAACGGATCCCGCTGAGGAATTAGGTCAGTTCTGTTTGCTTTGTTCTAATCGGAATGAATGAACGCACAGATGCCTGCTGTTGTGGAGCTACTACAGCTGGCAAAAATACTGTTTAAATATTGATCGCGTTTCTGTGTATGTATGAATGAATGAACGAACGAACGCACAGATGCGCGCTGTTGTGGAGCTACTACAGCTGGCAAAAATACTGTTTAAATATTGATCGCGTTTCTGTGTATGAATGAATGAACGAACGAACGCACAGATGCGCGCTGTTGTGGAGCTACTACAGCTGGCAAAAATACTGTTTTAATATGAATCGCGAATACAAAGAAAGATTACACTGGAAATATTGTTACAATTTTAAATGTTGTTGTAATTGTATAACCTTAAAAAAAAAAAAAACAAAAAAAAAAAAACATATATATATATATATATATATATATATATATAAGGATAGATGTAAACAAAATCTTAAAAGGTCATTATAAGCCTTCTCTTTAAATAATTGTATTATGCTTTATTAGTGACACATTTGGGAAGAGAATATATTCCAAATCTGAAAATACAGTATGAGAACAATTAACTGCACAATTACTAGAAATGTTTACCTTGGATATTGTACAATTTGCAAGCAAAATTTGTGGAAAAAAACAACAAACCAGTTATATATTGTCCTTGCATTCTTGTGGCTGAGTCACACACCTGAATGAAAGGCTCATTACGTATGCAGCCTCATTATGCGGGCCCCATTGTCTCCGCAGGTGTGAATCACGCCCACCCGCATATGGCCTTTCCAAACAAAAAGTGTTTTACAAGATTTAAATCAATGTATTGTGTTATGTGAATGATTAGGCAGGATGATTTTCACATAATTTTGAAGAAAAAATTCTAGGCAACGTCATCCATTAGTCAGAAGTCTTATTTACATATATTTAGAATATGTTTTATGGCCTTATTTCAGAAACTTTAGTTTTTTGTTTTTGAAAAAAACATGCATAAACATTATTCTATCAAAAATACAAACATGTACATGCAAGTTGTTCACATATTATGGTAGCCCTGTTTGTGCTAAATAGAGTGAATTTACACCTTTGCCATTAATATGTTTATAAGCAACTGAAAAAAGCACAAATGTCAGGGCATGTCAGAACATCTCAAGGACCCCAAAAACCCATCAGACCCCAGAGGGTTAAGGCCTTTAAGGCATTTAAGCATTTAAGATATTAAGATTTATTTAGAAAGCTTTTAACCACTGAAATAATAGATGGAAAAGTCCATTTACAGCCAATACAGGCAATTTACCATAGGAAATATATGGTTTTCAAAGCTTTTTGACAGTTATAGCGCCACCTATTGTCCGATCGCCATGAAATTTGGCATGCTTGTTAATGATATTATGTCACATATGCTCACCAATTTATGTGAAGTTCTGAGTTTTCGTTTAGGATTTATAGGCTTTTTAGTGCATTTTGCCCCGCCCATTTTCTATATGACCCAATTATACCCATGCGCAAAATGCAAAAGTTCAACTTTTTTTTGATAATTATTGATCTAGAGAGTCCATAGAATTGTCCTAGACTGTTCTGGTTCCGATCGGGCGAAAAACCTAGGACTAGTTCGCAAAAGTAGGTTTTTAACATAATTGCGAATATTTAATGAACGGTTTGATTGACAGCAATAGTTCTTGAGGCAAAGTTGTTCAGCATGAGCAGCTCTATCAAATGATATGCATTTTGTGATGATAAGTATAACACCACGTGATTACAGAGCCATAAAACTCGTTAGCGCCAACTAGTGGCCGATTTCTTTCAAAATTCTTACAGCCCTCTAGGGCCATGAGTCGAACATGCCCACCTAGTTTCGTTACGATCGGGCTCCGTTAACCTTGTCTAATAAGTGCTCAAAATTCATTGGCCGATGGCGGCCATGTTTTTCGAGATACACCAATGTCCCCATAGACATACATGGGGCCTTGGACCAAGACACTGCATACCAATTTTCAAGTCAATCAGACTAACGGTCAGGTGGTTATAGCCTGTTTTATGTTTTTTTCATATTATAGCGCCACCTTGTGTTCAATCGTCGCGATATTTTTACCGTGACACCAGATTGAACTCATACACATGTGTATCAAGTTTGGTAAAGATATCTCATTTACTTCTCGAGTTATAGCCATTTTAGTAAAATAGGCTCCTCCCACAACATTAATTTATCACCCCCTAGCGACCGTGAATCGAAATTTCGACTTTTTTCGATAATTATTGATAGTCAGACTCCAGAGAACATTTCTGCACTGGTTTGGTTCCGATCGGACAAAAAACCAGGGACTAGTTCGCAAAAGTACGTTTTTGACATAATTCAAAATGGCGGACAATTTGCATAGCGGAAATGAAATCGGAGACATACGTTTTGACCTTTAGACATCCAGCTTTCCAATGATATAAGACACTTGAGACTACGTCTTACAGTCTAGGAGTTATGAGCAGTTTAGCGCTTTTGGTCGTTATAGCGCCACCTATGGGCCAATCGAGGTCATAATTTGATAACCTCTCCTCGATTTTTCTACTACCATCTGGCAAAGTTTCAAGGTTCCAGCTCTTACGGTTTGGGCTGCACGATGCGTTTTACGGCAGAATAATAATAATTAAAGCTGCAAGCAGCATTTATCGGGGTTCAAGCAGTTAAGGCCTTTAAGGCCTTTAACCCTTTCACACGTAAGTTTAAAATATTCGGCTGACCCCCCAGCGTGAGTTTTTCAAGGCGACCGTTATTTAGAACGTGTCACTTTATGGTTTCCATGGTGACGCGTCATTGCTTGTCACGTGACACACCGCAGCAACAACAGAGCTGAATGAATGATGATCTGCTTTTATGTAATTTTTCCTTTTTTATTCAAAATATTCACAAATTTGTTAGATATGTCATGAAATATCTGATATTCCGATTGTCAAATATATGCAAGTGGAAGTGTTTTGTTGTTTAAACACCTTTATAACGATCGCGTTAGTTGAGCTGTATGCGCGATGGGCGCCGCCATCTTAGTTTGTGCCGCAGACGCAGTTCAGAGAATCAGATCTGTTGGATTTACAACACGTGAATTCATCCACTTCTCCCGAAGTACATGAAAGTAAGTGGCCGGTGAACTGGGAGAAGTATAGAGTAAACTTTAAAGTTACTTACACAATGTGTATCTTATATGAATAAAACGTGTCTAATTATAATGGAAAGGATTATTATTGCCTCTTCCTTTGACATCAGTGTGTATTTTACAAACTCTAAATGTATTGTTTTTTTAGTACTTATATGTCTGAAACCTAAAATAAACATTATGTGGTTGAAAACACTGAAAAGTTGTGATATATGACAGCTCTGAGCGCGCCTGTCTCTGGCTCAGCGCCAGCCAACGCGCGAAAGCATATTTGAATTTAGCAGTTGATCACGTGATGCACTGACCGTTCTAATCACACCGGTGTGATCGTACGCTCCAGGGACCAGCCTAGACTGATCACACCGGTGTGATCGTACGTGCGAAAGGGTTCAGCACACAAGCATCAAAAGACATTAAGTTTTATTTAGCAAGCATTTAAAGGGGGGGTGAATTGCTGTTTCATGCATACTGAGTTTTTTACACTGGTAAAGAGTTGGATTCCCATGCTAAACATGGACAAAGTTTCAAAAGTTAAGTTGTACGTTTGAAGGAGTATTTTTGTTCCAAAAATACTCCTTCCGGTTTGTCACAAGTTTCGGAAAGTTTTTTTCGAGTATGGCTCTGTCTTACGTAAGATAGAGCGGAATTTCCTTATATGGGTCCTAAGGGCACTTCTCCGCGGCCGCGCGCGCACTCGCAGACCAGAGAGAGAAGAGAGCGAAAGCAGTACGTTACCTCAAAGCGCTATGCTCGGCTTTTAGGGAAGTCAATGTCACCAAAGAAGTGGGTTTTTGGTTGGCAGGGCAAGACAACCCTGCACAGATTCCCAAAGAACCCAGCGTTAAGGGAATAGTGGATGGAGTTTGTTTTTTCGAAGCATCAATGGAGGTTGTGCACGACTCTTTGTTCCCTGCATTTCGACGATGATTGTTTTATAAACAAAGCCCAGATCGACTTATTTGCAGATCGTCTAATGCTTAAGGATCGAGCAGTCACGGTGAGTAAACTACTTCAAATGTCTCTCTGTGTTGTTGTTAGATCAGTTAGCACAGCTATAGCACACCGCCCACACGGCCCGCCCCCAGCCGCTCGTTTTTTTCCGGAAAGACTCGGTACAGTCAATCTTTCACTTATAAATATAATAAAACTAAAGACGTTTTGGAGATATGAAGGATGCAATACTACTCTATAGGTACTCAAGATTAACAGGAGATTGAGTGAAAATGAGCATTTCACCCCCCTTTAACAACTGCCATCATAGATGAAAAAGTCAATTTACAGCCAATACAGGCAGTTTACCATAGGCAATATATGGTTTTAAAGCGTTTTTACAGTTATAGCACCTTTTTGCCTGAGTCTTCTTACAGTCTTGCCTGATCTCCACCACTTTTATTAGTAGTACTCAAAGTGTGCCCATATATATGTGTCAAATTTGTTGTAAAAATGTAATTTTGATAAGGAGTTTAGACAATTATATTCAGTGGCGTAACGAGCCAACACCGGGCCCTTAAGTAGGATTATCAAGGCGGGCCCCTTGATGACGCAATTGATGACATTGATGACGCAATGTCCGCGAGTAGGCTACCATGAATAGGGCAGGATATGATCATACACAGCATATAAGAGATGAGATGACTAACAAAATCAGGAGGAGCCTACGCTTACCAAAAAAAAAACAAAAAAACACTGGTGACAGCGCACCATAACACATTGTTAGGCCTAGGTCCAAATACATAAAAAAGATGCTCTCTTACATTATAGCGGGATTTTCCGGGCTTTCCTATGTGCAACTGCAAAGTTGTCGATTAGATCAGGATTGTGCGCACGGGCATTCTCAATTGACCCTTCGCAGGGAGTTTGATTGACAGGCGATCTGACTAATCATAATCCGCCATTTTGTCCCACAAAGCAGTCAGGAGAGTTAGTAGATTAACATTGGAGGATTTAAATTTGAAAAACAAAGTGTACTGACGTCTTAGCACTTTAAAACAACATTCCTTTTATGTTCATTCATGTTTATTTTAATGCTATAAGTTAACTAGAAGGAAGAGATGATCGGTTCACGAGCAGCTTTAACTGAGCCTCGAGTCGAGCGATCTGTCAGACACATTAAAGAGTCACAAAACAGTATTTATTGTTTAAATGTCTCTAAAAAATGACTACATTTGAAAGGTGAGACTTTTGGCGCTTTTCCATTACCAGTACCAGCTCAACTCAACTCGACTCGACTCGGCTCGGCTCGCTTTTCGCTCCGTTTTCCATTGCAGATAGTACCTCCACAATAGTACCTGGTCGTCATAGCGACGCCGCAGGAAACTGCCGTGACTTAATCTTCTACGCGAGATACATCCGCTGCCACACACACAGGACAATGGAGGAAATCGAGTGTATGCTGTTTTTGGATGTTTTTGTTTTTGCTGTTTTTTATTCAGGATACTCCGTCTGGCGCGTGCAATGATGACGCAGTGAATAGTGACGATTCTCTCTGACCAATCAGCAGTCTGCCGTGTTTTCACGTCACATTTTAGTATCGCCTCAGCTTGCCCCAGCTCGCTTAGAACCTCGCCGGAGGTGGTATGAAAAAAAGTACCTGGAAGTACCGGGGGGGGGGGGGGGGGGGTACTTCCCTTAAAATTTTGAAAAATAACCCCTGAAATGATGACTTCTGGTGAATATTGTGGAAGCTAATTGATACATTTAGATAAATGTATGTCATACATTGTAGCATATTATAATACAACTTATACAACTTATTAGGCCTATATATTTATAGAATAGCAAAGTAGGCCTAATCAATATACAAGACTGAACCACATAGATGTGAAATATAAAGGCTATCATGATCATTTTGCCAGCAATGAACCATGGATTTGTTTACTTTATAATACGTTTTATTTTTAACTTAAACAAATACAACATATAACATTCAAAACTCATCGGCTTAGACTGCATTTGAAGAAAAATAAACACAACAGTATTCCCTCACGCATTCCAGCCACGGGTAGTCATTTTCCCATTCAATTCTATATTTTTGTGCTCTTTTCTTTTTCGCCGGCTGCTCGGAGGTAGTGATTTTTACATTTCCCGCTGTTGTCACTTTCTATCATCGTTGCTACGATACGTGACTCACAATGACTGAAACGACCAATTAAAAGGGCATTCTCTGATGATGTTCCAAGATGTTAAAAACGCTACGCTGATCATAGACAAACAGAGGGAGAAATTAGTATCTACCGCACCGTCGTTTTTTTTTTCTCTCTTATATATTAGAAGCTATGTGTCTGTCATGGATTTGCACTGAATTGATTCTCAAAGATACGGAACAAAGTGCGTTCCGTATCAGTTCAATACGGAACAAGACTTTAATGTGTCAAATACGGAACGATTCCGTATTATACGGAACGGTTGGCAACCCTAGGTACAGGTACAACTTTTACACAGTGGAAAACCAAACAAAGCCGAGTCGAGTCGAGCCGAGCCGAGCCGATGCGAGCTGGTACTGTAGTGGAAAAGCGCCATTTGTTTCATATCAAAAGTACTTGTCTGTCAATGCGCAGTCTCCTCTCTGATCCGCAATGTATTTTTCATTGCGTGAGAACTTGGTGTGGTGTGAGAGTGGCGCCGTTGTCAGACATAGCAACAGTAACTAAAGTGGGCGGGTCTTTGCGAATGGTCATGGACAGTATGGACGGGGATTCGCCAGTCCCAATTCAAAACAAATTTCATCACAATCCATTATTGTTTGTTTCAAACATGTGAGAGCATCAAAATGATCCATGGGTGAAATTGATTGGATTTAATTCATTTTTTTGTCAGTTCCTATCATAATTTTAACATTTTGGCGTTATTGTTTAGCTATTTACCTATGTTTTTAAATTTCCTTTGTTTTTTTGTTGTTGTCTCGATCGGACTAACGGCTTTGAAGATAAACACATTTTTTTAAAGCTCTAAATGACACTTACAAAAACCATAAGGCGAAACCTGGCATGTTTGGTATTGTTGGACTCGGCAAGGATTCAGGAGTCTTAGGAGGTCACTCCTGTGAAAAAACACTGGCTTGAAACTTCTAAGGCTCCTTCAAGGCATTGTGCAAATGACGTATACTGAGTTTGTTGAGATACAACAATGTTCTCATAGACTATCATGGCACCTTGGACAAAGACACTGCGTGCCAATTTTCAGTAGACTAACAGTTGGGTGCGCTTATAGCTATTTTCATGATTTTTTTCACTGTTATAGCACCACCAAGTGGCCAATTGACCTTTCGCCGAGCCCCGCCCCCCTTAGTTACGGTTGCTACGTCCGACAAACAAATGGTCAAACACGACCAGCGCGACAGATTGCCATGAAGGAAAGAGGTATACCGGTGCGTGTCAGTGACCATTTTTGGAGCAATACCTCCGCGATATCCTCCAGATCGAGGCAAAAGGGGTTACAGTATGCAGTGGAGGGATATATTCAAAATATAAAAATACGCAATGAAGGAGACACGACTACTATCTACGTCTCTATCGAGGCTAATGCTTACCGGTGTCCACACATCATTTGTGATATGACAAAGAACGAGGAATCAAGTGTTTAAAAGCATTGAAAGACACTCACTGTTGTGTTTTTGTGTGAAAGAAAAAACTCTCTGAAAATAAAAGTGCTGTCAGCAATAATTTCTTATGAGTGTTTTTTCGCATAACACAATGACTAAAATTTTAAATGCTGCAAAACACATGGGAGTTATATTCCCGATGCTGTAGTTTATTTGATCAGTCACTATATCATTAATCAAGCTTAATTTGACTTTTCAACTACAATTAGGCAGGGTGAACTGAAAGCTTTTACAATCTTTTAGCTATAACTTATATCACTGACAAAAGTATGTGGTGCATTTTCTTCCAAAAATGATTTTCTTTCTCAAATTCATGCTTCAAGTTGACAAAGCACAATAAACGAAATCACACAATAACTGTTTAACCAGACATAGCCTTAATTTGCATCTAAATAACTTTCCTTGATTGTCTTTCATAATGCACTTACCATAATATTTATTAGGGGGGCAACGGATCACAAAAATCCTGGTTGAGACCATAATATTTATTAGTGGGGCAACGGATCATAAAAATCAAGGTTCAGACAATATTATGTTTTTTGAGTTAAGATAGGATAATTTTTCAGATCAGAAAAACAAAACAAAAAAAACTTTAAGTAGCCATCGATACCACAGCCAGCAGACGTATATGCTTCGTAATGTTCGACACATTTAACTGGGAGTGCCGTCCACACTGTTTGTGTTTTCGGCTTTGGGAATGGAAAGAACACAACTCCTCCAGACAATCTCTCGGGGTATCTAGTGTCCGATTTACAAACGCCATGGGCGCACGCTTCACCATCTTGCTAATGTTTGTCGGACCTGCTCACATAGTAACGGTTGCTATGATGTGTGATTGGACAATGGCCGTTTTGGGGGAGGGGCCGGCGAAAGGTCAATTGTCACGATTTTTTTTTCATGTAAACTCAGATTGAGCTTATGAACATGTGTCCCAAGTTTAGCGAAAATATCTCTTTCCACTCACAAGTTATAACCATTTTATAGTGCCACCAAGTGGCCAATTGTCATGATTTTTTTTTTCACGTGACCTAAGAATGAGCTCATGAACATGTGTCCCAAGTTTTGCGAAAATATCTCTTTCCGTTCACAAGTTATAACCGTTTTATAGTGCCACCAAGTGGCCAATTGTTGCGATTTTTTTCAAATGATCTCAGGTTGAGCTCAGGAAGAAGTATCCCAAGTTTAGCAAAAAAAATCTCTTTCCGTTCACAATTTATAACCGTTTTAGTAAAAGTGGCCCTGGTGCCATCAAATATTTTGGTTCCCCTTATCGACAGTTATTTGAAATTTTGAATTTTTTGGATGATTATTGATTGTCAGACTCCAGAGAATATTCTTGCAGTGGTTTGGTTCCGATCGGGCCAAAAACCTAGGAGAAGGTCGCAAAAATAGGTTTTTCAAAAAAATGCAATTTACTCAAAATTGGCACCTGAAGGGCGAACAAATCGGAGATAGCCATTTTGTCCGCCTTGAGCCAAGGATTCCAACGATATAAGACACTTGATCCTGGGATAAACGGTCTAAGAGTTATGAGCGATTTTGAACTTTTGGTTGCTGTAGCGCCACCTATGGGCCAATCGGGGTCATACTCTGATAGGTTGTCCCCAAATTGAGGCCTACCATCTGGCCAGGTTTCAAGTCTCTAGGCCTTACGGTTTGTCCTGCACGATGCGTTTTACAAATCCTTACAATTACAATAGGGTTTCAGCATTTCATGCTTGAACCCCTAATAAGAATGAAGGCTTTTTGCCAGTTATAGCGCCACCTATGGTCCGATCTCCATGAAACTCTGCATGCTTCCTCACCATGTTCTGACACATATACTCATCAATTTTTGTGAAGTTCTGAGTTTTCCTTTGGGATTTATAGGCTTTTGAGTGTATTTTGCCACGCCCCTTTTCTAAATGACCCTGTTACAGCCACCCAAATGGCAAAGTTCAACTTTTTTTTGATAATTATTGATCTAGAGAGTCCAGAGAATTGTCCTAGACTGGTTTGGTTCCGATCGGGCGAAAAACCAGGGACTAGTTCGCAAAAGTAGGTTTTGGGCAAAATCCGACATAGCAGAAAATTTTTCCTGCCTACATCCAAATCGGAGATAGCCATTTTGTCCGCCTCGAGCCAAGGATTCCAACGATATAAGACACTTGATCCTGGGACAAACGGTCTAAGAGTTATGAGCGATTTTGAACTTTTGGTTGCTGTAGCGCCACCTATGGGCCAATCGGGGTCATACTCTGATAGGTTGTCCCCAAATTGAGGCCTACCATCTGGCCAGGTTTCAAGTCTCTAGGCCTTACGGTTTGTCCTGCACGATGCGTTTTACAAATCCTTACAATTACAATAGGGTTTCAGCATTTCATGCTTGAACCCCTAATAAGAATGAAGGCTTTTTGCCAGTTATAGCGCCACCTGTGGTCCAATCTCCATGAAACTCTGCATGCTTCCTCAGCATGTTCTGACACATATGCTCATCAATTTGGGTGAAGTTCTGAGTTTTCATTTGGGATTTATAGGCTTTTTAGTGTATTTTGCCACGCCCCTTTTCTAAATGACCCTGTTACAGCCACCCAAATGCAAAAGTTCAACTTTTTTTCGATAATTATTGATCTAGAGAGTCCAGAGAATTGTCCTAGACTGGTTTGGTTCCGATCGGGCGAAAAACCAGGGACTAGTTCGCAAAAGTAGGTTTTGGGCAAAATCCGACATAGCAGAAAATTTGTCCTGCCTACATCCAAATCGGAGATAGCCATTTTGTCCGCCTCGAGCCAAGGATTCCAACGATATAAGACACTTGATCCTGGGACAAACGGTCTAAGAGTTATGAGCGATTTTGAACTTTTGGTTGCTGTAGCGCCAC
This sequence comes from Squalius cephalus, assembly GCA_022829025.1. NCBI lineage: Eukaryota > Metazoa > Chordata > Actinopteri > Cypriniformes > Leuciscidae > Squalius > Squalius cephalus. The sequence continues at coordinate 20,543,075 of CM040798.1, forward strand.
CTATGGGCCAATCGGGGTCATACTCTGATAGGTTGTCCCCAAATTGAGGCCTACCATCTGGCCAGGTTTCAAGTCTCTAGGCCTTACGGTTTGTCCTGCACGATGCGTTTTACAAATCCTTACAATTACAATAGGGTTTCAGCATTTCATGCTTGAACCCCTAATAAGAATGAAGGCTTTTTGCCAGTTATAGCGCCACCTATGGTCCGATCTCCATGAAACTCTGCATGCTTCCTCACCATGTTCTGACACATATGCTCATCAATTTTTGTGAAGTTCTGAGTTTTCCTTTGGGATTTATAGGCTTTTGAGTGTATTTTGCCACGCCCCTTTTCTAAATGACCCTGTTACAGCCACCCAAATGGCAAAGTTCAACTTTTTTTTGATAATTATTGATCTAGAGAGTCCAGAGAATTGTCCTAGACTGGTTTGGTTCCGATCGGGTTGAAAAACCAGGGACTAGTTCGCAAAAGTAGGTTTTGGACAAAATCCGACATAGCAGAAAATTTTCCCTGCCTACATCCAAATCGGAGATAGCCATTTTGTCCGCCTCGAGCCAAGGATTCCAACGATATAAGACACTTGATCCTGGGACAAACGGTCTAAGAGTTATGAGCGATTTTGAACTTTTGGTTGCTGTAGCGCCACCTATGGGCCAATCGGGGTCATACTCTGATAGGTTGTCCCCAAATTGAGGCCTACCATCTGGCCAGGTTTCAAGTCTCTAGGCCTTACGGTTTGTCCTGCACGATGCGTTTTACAAATCCTTACAATTACAATAGGGTTTCAGCATTTCATGCTTGAACCCCTAATAAGAATGAAGGCTTTTTGCCAGTTATAGCGCCACCTATGGTCCGATCTCCATGAAACTCTGCATGCTTCCTCACCATGTTCTGACACATATACTCATCAATTTTTGTGAAGTTCTGAGTTTTCCTTTGGGATTTATAGGCTTTTGAGTGTATTTTGCCACGCCCCTTTTCTAAATGACCCTGTTACAGCCACCCAAATGGCAAAGTTCAACTTTTTTTTGATAATTATTGATCTAGAGAGTCCAGAGAATTGTCCTAGACTGGTTTGGTTCCGATCGGGCGAAAAACCAGGGACTAGTTCGCAAAAGTAGGTTTTGGGCAAAATCCGACATAGCAGAAAATGTGTCCTGCCTACATCCAAATCGGAGATAGCCATTTTGTCCGCCTTGAGCCAAGGATTCCAACGATATAAGACACTTGATCCTGGGACAAACGGTCTAAGAGTTATGAGCGATTTTGAACTTTTGGTTGCTGTAGCGCCACCTATGGGCCAATCGGGGTCATACTCTGATAGGTTGTCCCCAAATTGAGGCCTACCATCTGGCCAGGTTTCAAGTCTCTAGGCCTTACGGTTTGTCCTGCACGATGCGTTTTACAAATCCTTACAATTACAATAGGGTTTCAGCATTTCATGCTTGAACCCCTAATAATTAAAGCTGCAAGCAGCATTTATCGGGGTTCAAGCAGTTAAAGCCTTTTAGGCATTTAAGCACAAAAGCATCAAAAGTTATTAAGATTTATTTAGCAAGCATGTAACCACGGACATAATAGATGGAAAAGACCATTTACAGCCAATACAGGCAGTTTACCATGGGATATATATGGTTTTAAAGCTTTTTAACAGTTATAGTGCCACCTATGGTCCGATCTCCATAAAAATGTTTACTGTGACCTCAAATTGAACCCATACACATGTGTACTGAGTTTGGTGAAGATATCTCATTTACTTCTTGAGTTATAGCCATTTTAGTAAAATAGGCTCCTCCCACAACAATTTACCACATTCTAGTATTATTTACTATGATTCTAGCCTGATTTGCCATATTCTAGCATGATTTACCATGATATACTACATTCTAGTATGATTTACCATTGTTTACTGTGATTGTAGCATGGTTTACCATAGTTTATCATGATTTATCATAGTTTACCATGATTTATCATAGTTTACCATGATTTACCCTGTTCTAGCATAGTTTACCATGATTTATCATGTTCTAGCATGATTTACCATGATATACCACATTCTAACATGATTTACCATAGTTTATTGTGATTTATCATGGCTTACCATGATTTACCCTGTTCTAGCATAGTTTACCATGATTTACCATGTTAATTGTCAATAGTAATTGTTACAGTATATAAGTGATTTTTAGTGTCTTATTGTTATATAAGTGATTTTTAGTGTCTAATGAATGCAAAAGCATATGTGAGTAGACTTCATTAATAAGTAGAATGACCAGCAGAGGGCAGTAGAAGACCACATATTGGCTCACTTTTACTTAAGACTTCTTGATTTTCACCATTTTTCTGCACTAAAGCAAAACAGTTTTTCCATTTTAACTCCATAATGCATGTTAACACACACACACACACACACACACACACACACACACACACACACACACACACACACACACAAAAACAAATGTTGTTATTTGTTCAATGCTATTGGGATATGTCATTATATAAAATATTATTTGAATGGTCTATAAACATTTCACAAAGTATTTGTAAGCTATTAATCAGATGATTCAGAATTTATTCAGAAACCTAAGACTACATACACACATTATGTTGTAGATACAGACGTTTGAAATATATGATGTGATCAAACTGTTATACTAATACTTTAACAGATGGATTTTGACTAAATGTAATTGTAAATGTTAAAATAGTGATTTTATAAAGTCTAAATATAAATGATAGAACAATATGACAAAATGACTATTTTAAACAGCAGGGGGCAGTAAAAAACCACTTATTGGCTTAATATGCCATTATATTCATATCATTTTCACCTTTTCAACTGTTATAGAGGCAAATTTTGTCCGATCTGTCTGAAAATTTTCATGCATGTTCAGAGTGATATTTTACATGTTCTGACTTGTTTTTAAGAAGGTCTGAGCATTGATTAAAGAGAAATAGGCTTTCAGGGACACTTGGTAAAGTCCACATTTTGAAGTGAACCTATTATAGCTATCCAAATGAAGTAGTTCAACTTTTTCTGACAATTATTGATCTAGTAAGTACAGAGAATTGTATTGCACTAGTTTTGAACATTATGATATGATAATTATATGATCAGAGATGGAAAAGACCATTTACAGCCAATACAGGCAGTTAACCATAGGAAATCTATGGTTTTAAAGCCTTTTAACTGTTATAGCGCCACCTTTGGTCCGATCTCCATAAAATTTTTCATGCTTGTTTGTGATGTTATTTCACATATACTCACCAATTTTTGTGAAGTTCAGAGTTTTCATTTAGGATTTATAGGCTTTTTAGTGTATTTTGCCACACCCATTTTATAAATGACCCTATTACAGCCATCCAAATGCAAAAGTTCAACTTTTTTTTGATAATTATTGATCTAGAGAGTCCATAGAATTGTCCTAGACTGGTCTGGTTCCGATCGGGCGAAAAACCAGGGACTAGTTCGCAAAAGTAGGTTTTGAACATATTCATGAATATTTAATGAACTGTTTGATTGACAGCAACGGTTCTAGAGGCAAAGTTGTTCAGCATGAGCAGATCTATCAAATGATATGCATTTTGTGATAATATGTGTAACACCACGTGATTACAGAGCCATAAAACTCGTTAGCGCCAACTAGTGGCCGATTTCTTTCAAAATTCTTACAGACCTCTAGGGCCATGAGTCGAACATGCCCACCGAGTTTCGTTCTGATCGGCCTCCGTTAACCTTGTCTAATGGGTGCTCAACTTCATTGGCCAATGGCGGCCATGTTTTTTGAGATACACCAATGTCCTCATAGACATACATGGCACCTTGGACCAAGACACTGCATACCAATTTTCAAGTCAATCGGACTAACGGCCAGGTGGTTATAGCCTGTTTTATGTTTTTTTCATGTTATAGCGCCACCATGTGGCCAATCGCCGCGATTTTTTTACCGTGACCTCAGATTGACCTCTTACATATGTGTACCAAGTTTGGTGAAAATACCTCATTTACTTCTGGAGTTATAACCATTTTAGTAAAATAGGCTCCTCCCACAACGTCTATTTTGGCGCCCCTTAGCGTCCGTGAATCGAAATTTCAACTTTTTTTCGATAATTATTAATCTTCAGACTCTAGAGAACATTTCTGCACTGGTTTGGTTCCGATCGGGCAAAAAACCACGGACTAGTTCGCAAAAGTAGGTTTTTGACAAAATTCAAAATGGCGGAAAATCTATCATGACGGAAATGAAATCGGAGATATACGTTTTGTTCGTCAGGCGTCCAGCTTTCCAATGATATAAGACACTTGAGTCTACGACATACGGTCTAGGAGTTATGAGCAGTTTCGCGCTTTTGGTCGCTATAGCGCCACCTATGGGCCAATCGGGGTCATAATCTCTGAACCTCTCCTCGATTTTTGTACTACCATCTGGCAAAGTTTCAATGCTCTAGCCCCTACGGTTTGGGCTGCACGATGCGTTTTACGGCAGAATAATAATAATAATTAAAGCTGCAAGCAGCATTTATCGGGGTTCAAGCAGTTAAGGCCTTTAAGGCATTTAAGCACAAAAGCATCAAAAGTTATTAAGATTTATTTAGCAAGCATGTAACCACTGACATAATAGATGGAAAAGACCATTTACAGCCAATACAGGCAATTTGCCATGGGATATATATGGTTTTAAAGCTTTTTAACAGTTATAGCGCCACCTATGGTCCGATCTCCATAAAATTGTTTACTGTGACCTCAAATTGAACCCATACACATGTGTACTGAGTTTGGTGAAGATATCTCATTTACTTCTTGAGTTATAGCCATTTGAGTAAAATAGGCTCCTCCCACAACGATTTGCCACATTCTAGAATTATTTAATATGATTCTAGCATGATTTACTATCATATACCATGTTCCAGAATGATTTATTAGGATTCTAGCATGATTTACCTTGATACACCTCATTTCAGTATTATTTACTATGATTTACAATGTTTCTAGCATGATTAACCACATTACTAGCAATTATGTGAAGTGTCAATGCAAATGAGGTGATGAACACTGACAAAATATTATTGTGTTATAATAGTTAGTTATATACGTGATTTTTAGTGTGTGTCCAAGTATGAAAGCAAAAGCACATGTAAAATATTTCATTATTAAGTAGAATGGCCAGCAGAGGGCACTAGAAGACCACTTATTGGCTCACTTTCACTTTAAACCAGTTTTCTGCACTAAAGCAAACCAGTTTTTCCATGTTAACTCAATGCATGCTTACACACACACACACACACACACACACACACACACACACACACACACACACACACACACACACATACACACACAGCATAGTTAACCATGATTTACCATGATATACCACGTTCTAGTATTATTTACCAGGAGATAAACGACAATCTAGTATTATTTACTTTGATTTACCATGTTTCTAGCCTGATTTATCACATTACTAGCAATTATTTGAAGTGTCAGTGCAAATAAAGTGATTAACACTGACAAAATATGATTGTGTTATAATAGTTATTGCTATATAAGTGATTTTTTTAGTGTGTATTCAAGTATGAATGCAAGCACATGTTGAAATATTTCATTAATAAGTAGAATGGCCAGCAGAGGGCAGTAGAAGACCACTTATTGGCTCACTTTCACTTTAAACCAGTTTTCTGCACTAAAGCAAACCAGTTTATCCATGTTAACTCAATGCATGCTTACACACACACACACACACACACACACACACACACACACACACACACACACACACACACACACACAGCATAGTTAACCATGATTTACCATGATTTACCACATTACTAGCAATTATTTGAAGTGTCAGTGCAAATAAAGTGATTAACACTGACAAAATATGATTGTGTTATAATAGTTATTGCTATATAAGTGATTTTTAGTGTGTATTCAAGTATAAATGCAAGCACATGTGGAAAAATTTAATTAATAAGTAGAATGGCCAGCAGAGGGCAGTAGAAGACCACTTATTGGCTCACTTTCACTTTAAACCTCATGATTTTGACCAGTTTTCTGCACTAAAGCAAACCAGTGTTTCCATGTTAACTCAATAATGCATACTTGCTACATATGCTACACACACGAATGCTACACACACACACACACACACACACACACACACACACACACACACAAATGTTTCAGTGATATTGGTGTCACATTCACCTTCATCACATTCACCTTCTGTCTTCATCACATTCACCATCTGTCGTCATCACCTGCACCTGCTCCTCATCACCCTCCTCATCATCACCTGCTCCTCATCATCATAACCGTCACCTGTTGTCCTTGTCTTGATCTGTGTATTTAAGTTCCCCTCTCATCCATTATCATTGTCGGTTATTGTTTGTGCACTAGCACTCTGTTATGTTTGTTTTCATGTTGGAAAATAAAACCTTTGTTATATTTGTACCACACACACACACACACACACACACACACACACACACACACACACACACACACACACACACACACACACACACCATCATTTATCATGATTTACCATGGCTGATACCAATACCAATATGAGAAAATGACTATTTTAAACAGCAGGGGGCAGTAAAATACCACTTATTGGCTTAACATGCCATTAATTCATATCATTTTCACCTTTTTAACTGTTATAGAGGCAAATTTTGTCCGATCTGTCTGAAAATTTTCATGCTAGTTCAGGGTAATATTTCACACGTTCTGACTTGTTTTTAAGAAGGTCTGAGCATTGATTAAAGAGATATAGGCTTTCGGGGACACTTGGTAAAGGCCAGATTTTGAAGTAAACCTATTATAGCTATCCAAATGAAGTAGTTCAACTTTTTCTGACAATTATTGATCTAGTGAGTCCAGAGAATTGTATTGCACTAGTTTTGAACATTATGATATGAAAATTATATGATCAAAGATGGAAAAGACCATTTACAGCCAATACAGGCAGTTTACCATAAATATATGATTTTAAAGCTTTTTAACAGTTATAGCGCCACCTATCGTCCGATCTCCATAGAATTTTTCATGCTTGTTAATGATGTTATGTCACATATGCTGACCAATTTTTGTGAAGTTCTGAGTTTTTATTTAGGATTTATAGGCTTTTTAATGTATTTTGACACGCCCATTTTATAAATTACCCTATTACAGCCATCCAAATGCAAAAGTTCAACTTTTTTTTGATAATTATTGATCTAGAGAGTCCAGAGAATTGTCCTAGACTGGTCTGGTTCCGATCGGGCAAAAAACCTAGGACTAGTTCGCAAAAGTAGGTTTTTAACATATTAATGAATAATTAATGAACAGTTTGATTGACAGCAATGGTTCTTGAGGCAAAGTTGTTCAGGATGAGGAGATCTATCAAATGATATGCATATTGTGTGGATATTTGTAACACCACGTGATTACAGAGCCGTAAAACTCGTTAGCGCCAACTAGTGGCCAATTTCTTTCAAAATTCTTACAGACCTTTAGGGCCATGAGCCGAACATGCCCATTGAGTTTCGTTCCGATCGGCCTCCGTTAACCTTGTCTAATAGGTGTTAAAATTTCATTGGCCAATGGCGGCCATGTTTTTTGAGATACGCAAATGTCCTCATACACATACATGGCACCTTGGACCAAGACACTGCATACCAATTTTCAAGTCAATCGGACTAACGGTCAGGTGGTTATAGCCTGTTTTATGTTTTTTTCATTTTATAGCGCCACCATGAGGCCAATCGTCGCGATTTTTTTACTGTGACCCCAGAGTAAGCTCATACACATGTGTACCAAGTTTGGTGAAGATACCTCATTTACATCGGGAGTTACAGCCATTTTAGTAAAATAGGCCCCTCCCACAACGTACGTTTTGGCGCCCCTTAGTGACCGTGAATCGAAATTTCCACTTTTTTTCGATAATTATTGATATTCAGTCTCCAGAGAACATTTCTGCATTAGTTTGGTTCCAATCGGGCAAAAAACCAGGGACTAGTTCGCAAAAATAGATTTTTGACAAAATTCAAAATGGCGGAAAATCTATCATGGCGGAAATGAAATCGGAGATATACGTTTTGTTCGTCAGGCGTCCAGCTTTCCAATGATATAAGACACTTGAGTCTACGACATACGGTCTAGGAGTTATGAGCAGTTTCGCGCTTTTGGTTGTTATAGCGCCACCTATGGGCCAATCGGGGTCATAATCTCTGAACCTTTCCTCGATTTTTGTACTACCATCTGTCAAAGTTTCAAAGTTCCAGCTCTTACGGTTTGGGCTGCACGATGCGTTTTAGCGGAGAAGAATAATAATAATAATAATAAAAATCCTTACAATTACAATAGGGTTTCAGCACTTCGTGCTTGAACCCCTAATAATAATTAAAGCTGCAAGCAGCATTTATCGGGGTTCAAGCATTTAAGGCCTTTAAGCACATAAGCATTTAAGACATTACGTTTTATTTAACAAGCTTTTAACCACTGAAATTATAGATGGAAAAATCCATTTACAGCCAATATAGGCAATTTACCATAGGAAATATGTAGTTTTCAAACCTTTTTGCCAGTTATAGCGCCACCTATGGTCCGATCTACATGAAATTTTGCATGCTTGTTTAGAATATTATGGCACATATGCTCACCCATTTTCGTGAAGTTCTGAGTTTTCGTTTAGGATTTATAGGCTTCTGAGTGCATTTTGCCACGCCCATTTTCTTTATGACCCAATTATACCCATGCGAAAAATGCAAAAGTTCAACTTTTTTTCGATAATTATTGATCTAGAGAGTCCAGAGAATTGTCCTAGACTGGTCTGGTTCTGATCGGGCGAAAAACCAGGGACTAGTTCGCAAAAGTAGGTTTTTAACATATTCATGAATATTTAATGAACAGTTTGATTGACAGTGATGGTTCTTGAGGCAAAGTTGTTCAGCATGAGCAGATCTATCAGATGATATGCATTTTGTGATGATAAGTGTAACACCACGTGATTACAGAGCCTTAAAACTCGTTAGCGCCAACTAGTGGCCGATTTCTTTCAAAATTCTTACAGACCTCTAGGGGCTTGAGCCGAACATGCCCATCGAGTTTCGCTCCGATCGGACTTCGTTAACGGTGCTCAAACCTCATTGGCCAATGGCGGCCATGTTTTTCGAGATACGCCAATATCCTTTTAGACATACATGGCCCCTTGGGCCAAGACACTGCATACCAAATTTCAAGTCATTCGGAAAAACGGTCAGTTGTCTATATGTTTTTATTTGTTTTATAGCGCCACCATGTGGCCAATCGACGCAATTTTTTTACTGTGACCTCAGATTGACCTCTTACACATGTGTACCAAGTTTGGTGAAGTTTACTTAATTACTTCTTGAGTTATAGCCATTTTAGTAAAATAGGCTCCTCCCACAACGTTAATTTTGCACCCCCTAGCGACCGTTAATCGAAATTTCAACTTTTTTTCGATAATTATTGATCTTCAGACTCCAGAGAACAATTCCGCACTGGTTTGGTTGCGATCGGGCGAAAAACCAGGGACTAGTTCGCAAAAGTAGGTTTTTGACAAAATTCAAAATGGCGAAAAATCTATCATGGCGGAAATGAAATCGGAGATATACGTTTTTTTCTTCAGGAGCTCTGGATTTCAATGATATAAGACACTTGAAGCTACGCCTTACGGTCTGGGAGTTCTGAGCAGTTTTGCGCTTTTGATTGCTATAGCGCCACCTATGGGCCGATTGGGCTGAGTCCGTGTATCTGAGTAGCGAGCAATAGTACTACCATCTGGCAAAGTTTCAAGTCTCTAGGTCTTACGGTTTGGGCTGCACGATGCGTTTTATGGCGGAAAAATAATAATAATTAAAGCTGCAAGCAGCATTTATCGGGGTTCAAGCAGTTAAGGCCTTTAAGGCATTTAAGCACAAAAGCATCAAAAGTTATTAAGATTTATTTAGCAAGCATGTAACCACTGACATAATAGATGGAAAAGACCATTTACAGCCAATACAGGCAATTTGCCATGGGATATATATGGTTTTAAAGCTTTTTAACAGTTATAGCGCCACCTATGGTCCGATCTCCATAAAATTGTTTACTGTGACCTCAAATTGAACCCATACACATGTGTACTGAGTTTGGTGAAGATATCTCATTTACTTCTTGAGTTATAGCCATTTGAGTAAAATAGGCTCCTCCCACAACGATTTGCCACATTCTAGAATTATTTATAAGGATTCTAGCATGATTTACCTTGATACACCTCATTTCAGTATTATTTACTATGATTTACAATGTTTCTAGCATGATTAACCACATTACTAGCAATTATGTGAAGTGTCAGTGCAAATGAGGTGATGAACACTGACAAAATATTATTGTGTTATAATAGTTAGTTATATACGTGATTTTTAGTGTGTGTCCAAGTATGAATGCAAAAGCACATGTAAAATATTTCATTATTAAGTAGAATGGCCAGCAGAGGGCACTAGAAGACCACTTATTGGCTCACTTTCACTTTAAACCAGTTTTCTGCACTAAAGCAAACCAGTTTTGCTTTAGTGCAGAAAACTGGTTTAAAGTGAAAGTGAGCCAATAAGTGGTCTTCTACTGCCCTCTGCTGGCCATTCTACTTATTAATGAAATATTTCAACATGTGCTTGCATTCATACTTGAATACACACTAAAAAAATCACTTATATAGCAATAACTATTATAACACAATCATATTTTGTCAGTGTTAATCACTTTATTTGCACTGACACTTCAAATAATTGCTAGTAATGTGATAAATCAGGCTAGAAACATGGTAAATCAAAGTAAATAATACTAGATTGTCGTTTATCTCCTGGTAAATAATACTAGAACGTGGTATATCATGGTAAATCATGGTTAACTATGCTGTGTGTGTGTGTGTGTGTGTGTGTGTGTGTGTGTGTGTGTGTGTGTGTGTGTGTGTGTGTGTGTGTGTGTGTGTGTGTGTGTGTGTGTGTAAGCATGCATTGAGTTAACATGGAAAACCAGTTTATCCATGTTAACTCAATTATTTGAAGTGTCAGTGCAAATAAAGTGATTAACACTGACAAAATATGATTGTGTTATAATAGTTATTGCTATATAAGTGATTTTTAGTGTGTATTCAAGTATAAATGCAAGCACATGTGGAAAAATTATTAATAAGTAGAATGGCCAGCAGAGGGCAGTAGAAGACCACTTATTGGCTCACTTTCACTTTAAACCTCATGATTTTGACCAGTTTTCTGCACTAAAGCAAACCAGTGTTTCCATGTTAACTCAATAATGCATACTTGAAACATATGTTACACACAATAATGCTACACACACACACACACACACACACACACACACACACACACACACACACACAAACAAATGTTTCAGTGATATTGGTGTCACATTCACCTTCATCACATTCACCTTCTGTCTTCATCACATTCACCATCTGTCGTCATCACCTGCACCTGCTCCTCATCACCCTCCTCATCATCACCTGCTCCTCATCATCATAACCGTCACCTGTTTTGTCCTTGTCTTGATCTGTGTATTTAAGTTCCCCTCTCATCCATTATCATTGTCGGTTATTGTTTGTGCACTAGCACTCTGTTATGTTTGTTTTCATGTTGGAAAATAAAACCTTTGTTATATTTGTACCACACACACACACACACACACACACACACACACACACACACACACACACACACACACACACACACACACACACACACACCATCATTTATCATGATTTACCATGGCTGATACCAATACCAATATGAGAAAATTACTATTTTAAACAGCAGGGGGCAGTAAAATACCACTTATTGGCTTAACATGCCATTATAATCATATCATTTTCACCTTTTTAACTGTTATAGAGGCAAATTTTGTCTGATCTGTCTGAAAATTTTCATTCATGTTCAGAGTGATATTTCACATGTTCTGACTTGTTTTTAAGAAGGTCTGAGTCATTAATTAAAGAGATATAGGTTTTCGGGGACACTTGGTAAAGGCTACATTTTGAAGTGAACCTATTATAGCTATACAAATGAAGTAGTTCAACTTTTTCTGACAATTATTGATCTAGTGAGTCCAGAGAATTCTATTGCACTAGTTTTGAACATTATGATATGAAAATTATATGATCAGAGATGGAAAAGACCATTTACAGCCAATACAGGCAACATACCATAGGAAATATATGGTTTTAAAGCTTTTTAACAGTTATAGCGCCACCTATCGTCCGATCTCCATAAAATTTTGAATGCTTGTTAATGATGTTATGTCACATAGGCTGACCAATTTTTGTGAAGTTCTGAGTTTTCATTTATGATTTATAGGCTTTTGAGTGTATTTTGCCACGCCCATTTTATAAATGACCCTATTACAGCCATCCAAATGCAAAAGTTCAACTTTTTTTTGATAATTATTGATCTAGAGAGTCCAGAGAATTGTCCTAGACTAGTCTGGTTCCGATCGGGCGAAAAACCTAGGACTAGTTCGCAAAAGTAGGTTTTAGACATATTCGTGAATATTTAATGAACGGTTTGATTGACAGCAATGGTTCTTGAGGCAAAGTTGTTCAGCATGAGCAGATCTATCAAATTATATGCATATTGTGTGGATGAGTGTAACACCACGTGATTACAGAGCCATAAAACTCGTTAGCGCCAACTAGTGGCCGATTTCTTTCAAAATTCTTACAGACCCCTAGGGCCATGAGACAAACATGCCCATCGAGTTTCGTTCCGATCGGCCTCCATTAACCTTGTCTAATCGGTACTCAAACTTCATTGGCCGATGGCGGCCATGTTTTTTGAGATACACCAATGTCCTCATAGACGTACATGGCACCTTGGACCAAGACACTGCATACCAATTTTCAAGTCAATCGGACTAACGGTCAGGTGGTTATAGCCTGTTTTATGTTTTTTTAATGTTATAGCGCCACCATGTGGCCAATCGCCGCGATTTTTTTACTGTGACCACGGATTGACCTCTTACACATGTGTACCAAGTTTGGTGAAAATACCTTATTTACTTCTGGAGTTATAGCCTTTTTAGTAAAATAGGCCCCTCCCACAACGTACGTTTTGGCGCCCCTTAGCGTCCGTGAATCGAAATTTCAACTTTTTTTCGATAATTATTGATAATCAGACTCTAGAGAACATTTCTGCACTGGTTTGGTTCCGATCGGGCGAAAAACCACGGACTAGTTCGCAAAAGTAGGTTTTTGACAAAATTCAAAATGGCGGAAAAATTTGCATACCGGAAATGAAATCGGAGGTATACATGTTATTCTCCAGGTGTCCAGCTTTCCAATGATATAAGACACGTGAGTCTACGACATACGGTCTAGGAGTTATGACCAGTTTTGCGCTTTTGGATGCTATAGCGCCACCTATGGGCCAATCGAGGTCATAATTTGATAACCTCTCCTCGATTTTTGTACTATCATATGGCAAAGTTTCAAAGCTCTAGCCCTTACGGTTTGGGCTGCACGATGCGTTTTACGGCAGAATAATAATAATAATAATAAAAATCAGCACAATTACAATAGGGTTTCAGCATTTCATGCTTGAACCCCTAATAAAAATCAGGACGATTACAATAGGGTTTCAGCACTTCGTGCTTGAACCCCTAATTAAAGCTGCAAGCAGCATTTATCGGGGTTCAAGCAGTTAAGGCCTTTAAGGCCTTTAAGCACAAAAACATCAAAAGACATCAAGTTTTATTTAGCAAGCATGTAACCACTGACATCATAGATGGAAAATACCATGTTTTAGCATGATTTATCATGATATACCACATTCTAGCATGATTTAACATGGTTTACCATGATTTACCCCATTACTAGCAATTATGTGAAGTGTCAGTGCAAATGAAGTGATAAACACTGACAAAATATGATTTTGTTATAATAGTTATCGTTATATAAGTGATTTTTAGTGTATACATTTGAATGCTAAAGCACATGTGAAAATAAAAGTAAAAAAAAAAAAAAAAAAAAAAAAGTTTTATTTATCAAGCATGTAACCACTGACATAATAGATGGAAAAGACCATTTACAGCCAATACAGGCAGTTTACCATGGGAAATATATGGTTTTAAAGCTTTTTAACAGTTATAGCACCACCTATGGTCCGATCTCAATAAAATTGTTTACTGTGACCTCAAATTGAACCCATACACAAGTGTACTGAGTTTGGTGAAGATATCTCATTTACTTCTTGAGTTATAGCCATTTTAGTAAAATAGGCTCCTCCCGCAACAATTTACCACATTCTAGTATTATTTACTATGATTCTAGCATGATTTACCATAGTTTATCATGATTTACCATGATATACTACATTCTAGTATGATTTACCATTGTTTACTGTGATTCTAGCATGGTTTACCATATTTTACCATGATTTATCATAGTTTACCATGATTTACCCTGTTCTAGCATAGTTTACCATGATTTACCATGTTCTAGCATGATTTACCATGATATACCACATTCTAACATGATTTACCATAGTTTATTATGATTTATCATGGCTTACCATGATTTACCCTGTTCTAGCATAGTTTACCATGATTTACCATGTTCTAGCATGATGTACCATGATATACCATGTTCTAGAATGATGTACCAGGATTGTAGTATGATTTACCTTGATACACCACATTCTAGTATCATTTATTGATTTACCATGTTTTTAGTGTGATTTAACCATGATTTACCACATTGCTAGCAATTATGTGAAGTATCAGTAAAAATGAAGTGATAAACTCTGACAAAATATGATTGTGCTACAATAGTAATTGTTATATAAGTGATTTTTTAGTGTTTTATTGTTATATAAGTGATTTTTAGTGTCTAATGAATACAAAAGCATATGTGAGTAGACTTCATTAATAAGTAGAATGGCCAGCAGAGGGCAGTAGAAGACCACATATTGGCTCACTTTCACTTTAAACTTCTTGATTTTCACCATTTTTCTGCACTAAAGCAAACCAGTTTTTCCATTTTAACTCCATAATGCATGTTAACACACACACACACACACACACACACACACACACACACACACACACACACACACACACACACAACACACACACACACACACACACACACACACACAAGACAAATGTTGTTTTTTCAATGCTATTAGGATATGTCATTATGAAAATATATTTGAATGGTCTATAAACATTTCACAAAGTCTTTGTAAGCTATTAATCAGATCATTCAGAATTTATTCAGAAACCTAAGACTACACACACACATTATGTTGTAGATACAGACATTTGAAATATATGATGTGATCAAACTGTCAATACTAATACTTTAACAGATGGATTTTTGACTAAATGTAATTGTAAATGTTAAAATAGTGATTTTATAAAGTCTAAATATAAATTATAGAACAATATGACAACATGACTATTTTAAACAGCAGGGGGCAGTAAAATACCACTTATTGGCTTAATATGCCATTATATTCATATCATTTTCACCTTTTTAACTGTTATAGAGGCAAATTTTGTCAGATCTGTCTGAAAATTTTCATGCATGTTCAGAGTGATATTTCACATGTTCTGACTTGTTTTTAAGAAGGTTTGAACATTCATTAAAGAGATATAGGCTGTCGGGGACACTTGGTAAAGGCCACATTTTGAAGTGAACCTATTATAGCTATCCACATGAAGTAGTCCAACTTTTTCTGACAATTATTGTTCTAGTGAGTCCAGAGAATTGTATCGCACTAGTTTTTAACATTATGATATGAAAATTATATGATCAGAGATGGAAAAGACCATTTACAGTCAATACAGGCAGTTTACCATAGGAAATATATGGTTTTAAAGCTTTTTAACAGTTATAGCGCCACCTATCGTCCGATCTCCATAAAATTTTGCATGCTTGTTAATGATGTTATGACACATAGGCTGACCAATTTTTGTGAAGTTCTGAGTTTTTATTTAGGATTTATAGGCTTTTTAATGTATTTTGACACGCCCATTTTATAAATTACCCTATTACAGCCATCCAAATGCAAAAGTTCAACTTTTTTTTGATAATTATTGATCTAGAGAGTCCAGAGAATTGTCCTAGACTGGTCTGGTTCCGATCGGGCAAAAAACCTATGACTAGTTCGTAAAAGTAGGTTTTAGACATATTCGTGAATATTTAATGAACGGTTTGATTGACAGAAATGGTTCTTGAGGCAAAGTTGTTCAGCATGAGCAGATATATCAAATGATATGCATTTTGTTACGATAAGTGTAACACCACGTGATTACAGAGCCAAAAAACTTGTTAGCGCCAACTAGTGGCCGATTTCTTTCAAAACTCTTACAGACCTCTAGGGCCATGAGTCGAACATGCCCATCGAGTTTCGTTCCGATCGGCCTCCGTTAACCTTGTCTAATAGGTGCTCAACTTCATTGGCCAATGGCGGCCATGTTTTTTGAGATACGCCAATGTCCTCATAGACATACATGGCACCTTGGACCAAGACACTGCATACCAATTTTCAAGTCAATCGGACTAACGGTCAGGTGGTTATAGCCCTTTTCATGTTTTTTTCATGTTGTAGCGCCACCTAGTGTTCAATCGTCGCGATTTTTTTACTGTGACCCCAGAATGAACCCATACACATGTGTACCGAGTTTGGTGAAGCTATCTTATTTACTTTTTAAGTTATAGCCATTTTAGTAAAATAGGCTCCTCCCACAACGATTATTTTGCGCCCCCTAGCGTCCATGAATCGAAATTTCAACATTTTTTCGATAATTATTGATCTTCAGACTCCAGAGAACATTTCTGCACTGGTTTGGTTCCGATCGGGCAAAAAACCAGGGACTAGTTCGCAAAAGTAGATTTTCGACAAAATTCAAAATGGCGGAAAATCTATCATGACGGAAATGAAATCGGAGATATACGTTTTGTTCGTCAGGCGTCCAGCTTTCCAATGATATAAGACACTTGAGTCTACGACATACGGTCTAGGAGTTATGAGCAGTTTTGCGCTTTTGGTTGCTATAGCGCCACCTATGGGCCAATCGGGGTCATAATCTCTGAACCTCTCCTCTATTTTTGTACTACCATCTGGCAAAGTTTCAATGCTCTAGCCCTTACGGTTTGGGCTGTACGATGCGTTTTACGGCAGAATAATAATAATAATTAAAGCTGCAAGCAGCATTTATCGGGGTTCAAGCATTTAAGGCCTTTAAGCACATAAGCATTTAAGACATTACGTTTTATTTAACAAGCTTTTAACCACTGAAATTATAGATGGAAAAATCCATTTACAGCCAATATAGGCAATTTACCATAGGAAATATGTAGTTTTCAAACCTTTTTGCCAGTTATAGCGCCACCTATGGTCCGATCTACATGAAATTTTGCATGCTTGTTTAGAATGTTATGGCACATATGCTCACCCATTTTCGTGAAGTTCTGAGTTTTCGTTTAGGATTTATAGGCTTCTGAGTGCATTTTGCCACGCCCATTTTCTTTATGACCCAATTATACCCATGCGAAAAATGCAAAAGTTCAACTTTTTTTCGATAATTATTGATCTAGAGAGTCCAGAGAATTGTCCTAGACTGGTCTGGTTCTGATCGGGCGAAAAACCAGGGACTAGTTCGCAAAAGTAGGTTTTTAACATATTCATGAATATTTAATGAACAGTTTGATTGACAGTGATGGTTCTTGAGGCAAAGTTGTTCAGCATGAGCAGATCTATCAGATGATATGCATTTTGTGATGATAAGTGTAACACCACGTGATTACAGAGCCTTAAAACTCGTTAGCGCCAACTAGTGGCCGATTTCTTTCAAAATTCTTACAGACCTCTAGGGGCTTGAGCCGAACATGCCCATCGAGTTTCGCTCCGATCGGACTTCGTTAACGGTGCTCAAACCTCATTGGCCAATGGCGGCCATGTTTTTCGAGATACGCCAATATCCTTTTAGACATACATGGCCCCTTGGGCCAAGACACTGCATACCAAATTTCAAGTCATTCGGAAAAACGGTCAGTTGTCTATATGTTTTTATTTGTTTTATAGCGCCACCATGTGGCCAATCGACGCAATTTTTTTACTGTGACCTCAGATTGACCTCTTACACATGTGTACCAAGTTTGGTGAAGTTTACTTAATTACTTCTTGAGTTATAGCCATTTTAGTAAAATAGGCTCCTCCCACAACGTTAATTTTGCACCCCCTAGCGACCGTTAATCGAAATTTCAACTTTTTTTCGATAATTATTGATCTTCAGACTCCAGAGAACAATTCCGCACTGGTTTGGTTGCGATCGGGCGAAAAACCAGGGACTAGTTCGCAAAAGTAGGTTTTTGACAAAATTCAAAATGGCGAAAAATCTATCATGGCGGAAATGAAATCGGAGATATACGTTTTTTTCTTCAGGAGCTCTGGATTTCAATGATATAAGACACTTGAAGCTACGCCTTACGGTCTGGGAGTTCTGAGCAGTTTTGCGCTTTTGATTGCTATAGCGCCACCTATGGGCCGATTGGGCTGAGTCCGTGTATCTGAGTAGCGAGCAATAGTACTACCATCTGGCAAAGTTTCAAGTCTCTAGGTCTTACGGTTTGGGCTGCACGATGCGTTTTATGGCGGAAAAATAATAATAATTAAAGCTGCAAGCAGCATTTATCGGGGTTCAAGCAGTTAAGGCCTTTAAGGCATTTAAGCACAAAAGCATCAAAAGTTATTAAGATTTATTTAGCAAGCATGTAACCACTGACATAATAGATGGAAAAGACCATTTACAGCCAATACAGGCAATTTGCCATGGGATATATATGGTTTTAAAGCTTTTTAACAGTTATAGCGCCACCTATGGTCCGATCTCCATAAAATTGTTTACTGTGACCTCAAATTGAACCCATACACATGTGTACTGAGTTTGGTGAAGATATCTCATTTACTTCTTGAGTTATAGCCATTTGAGTAAAATAGGCTCCTCCCACAACGATTTGCCACATTCTAGAATTATTTATAAGGATTCTAGCATGATTTACCTTGATACACCTCATTTCAGTATTATTTACTATGATTTACAATGTTTCTAGCATGATTAACCACATTACTAGCAATTATGTGAAGTGTCAGTGCAAATGAGGTGATGAACACTGACAAAATATTATTGTGTTATAATAGTTAGTTATATACGTGATTTTTAGTGTGTGTCCAAGTATGAATGCAAAAGCACATGTAAAATATTTCATTATTAAGTAGAATGGCCAGCAGAGGGCACTAGAAGACCACTTATTGGCTCACTTTCACTTTAAACCAGTTTTCTGCACTAAAGCAAACCAGTTTTGCTTTAGTGCAGAAAACTGGTTTAAAGTGAAAGTGAGCCAATAAGTGGTCTTCTACTGCCCTCTGCTGGCCATTCTACTTATTAATGAAATATTTCAACATGTGCTTGCATTCATACTTGAATACACACTAAAAAAATCACTTATATAGCAATAACTATTATAACACAATCATATTTTGTCAGTGTTAATCACTTTATTTGCACTGACACTTCAAATAATTGCTAGTAATGTGATAAATCAGGCTAGAAACATGGTAAATCAAAGTAAATAATACTAGATTGTCGTTTATCTCCTGGTAAATAATACTAGAACGTGGTATATCATGGTAAATCATGGTTAACTATGCTGTGTGTGTGTGTGTGTGTGTGTGTGTGTGTGTGTGTGTGTGTGTGTGTGTGTGTGTGTGTGTGTGTGTGTGTGTGTGTAAGCATGCATTGAGTTAACATGGAAAACCAGTTTATCCATGTTAACTCAATTATTTGAAGTGTCAGTGCAAATAAAGTGATTAACACTGACAAAATATGATTGTGTTATAATAGTTATTGCTATATAAGTGATTTTTAGTGTGTATTCAAGTATAAATGCAAGCACATGTGGAAAAATTATTAATAAGTAGAATGGCCAGCAGAGGGCAGTAGAAGACCACTTATTGGCTCACTTTCACTTTAAACCTCATGATTTTGACCAGTTTTCTGCACTAAAGCAAACCAGTGTTTCCATGTTAACTCAATAATGCATACTTGAAACATATGTTACACACAATAATGCTACACACACACACACACACACACACACACACACACACACACACACACACACACACACACACACAAACAAATGTTTCAGTGATATTGGTGTCACATTCACCTTCATCACATTCACCTTCTGTCTTCATCACATTCACCATCTGTCGTCATCACCTGCACCTGCTCCTCATCACCCTCCTCATCATCACCTGCTCCTCATCATCATAACCGTCACCTGTTTTGTCCTTGTCTTGATCTGTGTATTTAAGTTCCCCTCTCATCCATTATCATTGTCGGTTATTGTTTGTGCACTAGCACTCTGTTATGTTTGTTTTCATGTTGGAAAATAAAACCTTTGTTATATTTGTACCACACACACACACACACACACACACACACACACACACACACACACACACACACACACACACACACACACACACACACACACACACACACACCATCATTTATCATGATTTACCATGGCTGATACCAATACCAATATGAGAAAATTACTATTTTAAACAGCAGGGGGCAGTAAAATACCACTTATTGGCTTAACATGCCATTATAATCATATCATTTTCACCTTTTTAACTGTTATAGAGGCAAATTTTGTCTGATCTGTCTGAAAATTTTCATTCATGTTCAGAGTGATATTTCACATGTTCTGACTTGTTTTTAAGAAGGTCTGAGTCATTAATTAAAGAGATATAGGTTTTCGGGGACACTTGGTAAAGGCTACATTTTGAAGTGAACCTATTATAGCTATACAAATGAAGTAGTTCAACTTTTTCTGACAATTATTGATCTAGTGAGTCCAGAGAATTCTATTGCACTAGTTTTGAACATTATGATATGAAAATTATATGATCAGAGATGGAAAAGACCATTTACAGCCAATACAGGCAACATACCATAGGAAATATATGGTTTTAAAGCTTTTTAACAGTTATAGCGCCACCTATCGTCCGATCTCCATAAAATTTTGAATGCTTGTTAATGATGTTATGTCACATAGGCTGACCAATTTTTGTGAAGTTCTGAGTTTTCATTTATGATTTATAGGCTTTTGAGTGTATTTTGCCACGCCCATTTTATAAATGACCCTATTACAGCCATCCAAATGCAAAAGTTCAACTTTTTTTTGATAATTATTGATCTAGAGAGTCCAGAGAATTGTCCTAGACTAGTCTGGTTCCGATCGGGCGAAAAACCTAGGACTAGTTCGCAAAAGTAGGTTTTAGACATATTCGTGAATATTTAATGAACGGTTTGATTGACAGCAATGGTTCTTGAGGCAAAGTTGTTCAGCATGAGCAGATCTATCAAATTATATGCATATTGTGTGGATGAGTGTAACACCACGTGATTACAGAGCCATAAAACTCGTTAGCGCCAACTAGTGGCCGATTTCTTTCAAAATTCTTACAGACCCCTAGGGCCATGAGACAAACATGCCCATCGAGTTTCGTTCCGATCGGCCTCCATTAACCTTGTCTAATCGGTACTCAAACTTCATTGGCCGATGGCGGCCATGTTTTTTGAGATACACCAATGTCCTCATAGACGTACATGGCACCTTGGACCAAGACACTGCATACCAATTTTCAAGTCAATCGGACTAACGGTCAGGTGGTTATAGCCTGTTTTATGTTTTTTTAATGTTATAGCGCCACCATGTGGCCAATCGCCGCGATTTTTTTACTGTGACCACGGATTGACCTCTTACACATGTGTACCAAGTTTGGTGAAAATACCTTATTTACTTCTGGAGTTATAGCCTTTTTAGTAAAATAGGCCCCTCCCACAACGTACGTTTTGGCGCCCCTTAGCGTCCGTGAATCGAAATTTCAACTTTTTTTCGATAATTATTGATAATCAGACTCTAGAGAACATTTCTGCACTGGTTTGGTTCCGATCGGGCGAAAAACCACGGACTAGTTCGCAAAAGTAGGTTTTTGACAAAATTCAAAATGGCGGAAAAATTTGCATACCGGAAATGAAATCGGAGGTATACATGTTATTCTCCAGGTGTCCAGCTTTCCAATGATATAAGACACGTGAGTCTACGACATACGGTCTAGGAGTTATGACCAGTTTTGCGCTTTTGGATGCTATAGCGCCACCTATGGGCCAATCGAGGTCATAATTTGATAACCTCTCCTCGATTTTTGTACTATCATATGGCAAAGTTTCAAAGCTCTAGCCCTTACGGTTTGGGCTGCACGATGCGTTTTACGGCAGAATAATAATAATAATAATAAAAATCAGCACAATTACAATAGGGTTTCAGCATTTCATGCTTGAACCCCTAATAAAAATCAGGACGATTACAATAGGGTTTCAGCACTTCGTGCTTGAACCCCTAATTAAAGCTGCAAGCAGCATTTATCGGGGTTCAAGCAGTTAAGGCCTTTAAGGCCTTTAAGCACAAAAACATCAAAAGACATCAAGTTTTATTTAGCAAGCATGTAACCACTGACATCATAGATGGAAAATACCATGTTTTAGCATGATTTATCATGATATACCACATTCTAGCATGATTTAACATGGTTTACCATGATTTACCCCATTACTAGCAATTATGTGAAGTGTCAGTGCAAATGAAGTGATAAACACTGACAAAATATGATTTTGTTATAATAGTTATCGTTATATAAGTGATTTTTAGTGTATACATTTGAATGCTAAAGCACATGTGAAAATAAAAGTAAAAAAAAAAAAAAAAAAAAAAAAGTTTTATTTATCAAGCATGTAACCACTGACATAATAGATGGAAAAGACCATTTACAGCCAATACAGGCAGTTTACCATGGGAAATATATGGTTTTAAAGCTTTTTAACAGTTATAGCACCACCTATGGTCCGATCTCAATAAAATTGTTTACTGTGACCTCAAATTGAACCCATACACAAGTGTACTGAGTTTGGTGAAGATATCTCATTTACTTCTTGAGTTATAGCCATTTTAGTAAAATAGGCTCCTCCCGCAACAATTTACCACATTCTAGTATTATTTACTATGATTCTAGCATGATTTACCATAGTTTATCATGATTTACCATGATATACTACATTCTAGTATGATTTACCATTGTTTACTGTGATTCTAGCATGGTTTACCATATTTTACCATGATTTATCATAGTTTACCATGATTTACCCTGTTCTAGCATAGTTTACCATGATTTACCATGTTCTAGCATGATTTACCATGATATACCACATTCTAACATGATTTACCATAGTTTATTATGATTTATCATGGCTTACCATGATTTACCCTGTTCTAGCATAGTTTACCATGATTTACCATGTTCTAGCATGATGTACCATGATATACCATGTTCTAGAATGATGTACCAGGATTGTAGTATGATTTACCTTGATACACCACATTCTAGTATCATTTATTGATTTACCATGTTTTTAGTGTGATTTAACCATGATTTACCACATTGCTAGCAATTATGTGAAGTATCAGTAAAAATGAAGTGATAAACTCTGACAAAATATGATTGTGCTACAATAGTAATTGTTATATAAGTGATTTTTTAGTGTTTTATTGTTATATAAGTGATTTTTAGTGTCTAATGAATACAAAAGCATATGTGAGTAGACTTCATTAATAAGTAGAATGGCCAGCAGAGGGCAGTAGAAGACCACATATTGGCTCACTTTCACTTTAAACTTCTTGATTTTCACCATTTTTCTGCACTAAAGCAAACCAGTTTTTCCATTTTAACTCCATAATGCATGTTAACACACACACACACACACACACACACACACACACACACACACACACACACACACACAACACACACACACACACACACACACACACACACACACACACACACAAGACAAATGTTGTTTTTTCAATGCTATTAGGATATGTCATTATGAAAATATATTTGAATGGTCTATAAACATTTCACAAAGTCTTTGTAAGCTATTAATCAGATCATTCAGAATTTATTCAGAAACCTAAGACTACACACACACATTATGTTGTAGATACAGACATTTGAAATATATGATGTGATCAAACTGTCAATACTAATACTTTAACAGATGGATTTTTGACTAAATGTAATTGTAAATGTTAAAATAGTGATTTTATAAAGTCTAAATATAAATTATAGAACAATATGACAACATGACTATTTTAAACAGCAGGGGGCAGTAAAATACCACTTATTGGCTTAATATGCCATTATATTCATATCATTTTCACCTTTTTAACTGTTATAGAGGCAAATTTTGTCAGATCTGTCTGAAAATTTTCATGCATGTTCAGAGTGATATTTCACATGTTCTGACTTGTTTTTAAGAAGGTTTGAACATTCATTAAAGAGATATAGGCTGTCGGGGACACTTGGTAAAGGCCACATTTTGAAGTGAACCTATTATAGCTATCCACATGAAGTAGTCCAACTTTTTCTGACAATTATTGTTCTAGTGAGTCCAGAGAATTGTATCGCACTAGTTTTTAACATTATGATATGAAAATTATATGATCAGAGATGGAAAAGACCATTTACAGTCAATACAGGCAGTTTACCATAGGAAATATATGGTTTTAAAGCTTTTTAACAGTTATAGCGCCACCTATCGTCCGATCTCCATAAAATTTTGCATGCTTGTTAATGATGTTATGACACATAGGCTGACCAATTTTTGTGAAGTTCTGAGTTTTCATTTAGGATTTATAGGCTTTTGAGTGTATTTTGACACGCCCATTTTATAAATGACCCTATTACAGCCATACAACTGCAAAAGTTCAACTTTTTTTTGATAATTATTGATCTAGAGAGTCCAGAGAATTGTCCTAGACTGGTCTGGTTCCGATTGGGCGAAAAACCTAGGACTAGTTC
The DNA here is from genome assembly GCA_022829025.1 of Squalius cephalus. Taxonomy (NCBI): domain Eukaryota; kingdom Metazoa; phylum Chordata; class Actinopteri; order Cypriniformes; family Leuciscidae; genus Squalius; species Squalius cephalus. Next base: position 20,568,079 of record CM040798.1, read on the forward strand.
GCAAAAGTAGGTTTTAGACATATTCGTGAATATTTAATGAACGGTTTGATTGACAGCAATGGTTCTTGAGGCAAAGTTGTTCAGCATGAGCAGATCTATCAAATGATATGCATATTGTGTGGATGAGTGTAACACCACGTGATTACAGAGCCATAAAACTCGTTAGCGCCAACTAGTGGCCGATTTTTTTCAAAATTCTTACAGACCTTTAGGGCCATGAGACAAACATGCCCATCGAGTTTCGTTCCGATCGGCCTCCGTTAACCTTGTCTAATAGGTGCTCAAACTTCATTGGCCGATGGCGGCCATGTTTTTTGAGATACGCCAATGTCCTCATAGACATACATGGCACCTTAGACCAAGACACTGCATACCAATTTTCAAGTCAATCGGACTAACGGTCAGGTGGTTATAGCCTGTTTTATGTTTTTTTCATGTTATAGCGCCACCAAGTGGCCAATCGCCGCGATTTATTTACTGTGACCTCAGATTGACCTCTTACATATGTGTACCAAGTTTGGTGAAGATACCTCATTTACTTCTGGAGTTATAGCCATTTTAGTAAAATAGGCCCCTCCCACAATGTACATTTTAGCGTCCCTTAGCGTCCGTGAATCGAAATTTCAACTTTTTTTCAATAATTATTGATATTCAGACTCTAGAGAACATTTCTGCACTGGTTTGGTTCCGATCGGGCGAAAAACCACGGACTAGTTCGCAAAAGTAGGTTTTTGAGAAAATTCAAAATGGCGGAAAATTTTCCCAGGCGGAAATGAAATCAGAGATATACGTTTTGACCGTCTTGAGCCAAGGATTACAGTGATATAAGACACTTGATTCTATGACAAACCGTCTAGGAGTTATGGCTGATTTCATACTTTTGCTTGCTATAGCGCCACCTATTGGCCAATCGGGGTCATACTTTGATAGGTTCTCCCCAAATTGAGGACTACCATTTGGCTGAGTTTCAAGTCTCCAGCATTTACGGTTTGGGCTGCACGATGCGTTTTAGGGGAAAATAATAATAATAAAAATCAGAGCAATTACAATAGGGTTTCAGCACTTCGTGCTTGAACCCCTAAAAATCAGAGCAATTACAATAGGGTTTCAGCACTTCGTGCTTGAACCCCTAATAAAAATCAGTACAATTACAATAGGGTTTCAGCACTTCGTGCTTGAACCCCTAAAAATCAGCACAATTACAATAGGGTTTCAGCACTTCGTGCTTGAACCCCTAATAAAAATCCTTACAATTACAATAGGGTTTCAGCACTTCGTGCTTGAACCCCTAATAAAAATCCTTACAATAACAATAGGGTTTCAGCACTTCGTGCTTGAACCCCTAATAAAAATCAGTACAATTACAATAGGGTTTCAGCACTTCGTGCTTGAACCCCTAATAAAAATCAGCACAATTACAATAGGGTTTCAGCACTTCGTGCTTGAACCCCTAATAAGAAGAGACGTTTTGGACAGTTATAGCGCCACCTATTGTCCGATCTTCACGAAACTTGGCATGCTTCTTCACCATGTTCTGACACATCTGCTCATCGATTTTTGTGAAGTTTGGGGTTTTCCCTTAGGTTGTATAGGCTTTTGAGTGTTTTTTTGTCCCTCCCCTTTCCTAAATGACCCTGTTACAGCCAGGCAAATGCAAAAGTTCCACTTTTTTTCGATAATTATTGATCTAGAGACTCCAGAGAACTGTGCTAGACTGGTCTGGTCTGGATTGGGCCAAAAACCAGGGACTAGTTTGCAAAAGTAGGTTTTGGACAAAATTGCCCATATAATTTTTTTTTGCTCGAATCGGGATTTGGAGATAGCCATTTTGTCCGTCTGGAGCCAGGGATCACAGAGATGCTACAGCTGAGACTCTAGGACAAACTGTCTAGGAGTTATGGGCAATTTAGTAAATGTGGTCATAACAGCGCCACCAATGGGCCAATCGGGGCCATATTTTGATAACCTCTCCTCGATTTTTGTACTACCATTTGGCAAAGTTTCAAGGTTCCAGGTCTTACGGTTTGGGCTGCACGATGCGTTTTACGGCAGAAGAAAAATAATAATAAAAATCAGCACAATTACAATAGGGTTTCAGCACTTCGTGCTTGAACCCCTAATAATAATAATAATAAAAATCAGCACAATTACAATAGGGTTTCAGCACTTCGTGCTTGAACCCCTAAAAATCAGGACAATTACAATAGGGTTTCAGCACTTCGTGCTTGAACCCCTAAAAATCAGAGCAATTACAATAGGGTTTCAGCACTTCGTGCTTGAACCCCTAATAATAAAAATCAGTACAATTACAATAGGGTTTCAGCACTTCGTACTTGAACCCCTAAAAATCAGTACAATTACAATAGGGTTTCAGCACTTCGTGCTTGAACCCCTAAAAATCAGTACAATTACAATAGGGTTTCAGCACTTCGTGCTTGAACCCCTAATTAAAGCTGCAAGCAGCATTTATCGGGGTTCAAGCAATTAAACCTCTTAAGTGTCACCGGCCCACCGGTGGGCCCAAAATCATTACATATTTAAAACAGTAATATCCTATAATAAACATAAACTAATCTTGACAAACTATATATCATTTGAAAGCTTACAAACTCTAGTTTTCATATTTGGTGAATGATTTCCAAAATAAATTAGAGAGGAGCTGTAATTTATCAATTTGCAACAAGAATATTTTCATATTCCTAAGGCGTGTTCAGACCTTTATTTTGAAATAGCAATGAACATGAAAAATCATGAAATAATGGATGAAACCTCAGTTTGTTTTCATGCCAAGAGTTCAAAAGATATCATCCATTCAATTATTTTAGAAAAAAATATATTAATATGTTTTTAATAACGCATATGGAAATGAAGGCGCCCTTATATGGGCAGTAATGGAGTCTGGTTGTCACCTAGTGAAAATGTTTGGTACTGCGCCCAAACAAAATCTCACTGAAAGCTCATTTTTTGAGATATCAACCTAAAATTTGAAACACAACTTATTCAGATTTTTGGCTTTGATTTTCTAGCAGTTTTAGAGTCGGCCAGGTTTTAAAAATATATATTTTATATAAAATATGAATAATTAAATTTTTTACATTGTACATTTTCATAAACACAAACTTATATAACTTTTTTTTTGTTTCACTTTCTTAATTTATTTCACTTCAACAAAAATCTGCCAAATGTCTTTTTTAAAATAAGACCAATTTTACGTCTATACTCAAAAGCATTCTTTAATTACAACCATTTAAAGTCGAAATGTGCATTTTCATGTATATTTAAAAAAAGGGGGGTGACACTTAAAGGGTTCTTTTAAGGCCTTAAAGCACAAAAGCATCAAAAGTTATTAAGTTTTATTTAGCAAGCATGTAACCACTGACATCATAGATGGAAAAGATCATGTTCTAGCATGATTTATCATGATATACCACATTCTAAAATGATTTACCATATTCATCATGATTTATCATGGTTTACCATGATTTACCCTGTTCTAGCATAGTTTACCATGATTTACCATGTTCTAGCATGATATACCACGTTCTAGAATTATTTACCATTTTCTCGGGGTCTGTGAGACGCTCGTCCTCAGCGATTTCATCAAAGTGGCGCTTCACAATACGTGCTCGTTTTTGCGTGAAATGACAGCTGATGCCCCAGGATGCAGCAAGGCCTTGTGCGGTGCTTTTTATGTTGTCAAACTGGTCTCTTAGCAGTGATAAGTTGTTGCAGGTATTTTCCAGTAAGGTAGCTGCTTGAAGAAGGTCCACGTCTTTCTTCTGCAATACTTGTGAAACTACTTTGACATTTTCCAAAACTCTCTCCTGAAATACAAGCATCATTACGAATTCAAATGTTTAGATCGATTTGATAAGTCCGGATGCCTCTGTACGTTCCTCTGCTTTTTTTTTTGACTGTAGAGCTATTTTGGTTAATGCCTTTAGGATGTCAGCATAACGAAAACGTAGTGTGTGGATAGCATCGGCCCTGGATGTCCATCGCGTGGGACAAAGTCTTTTCAGTGTTGGCTTTGAAAGCTGATTTTCCAACATTTCCCACCTTTTGATGCTTTGGCTGAAGAAAACATAAAGTCTCTGGACCACATCATAGAACTCCTTGATAGCCGTGATATGCTGACACGCGTCGTTTAACACCAAATTCAAATTATGCGCTGCGCAATGTATATACACAGCATTGGGCTCCATGTTTAGGATCCGTCTCTGCACACCAGAATAAATTCCACTCATGACACTAGCTCATATCCTACACGTCATATCCTTGGCCTCTGCATTTTTTAAGTGACAGACCCTTACTTTGGATAAGATCAAGGATTTTTTGTTGGAGACCCTCTGCAGTTTGATCGGTGATATTCTGAAATCCGAGAAAACTCTCAGTGACATCAATGCCGAGTGGATTATCATTTTCATCTTTTCGAACTTTAACGTATCTGAAAATTTGACTGAGTTGATCAACTTTGCTGATATCCTGAGTAGTGTCCATTATGATCGAATAGAATTCTGCGTCTTTTATTTCAGACACAATTTCGTCGTGCACCCTTTTGGATAACAACGCAATCAGTTCATTCTGAATTGCTGGGCTTAAATAATTGACGTGACTTTTTTTATCCAACAACTCTCGGAGCACTGGATCATACCGAGCTAACAATTCAATTACTGACAAAAAGTTCCTGTTGTTTGGTTCATTCAGTTTTTCATTATGCCCTCTGAATGCCAGATTACATGAGGCTAAAGTCAGAGTAACGTCAGTAATTCTTGTAAGCACTTGAGTCCAAAAATTAACCTGACTCTTGTATTCGCTGTCAAGTTGCGCATCAATGGTAAGGTCGTTTTTCCACATATCATATGTCACGCAGGCTGCTATATGAGCATGTGAAGATTCGTGTTTCTTTATTTTCTTTGAAAGACCCTGCCAGTCATTAATTCCCACAGTCCATGACGGATGGTGTGATGGACATCTCCTGTCAGCAAAAAGCCAGCATCGCTCACAGTAGGCGCGGTCAATGTTTGGCGAGTAACACAACCATTTCCGAGGAACCGTTCCCATTTTAGAACGTTTTAAATAATAATCTTTCGAAAAACATCTGCCATTTTTGTCTTGGGGATAGGGTCCTTCTGGTTTACATGGTCCCATGTTAAGTATGGCCCTCTTCACACTGGCATCGGTTAAATCAACGGGAAAGTTCGCTCTGTCTGTTGGATACCGTGTACTTCTTGCTGTCGCCTCCTCTGTAATATTTTCAGTGCTGTGACAGTCATCGTCTGGACCGTGAGATCCGCTTTTAGCATCTGAGTCCATGTCTGGCGTATCATTCACCACAGCCGCGCCCGCGCCCACGTTAGAAGCAGTAATGTCCGTGATGACACTGCTAGCAAACTCCTGAGTAACGTTACCCGTGCTCGCTCTCGCAGCTCCTTCCCGCTGATTTGGAAGAAATATGGATGAAATTTTCGGTAGTTTTGCATTGAATTGCTCTTTTCGGTGTTGGTTAGACCATTTTTGAGCTCCGCTGACATATTTTCTTTTACTCATTTTGCGCTCATAAGCTTCACTCTCTAAACAGTTGCGGAAATTCTTAATCGTGATTGGATAACAAGGACAACGGATATGGTCATAATCGCCAAACACGGTAGGCTGCAATTACTACCAAAATAAAAGTCCTATACGTTCACGTTATAAAAACGCTTTAACCCCCCCACAACGCGGGGCCCCCCCGCAGTGCGTGCCCTGCGGGCCCGTCCGCTACGCCACTGACTTGAATTTGATGCGAGCGGCAACTGGCAACCAGTGCAATTTTGTGAGGAGAGGAGTGACATGTGCCCTTTTCGGCTCGTTAAAGACCACTCTAGCTGCGGCGTTCTAGATCAGTTGCAGAGATTTGACTGTGCAAGCTGGAAGACCAGCCAGGAGAGCGTTACAATAGTCAAGTCTGGATAAAACAAGCGCTTGGACAAGGAGTTGAGTATGTTTGATAGGAAGATATTTCTAGAGAGAAGAGCAGCACCATCCCAGGAGGGATGAATACCATCTCTTTTCAACAGGTCAGGTCTGCCCCAAAAACTTTTCCAATTGTCTATGAATTCTATATTATTTTGCGGACACCATTTAGACAGCCAGCCATTGAGTGAGGACAGTCTACTAAGTATCTCATAACTCTGGAGAACAGGAAGGGGGCCAGATCAAATTACAGTGCTTGACATCATACTTGCGAGTTCACACACCTCTTTAACGTTATCTTTAGTGATCTCCGACTGGTGAAGTTGAACATCATTAGTGCAGACGTGAATAATAATCTTAGATAATTTACGATTAGCATTAGCCAGCACTTTTAAATTTGCTTTGATGTCAGGCGCTCTGGCTCCCGGCAAACATGTGACTATGGTGGCTGGTGGCTCTATTTTCATGTTCCGTGTAATAGAATCGCCAATAACTAGGGCACATTCAACAGGATTCTCAGTGGGTGTTTCACTGAATGGGGAGAACCTGTTCAGTGTTGTAATCAGAACAGAAGAGTGGTGTTTTGTCCCACGACTACAGCATCTCACGGTCACCCAATTGCCCTGCTGCACAGGCTCTACAGCCGGAACCGAACAATGTACAGAGTTCACTAAGCTAGTCGCATCCAAAGCAGTATCTAAAGCCATTGCAGTCTTACTATCCTCGATTAAAGTTTGGATGCGTGTCTCTACTTTTTAAAATCTTCTCCATCAGCCTGACTTTCTCCCTGCATTTATCACATGTAAAGCCCTCACCACTGACAGAGATGGCTATACTATACATGTGACACAAAGTGCAAGTGACAATAACAGGAGAAGACATTACTCACCATGTTTGTTGAGTGATCCTACTTACCACAGTTGTTTGATAGACCCATAAAATGCACGCGTGGAAAAAAAAAAAAAAAAAAGACGGCAAGCACGGATGGCAGGTTAACAGGCTAGAGAGATACTAGCGTGTTGTGCTAGCGATAACGGTTTAGATAAAAGCTAGCTATGCCATATTAATGTGATAATATCAGGCAATATTAGACTATATCTAATATATGTTGATGAGTAAGTTATATTTAGCAATATAAACAACAAGGAATGATACTAAATAGCGATTCAAAGCAGAAAGCTATATGGAGCTTACAGACGCAAACCAGCAGCAATCGAGCAATCGATCGGCAACCCGTGAGAGTGTGTGAGGTCTTGGTGTTACTGGCCGCTGGATGCATTTGGTGGGAGCATCATCCTCTCTTGGCTTTGAGGGCCTTCCCTTCTTTTTTCCAGCATAAATGAGTGCACCTGCAACTTCCAGCCTGAATGTCTTCAGCTTCTTGTGCTTTAACTCACCAGACTCTTTGCATCTTTGCGATAAAGAAGCCATTCATTGTTTAGGGCTATATCAGCCATCTGCCAAAACAAACTCATGTACCACTGATGGGATTTTGCAGGGGTACAGTACAAGGCTACCATCATGTCGGTCAGGTCTACTCCTCCCATGTGGACACTGTACTGTGTGACTCGTTTCTTCTGTTCTTTAGAGAACCGCCTCACTTCTTTCACTGGACTCACAGCTGCACAAGAGCTGGCTTGTGTGATGGCTTTGTTGTCAGACCATTTTACAGTTGCCACTTTGCCTCATTATCCACTCTGTAATCAAAGCTGCCTCATCCTTGTCCATGAGTTTGTGGTCATCTTCCAGGTAGCATCCCTTCAGCCTGTTCTTGCGAATGGTGTGCAAACTGCGCAGGCCAGGTGACTCATTCAGGTGCACAATAAAAGGTAGTGACGTAAAAAAAAATTGTCAAAGTAGACAACACACTCCATTGGGTTATTGATGGTCTTGCAGAGTTCAACAACACTGGCTCCAAGTCAGTTCAGTGCTGAATGTGCTCTTACCAGTGTATACCAGGAAATTGCAGACCATGCCAGAAACACCTGCACATACAAATATCTTGAATCCCCAATGATGAGGTTTGCTAGGCAGATACTGCCGCAGAGAACCAGCCTTGATGCCCTTGTGAGGCACCATCATTTCATCAATCGAGAACTGATTCTCACTCTCAATTTCCAGAATTCTTTTTCTCATATGTTCTAGGACTGCTCTGACTTTGAAGAGACAATCCTGATCTGGGTCTGATGTGGCATTGTCCTGAAAATGTATCATTCTAGAGAGCCATTTGAACCTCTTTACGGACATCTTATTGGCAATTTTGGTATTGTGTGTAGCGTGGCCACATAAGGGGAAGTTTTAGATAAGGCTAGTGCCTGATAACAAAGTATGTTTCATCACTTTATGTTATTACCTTATCTGCTTTCCTCTGTACGCTGTATGTTCCTTATATATAAATACTATTTTTGTCAAAAACAAAGTCATCAACTAAGATGTTAGCTGTTCCAATGTTGGCTATATTCAACTAATGAATACATAATAAAATGTAAATATATAATAATTTTTTTACAAAGAAAGAGTACACTTGAAATATTGTTGAAATTGTAATTATTGTTGTAATTGTAACCTTTTTAATAAAATAGCAAAAGATATTTACAAGATAGATGTAAGCAAAATCTTAAATGGTCAATATAAGTCTTCTTCTAAATATATCTTTTGTCCTTGCATTGTGGCTCAGTCAGTGTCACACCTGAATGAATGGCTCATTACGCAGAGTGGGTGGGACATTGTATTCTCAGGTGTAAACCACTCCTCATTCACGCCCCCCTCGCATATTGGCTTTCCAAGCAAAACCTGTCTTACCCAATTTAAATCAATGTATTGTTTTATGTGAACTATAAAGCAAGACTATTTTCACATAATTTTGAAGCCAGAACTCGTAGCAACAACATCCATTAGTCAAAAGTCTTATTGACACATATTTAGTATGAGTTTTGTGGTCTTATTTCAGCAACTTTCATTTTTATTTTTTTCAATAACCACGCATAAACATTATTCTCTTAAAAATACAAACATCTACATACACAATGCTTACATATTATGGTAGCCCTGTTTGTGCTATATAGAGTGAATTTACACCTTTGCCATTATCATGTTTATAAATAACTGAAAAAAGCACAAATGTCAGGGCATGTCAAAACATCCCAAGGGCCCCAAAAACACCCTAGACCCCAGAGGGTTAACAGTTGTGTATTTGACCCCGATTGCTGTTCGCGCGAGAACTTCTCGTGACTTCGGGTCACGTGGGTACCGGTCATGTAAACAGGAAAAGACTATTGTGTTTTCCATAAAAGGAACCGGTATTCCAGTCTTCGGGAGAGCGTACTCTCATTCATAAATTTACCAGTGTGATTGTGGATTATCCATTGGCTGACTGACTTGGAAGCGCTGGGTCGCCGTTCCTCGGAGGAGTATTTCCGTGGGCTCGCTGCCAGGATTACTTTTATCGGAGGACTTAAGTCAGTTATCAACTTCATTGATCATGCTCACGGACTTGACAATGTTACCGGTGAGGCTGATCCTAACTTTGTATATAAATACGCTGGACTATAAGACTTTGCTGAAACGCTCATACACCCACACACGCATTCAATACTGTTTGTAAATATCTATATGGTATATGGTTGTCACATTCACCGTCTGTCTTCGTCTGTCTTCTCTGCACTACATTCCCCAGGATCCTCTTTGGCGCACCTGCACGCACTCTCCCCTGTGTACTGATCACACACACCTGCACATCGTCAGTCCAGGAATTACCTCCAGCACTTAAGCTCCACTCTCAATCTCAGTCATTGTCCGGTATCGTTTGCATCAAGACACTAACGCTGTGCTTACCTCCAGGACTCCTATGCTACTTACCTGTTCCTTTGTCACCTCTCCAAGTCTTCCTCGTTGTTCCTCGTCTCCAGTGTGTGTGCTCCAGAGTCTTCTCCGGTTCTGTTCGTCTCTTCCCGATCTCCATCTGCAAGAAAACAAACATTCAAGTCATTCAAGTCAACATCATCTGGATATCTTCACATCCACTCACCTTCATCTGCACTGCCGATCACTCATCTGGTTGTTCAAAATAAAGTCACATTACCTTTATCCGTGTGTCTGCCCCTTCTGTCTTGTAACAGAATACCGGACCAAAACCGATGAACATGGATCCAGCAGTGGCCCTCCTGTGTTTACGCCAGGGGAATCACCCCCTGGACGATTATGTCCAGGACTTTTGTGAACTCTCTCACCTGGTGAATTTTAATGACGTGGCCCTTAAGGACTTTTTTCGAATGGGACTAAATGAACCCGTTCGTTCCAAGCTTCCTGGGGGAAAAGTCCACTGTTCCCTGGCCCAATACCTTGACTATGCCTTGTTGTTAGGTGGTTCATCATTCACGGTGGGTGTTGTGGATGAGGAACCACTTCACGTCATTCCTGCCAGGTCTGGGTCTCTTCACATTAGGCCTGCCACCAGATCGGTCTATCACAGACTGCTATCGAGCCTGGCAGATCCTCCGCTGATGTCAGTGCGATCTGCCAAGATGGCAGCTTCTCCAGAGTTTCGTCCAGCCGAGACCAGCCCTGCCGAGCCTGAGCTCCATGTCAGCCCTGCCGAGCCTGCGCTCCACGTCAGCCCTGCCGAGCCTGAGCTCCACGTCAGTCCAGCCGAGCCTGCACTTCACACCAGTCCAGCCGAGCCCGCACTTCACGCCAGATCTGCCGAGTCCGAGGCAATATACGTCATGCCCGCCACCCCTGAGACTGTGAGCGTCATGCCCGCCGCGCCTGTGACAGTGAGTGTCATGCCCACCGAGCTAGAGAATGACAGCGTCATGCCCGCCGAGCTAGAGACTGACAGCGTCATGCCCGCAGAGCTTTTGTTTTCTTTTATCCCGCCAAGTTTGAAGCTCCCTTCGCCGCTGGTTCCACCTAGCTCAAAGCCCTCTTCGCCGCTGGTCCCGTCCAGCTCAGAGCCTTCTTCGCTGCTGGTCCCGCCCAGCTCAACGCCCTCTTCATCGCTGGTCCTGTCCAGCTCAACGCCCTCTTCATCGCTGGTCCTGTCCAGCTCAAAGCCCTCTTCATCGCTGGTCCTGTCCAGCTCAGAGCCCTCTTCGCAGCTGGTCCTGTGCAGCTCAGAGCCTTCTTCGCCGCTGGTCTTGTCCAGCTCAGAGTCCTCTTCGCCACTGGTCCTGTCCAGCCCAGAGCCGCCTTAGTCACTGGTCCTGTCCAGCCCAGAGCCGCTTTCGCCCCCTGCCTCATCCAGCCCAGTGTCAAAGCCTGATAATTTCCCCAAGGAAATTTTGGGGGGAGGGGCTATAAGTCCTCTTCGCCATGGCCACCCGAAGGGTCCTCTCCGCCATGGCCACCCGAAGGGTCTTCACCGCCATGGCCGACCGAGGGGTCTTCACCGCCATGGCCACTCGAAGGGTCGTCTCCGCCATGGCCACCCGAAGGGTCGTCTCCACCATGGCCCCCTGACCAGCCTGCTTCGCCTGGAACGCCCGAGGGGTGGTCTCCTGCTCCGCCATGGCCCCCTGACCAGCCTGCTTCGCCATGGCCACCTCCTCAGCCTGCACCGCCAGGGCCACCTCCTCAGCCTGCACCGCCATGGTCTCCTCCTCGTCCTGCGCTGCCGTGGTCGGCAATACCATCCTGGAGTCTCCTGCCTGTCGTTCCCTGTCCACCCTCCGGTCACAGACTCCAGGATGCCCACCCCCCCTCCTGTGTTTTGCCTTGTACGGCGCAGGTCGCGCCTAGCGGGAGGGGGGAGTAATGTCATATTCACCGTCTGTCTTCGTCTGTCTTCTCTGCACTACATTCCCCAGGAACCTCTTTGGCGCACCTGCACTCACTCTCCCCTGTGTACTGATCACACACACCTGCACATCGTCAGTCCAGCAATTACCTCCAGCACTTAAGCTCCACTCTCAATCTCAGTCATTGTCCGGTATCGTTTGCATCAAGACACTAACGCTGTGCTTACCTCCAGGACTCCTATGCTACTTACCTGTTCCTTTGTCACCTCTCCAAGTCTTTCTCGTTGTTCCTCGTCTCCAGTGTGTGTGCTCCAGAGTCTTCTCCGGTTCTGTTCGTCTCTTCCCGATCTCCATCTGCAAGAAAACAAACTGAGTCATTCAAGTCTACATCATCTGGATATCTTCACATCCACTCACCTTCATCTGCACTGCCGATCACTCATCTGGTTGTTCAAAATAAACTCACATTACCTTTATCCGTGTGTCTGCCCCTTCTGTCTTGTAACAATGGTATTACTGTACATGTTCTTTTGTTTTGTTAATACACTGAGGTTGTTTGCTAATCTAATCGCGTTGCATAATCCATTGTCTCTGACTTTTATGTGGACTAGGAAACAGGAACAGGCGTTTATTATTTATTGTGTATACTCTGCTGTATAATACCAGTGTTACACGTGTACCCTCAGCCCAGTAATCATCAACTGATGGCATCTTCACAATACCCATGATGAGTTTCATCCCAATAAATGTCCTGACTTCATGTGGATTTGTGTTAATGCTAGCTCCAAGTAACTGGCAAGAGTACAGCTTAGTTTGCTCAGCAATAAGTTGGAAAAGCTCTTCGTAAAAAACCTGGTGAAGTAGCTGCAAGGAGATGAAAGCTGATCAGGCATTCTGAATGTCTTTTCATTGGGTGCTGACTGGTGCTCAAACCCTTTCTTCCTCCAGCTGCAAAAAATAAATAAAAAAATATTTTAGATAATACACTAACAATTTTAATAAATTATTGAACAATTTATTTATTTTGTACACTGCCTCAACGTCCCCTCAATCTGAACTCTATTTATTACATGCAGAGGCCTCTCATCTGCTACAATTCAGCAGAATGCATGCCTGACATGAAAAGAAGTACCTAAATTTCTTGGTTGTTTTACATTGCTGAACTGTCCATCTTCAACCTCATCAGCAAAACTGTCACTGTCACTCTCACTCTCTGTGTCTACCTCTCCTAGCAGGTTGACAAAAACTTTATCATCTTTATCACTTGTCTCAGAATCTGAAGAGTTTGCTGGTATCTGCTCTTTAACTTGCATCCTCTCTTCTCTACTCCCATTTCTTCTACCGTAAAATGAGCTAGATGTAAAGAACTGAAAGAAAATACTGAGTAAAAAATACTAAGATGTAGTCTCCTAGACACACTAATCTCAGTTTAACCTGTAAATTGTATGATTTGTTAACCCCCTCCATATCATTTATTTCAGGTGTTCCAGTCACTTCCATGGCCACAGTTGTATAAAATCAAGTACCTAGGCATGCAGACTGCTTCTGCAAACATTTGTGAAAGAATGGGTCACTCTAAGAAGCTCAGTGAATTAAAGTGTGGTACCGTGATAGGTTTCCATCTGTACAATAAGTCCATTCGTGAAATTTCAACACTACTAAATATTTCACGGTCAACTGTTAGTGGTATTATAACAAAGTGGAAACAATTGACCCTTCACAGGGCGTTTGATTGACAGGCGATCTGACCAATCATAATCCGCCATCCGCAGAATCCACCATTTTTTTCAGAAAAAATCAAAGCAGTCAGGAGAATTAGTAGATTAACGTTGAAGGATTTGAACTTGAAAAACAGTGTGTACTGATGTCTTTCCGTGGTTAAAACAACATTCCTTCTAATATTCAGTCCCTCCAGTTTTTCGCGATTCCGCGATCGCTGAATACAACGCAAAATCAACAAATTGTCGCATTTTTTTGCGATCCTGCATAATTCCTAATTTAACCGCAAAATAATCACAAAAATGAAAAAGACCTCACAAAACATTAAATTATAATCACCCAATTGAAAAATCTCTAGTTTAATTAAAGTTTCAATGCATTTTACGTGGATACAGATGTTGCGCACGCGTGATGTCTGTGAGCGGTCTGTCAGAAACATGGCGAAAGAAAATTAGTCTCACCTGCCCTCTCACATAAGCGCCAAGGAGCGGGCTAAGCAATATCCTGATATATTGCACGAGAGCATGCACGAGAGTGGGGGTAAATTGTTTTGTGTTGACCGAGTGACTGCCTGACTGCAGTGTGTGTGTGTGCGTGCGTGTGTGTGTGTGTGTGACTGACTGCTTGTCACCGCCTGTCAGCGTAAATTCTCTTTATAGCGCTTGAACAAATACACATAGCAACAATTACTTCAAAATATTCATCTTGGCGAGTATTTACGTAAAACTATCTGTAATAACTGATTGGGACGTTTGTCATTACTGTAGTAGGTCTTAAAGTGACAGTAACCTAATTTACCTGCTGTTGTCAGTGTTGTTAATGTTAATCAAGCAACAACAATAGCTACAGCACAATTAAAAAAAAAACTAAATTATCCACTGTTTGTAACTGTATCCTTGTATTTATTTGTCCTGTTTTGTTTCTTTTTGTTATTTGTTCCTGTGTTCTTATTTCATTACTGAGTGTTTACTTGATTATTTAAATCATTTCTTGGATGTTCCTGGTTGTGCCCATAGGTTGTTTTAAAAGTTAATTTGATGAGAATTTGATTAGACAAAAATAAACAAGCTTTATGCATTTTGTTTGTGATTTATGTCATGTATGACTATTGTGCATCTGACATAATACTTTTATGGTAAATGTGATGTCCTAATTATAAAATATAAAAATCGCAAATTTTTTCGCAAATTTCTGGAAATTACCACCACAAAATCAGTCATTTTGATCGCAAAAATCACACAAAAAAATCGTGAAATCCTGGAGGGACTGAATATTCATTCATGTTTATTTGATGCTATAAATTAATTAGAAGGAGCAGCTTTAACTGAGGCTCTACAGCGATTTGTCAGACACGTTTAAGAGCCACAAAATGGTATTTATTGCTTAAATTTCTATTAAAAAATGACCAAATTTGAAAGGTGAGACTTTGTTTCATATCAAAAGTAACCTGGTCTGTCCTCTCTGCTCTGTGATGTGTTTTTGACTGCGTGAGAACATGGTGGGGCGTGAGAGCGGCGTGGCTTGTCGGACATAGCAACAGTAACTAAAGGGGGCAGATCTTTGCGAACAACAATTTTGGTCAATTGGGACTAAAATGTATGTTATGAAATGAGATTAGAGTAAAAACATGAAGCCTAATGTTAAATTTATATACAGGGCTGTATGTTAACTTTTTTTTGCAAATAGCACTGGTGCTACAGAGCTTGAAAGTTTTGTAGCACAGGTCAAACAGTTGTAGCACAAGTATAAAACATCTGTTATCATCAGATTTAAATCAATATATTGTTTTTTTCTGAATGAGTACGCAGGATGATTTTCACATAGTTTTGAAGCAAATATTCTAGGCTACGTGAAACAATTTTGTCTTGTGAAGAAATAATCAGTATGGGTTTCATGACCTTATGTCAGTGACAATTTTGTTTTTGTTTTTTCACAAACCACGCATAAACGTCATTATCTCAAAACTACAAACTTTTACATACATGCTGCTGACATATTATTGTAGCAGAGTTTGTTTTAGCCATGAAAATGTCACAAGTAACAGAAATAAGCACAGATGTCAGAGTATGTCAGAACACCTCCAGGACCCAGAAAACACCTCAGACCCCAGAGGGTTAAGAATGGGATGTCATTAAAGTTCATGTGCATGTAAAGGCAGGCGTCCCAAAACTTTTGGCAATATTACTTTTGGTCACCTAACTCCCCTTAGAGTATTAGTAGACTGTCTGCTTAATATCTGCTAATGTTTTATTGTGATGGTCCACCAACAGACATTCTACTGACAATAAGCAATTTTGCAAGTACATGTCAAATTATTATACTAATTTAATAGTCTACTAATACTCAATGCAGATTATACAGTTACGGTGTTATATATTTTGAGTTGTAGCACCTGTCACAGAGTCAGCCACACTGTCACAGCCCCAATCATCACTCAATCACCAGGACCCGTCCACTCATTCAGAATCACCAGAGTACTGACTCGCTGCACTGCACTCCCTCATCAACACACCCTTTCTATGCCCCATTCACCTTTCACTCCTTGTCTGGTCTCGTTGTAGTATTCGCTGCTTTATGTCAGACTCCTTACCAATCTACTCACCTGAGATCGTCTCGTCCTGTATCCAGTCTCCTGTCCATCTTCCGTCCATCATCCTGATCCAGATCGCCTGTCTTCATGTTCACTCGTCACCTGCACAGAGAATCCACTTCAGTCATTGCCAGATAGACCATAATAATTCTGCAAGTCACTATTCTCTCACCATAATCTGGTTCCTGTTGTTCCACCACCACTCTGCTTTTAATAAACACTGTGTGCACCTAAACATGTCTGTCTCCTCCTGTGTTTGTGACAGAAGACCAGACCATCATGCAGAGTCCTGTTGGAACCAGCGGGAGCATCCACCGGATCAGTTTACCGAACCTGCACAGGCGGTTCAGCAAACTCTCCCCTCTGCACCACCCGCTCCTTCGCCACCTACCACTGCCAGTCCCATGGTCCGACCAGCGACATACAACGGTGAGGCGGAGAATTGCAGCGGGTTCCTTCTACAATGTTCACTATATTTTGAAATGCAACCACAGTTTTTCTCCACCGAACGGGCGCGTAGCGCCTTCATGATTTCCCCGCTATCTGGACACTCCATTGGGCCCAATCCATTCTGGCACGCCAACGGCCCAGTCACGATTTCATTGGCATCCTTCATCAGTCACTTCAAGGAAGCCTTCGGTCAAACCGCATCAGAATTATCAGTCCATGATCAGCTGTTCAACCTCTGCCAAGGTGATACTTCTATAAATGCTTATGCTCTGCAGTTCCGGATGTTGGCGGCATCTAGCGGCTGGAATGAAATGGCCCTGTTGACAGCCTGGGTCTGAACTCGGAAGTGTGCCACCAGATGGTAATTTATGATGACACCGTCAGTTTGGAGAGTTTCATTTCAGAAAGCTGTGCATATCTTTCAGTGTCTTTCAGCCCACTCATTGGATCAATCCGCTTCGCATCCTCCGCCCACCTCTCCATCTGTCGCTCTTCCAGCACCAGAACCCATGCAGGTAGACACTTACCATCTGTCCAATGCTGAGCGTCAAATTTTGGGGGAGAAGGTTATATCATCACCAACTGCCCGATACGACCACCACGCCCAGCGGTGAGTACCATGCAGTTTCTGCCCAAAGTTGCACCTCTCACTTGAATACCTGTCCAAATTCCAACCCCAAAACTTCTCGTTTCAGCACAAGCGCTCATCGACTCCGGGTCTGCAGGGAACTTCATCTCTCATCAACTTCTCCAAAAACTCAACCTCCAGAGGAAACGCTGCTCACAAGAATTAGCCGACATCTCTCGAAATCTTCACCCAGTCTCCAGTTGAACTCCAGCTCCGTCAAAAGCCCAGAGACTTGAGAGTAAAACTGAAATCCCTCCAGAGTACCGGGCGTTTCAGGATCTATTCAACAAACAGTTGGTGACCCGTCTACCAACTCATCGGCCATGGGACTGCGCCATCGATCTGCTGCCTGGAGCGATGCCACCCAAGGGTAAAGTCTACCCACTGTCCATCCCAGAACAGAAGGCCACGGAGGAGTACATTCAGGAGGCTCTCAAACAACATTTCATCCATCCATCGACATTCCCTGCCGCATCCAGCTTCTCCTTCGTGGCCAAGAAGGACGGAGATTTGCGGCCGTGTATCGAATACCGGGCCTTTAACCCCCTGAGGTCGACGGTATCGCCGGCGATACCAGCTCGCTTTTTTTTTATCAGTGTAAAAGAAACTCATAAATACTCTGTTGACTTTGATTTTCCATAGGAGTTTCATACATCAATCGATTCTGTTAAATGTGTATTATTTTTGTGTATACTCACAATAAAAACAAAGTGTTGTGCTTTTCGCCAAATAAAGAAAAATAAACACGAAGCGAGTTCTGCCTTCTCTCTGTCCGTGTAGTCCATTCTGAAACGCGTCCGAAAATGAATCATAACTCAGCGAATACTTCTCACACAGACACGTGTTATATGTCTTTATGAAGCTTGAAATCTCTTCTTTTAAATGAAGTAATTTATATAAAAAACAAATGTTTTCAACTCATGTAATCCGTTTGAAAGCAAGGAGAGGTACCGTTTTTCCTTCTCCCTTCATTATCTCTAAATGAGCTGCGGCCGCCCCGCCCCCGGCGCGATTCACATGTAAATAGTTAGGTGATCTAGTATGCATCGCATACGCCCCCCGATCAATGCCATAAAAACACAGTTTCTTCATCAGACTTACTGATAGTTCATCGCGTTTTGAGTATGGCACGCTTCTCCGGCTTCTCCGCCCTTCAGATGATTCTGGACAGCGAGGAAGAATGCACCTTTTCCTCAGAGGAAGATGAAGACTCGGACGACAAACGGCAGCATTTTGAAGAGCGAATTGATCCCGCCGAGGACACAATTTCGGAGTAAGTTTTACTGTTATATAATTATTTTTCTGATAATTCAGACTATATCTGCTTAGTGTTGGCTAGCTTTTGGCATCTTACATGAAAGATTGCATAACAATATCCCTTAACATTCGTGTATGTGCTAAAGTGTAAACTTTTTCAATGTGATAGGCTATTACTCTCTAAACATATTTGTATATTAAATATATTTCACTCAGTTTTGATTAGCTTATAACACTGATTATCATGCTAAAATACTGCCGTATGTCTTATGTACCTTATTTGTGAATATCTGCTTAAGTGTAATGTGATTTAGTCTAAATATATTTCAGCCTCCGGTAAAATATGTGATAGCCTAGGCCTACTGTCTAAATACTAGACATTATATATATATATATATATATATATATATATATATATATATATATATATATATATATATATATATGCTATATATATATATGGTTTATGGTTTTGGTTAAACTATCACACTGCTTATCATGCTGCAATACTGCCTTATGCACAGATGTTTGTGAATACAGGTGTAAATGTTTGAAATGTAGTGATGTGTCGTTCGCGAACGATCCGTTCATTGCGTGCGTCACTAAATGCGTGCGGTCTTTATGGCTCATCAACAGATACTCGCGGCGAAGCTGTGATATTTCTCTGTCCTATGGACCATCAACAGATATATACATAGATTGTGCGTCCATAACAATTAATTGCCCATCAGTTTACTTTGGATAATGTATGCTAAATATTTTTTTTTGTTGTTGTTGTTTAGGAATATGGCTGCAGCTAGCTCTCCTTCTCCAGCACACTCACAAAGGGGCACGCAGTTCAGTTCTCCGTATGATGGAGAATCTTCCCGAGTAAGTCCACAGACATAATATTTACAGATGAAATATAATTGTTTACATCATCATAATATAAAAGTACATATTCTTGTGTGATATTACAAAAACTGTTGTCTTTTTTTATCCATGGCCATTAGTGATCGATAATGATAATAATACAGTGTCTTTGATTGTGTTATCAGTATGCTCACAGTGTGTTTTGTTTTGTTTTTTACAGATGTGACAATGAACTTGTCCAAGCACCTGTCCCGAAGAGAGCCAAGGCTAACCAGCAGGCAAGCAACAGGCAGTCCACTCTGGCATGGAAAACAGAGACTGATGTTGACATGGTTCCACAGACTGTGCGATTCCGTCCTGCACGAGAAACTGGACCGCAACTGAGCCCTGTAGACTCACATTCGCCCATGAGTGTATATAAACAATTTTTTTCAGAAAGTGCTGTCTCAACTCTGTGCCACAACACAGGAATTTACTGTGAGATACCTGCCTTTACTTTTGTTTATCGCTCACAATTGCTTTGTTTATAGCAGACTGATTAATTTATTTTGCTCACATTTGATTTGCTTAGAGCAAATTTAGAACATTTAGTTCCTCCACATAGAGGAATTACAATAAAACAGATTGAAAAACAAAACCTTTGAATCTCCTCTTCTTTGTTCAGGCACTTGATGGCCCATAAGCCACTGGAAGAGTGTATGTCACACCCCTGGTCTGAATCTCATTAATATTGATGGGCCATTGGGCCATTAATATTGATGGGCCACCCCTCCCATGCATAAACCTCTTCTGACAAAAAAACTGTTTTAGAAAGTTCAAATCAATGTACTGTTTTACGAGAACGATAAGGCAGGATGATTTTCACATCATTTTGAAGCCAGAACTCGAAGCTACAAAATGCATTAGTCAAAAGTCTTATTTACACATATTTAGTATGTGTTTTGTGGTCTTATTTCTGCAACTTTCATTTTTATTTTTTCCAATAACCACGCATAAACATTATTCTCTTAAAAATTCAAACATATACATGCATGTTGATCAGATATTTTGGTAGCCCTGTTTGTGCTATATAGAGTGAATTTACACCTTTGCCATTAACATGTTTATAAATAACTGAAAAAAGCACAAATGTCAGAGCATGTCAGAACACCTCCAGGGCCCAGAAAACAGCTCAGACTCCAGAGGGTTAACTTACAGACTGTTAAATACAGTTATTCTCTTCCTCTGGTCCCTGCCACGTTGGAACAGCTCCGTGGGGCTCGCATCTTCTCCAAGCTGGACCTGCATAGCGCCTATTACCTCATTCGGATACGCGATGTTGACGAATGGAAGATGAAGTTCATCACTCCGGCAGGTCACTATAAGTACCAGGTAATGCCGTATGGCCTGTCCAACTCACTCTCCGTATTCCAAGGCTACATGAATGAGGTGTTCCTAAAGAAGCTGAGAGAACACCACCTCTATCTCAAGTTGGAGAAGTGCGAGTTCCTCACACCATCAGTCCAGGTCCAAGAATTGCAAGGCGGATGCCTTATCCCGTCTGTATCATCCTGAACCTGAAACCTGTCCTCCAGAACCAGTTCACCCTCCAGCCATGGTAGTTAGCCCAATCAAATGGTCCCTCGACGATCAGATCCTGCTCCTCCGGGAGGTCCTGAGGGACAGTTGTATGTACCATCCGCCTGCCGTCTGTCCCTCATGGGCATTGGACTCTGGTCACCCAGGCAGCCAGCGTACCCTCTCGCTCCTACAGGATTGCTACCGGAGGCCCAACATGGCCCAGGATATCTCACGATACATCAGAGGGTGCTCAGTCTGTGCCATCACCACCACGCCAAGGAAACTAACCGAGGAACAGTTGGTACCTCTGCTGATACCCAGACGACCCTGGTCCCACCTTGGCATTGACTTCATGACAGACCTTCCTCCGTCCAACCATCACACCTGTGTATTTGTCGTCGTCGACCGCTTCTCCAAGGCCTGTAAACTCATCCCTTTCAAGGGCCTGCCCACCATATTTGAAGCCGCAGAACTCCTGTTCCAACAAATGTTCCATCATTATGGTCTACCAGAAGAAATCGTATCGGATAGAAGTCTATCATCAGGTTAGTGAATCTATCATCAGATTACCATCCGCAAACCAACGGCCAGACTGAGCGCAAGATCCAGGAGATCGGGAGATACCTGTGGTCATACTGCCACCAGCACCAAGACAGCTGGAGCTGCTACCTCCCCTGGGCGGAGAATGCCCAGAATTCCCTGTGCTAATCCACCACTGGGTTTACTCCGTTCCAATGTATCCTCGGCTACCAACCTCCTCTCTTCCCCTGGTCCGGAGGTTCCAGCTGTCAATCACTGGTTCGAAGAGAGCGATAGGGTATGGGCACTCCACTGTATCTCCATCAGGCAGTGCGAAGACACAAACTCCAAGCAGATGTCCGTAGAGATGAGGCCACCCAATACCAAATGGGACCAAAGGGTCTCCACCCGCAACATCCGTCTTCGCCTGCCTCAACGAGGTCACCTACAGGCTCAACCTTCCACCTCACTACTGTATTTCACCTTCATTTCATGTCTCCCTCCTGAAACCCTTCACTGAACCTCTGTCCTCTTCCCCTACAGAACCTACCACGGACAAAATATCTCCTCCTCCAGATGTCGCTGACGAGGACCTAGTATACCGAGTCCATACCATCCTCGACTCATGGCAGCAGGGTGGCCGCCTTGAGTACCCGATCGACTGGGAGGGATGTGGTCCAGAAGAACGCTCATGGGTGTCTCGGGGTGGCATCCTGGACCTGGCTACTCACCTAGTTCCACGAAGATCACCCTCACCGTCCAGACCCCCAAGGCCGAGTCAGCCACACCATCACAGCTTCAATCATCACTCAATCACCAGGACCCGCCCACTTGTTCACAATCACCAGAGTACTGACTCGCTGCACCTGCACTCCCTCATCAACACACCCTTTATATGCCCCGTTCACCTTTCACTCCTTGTCCAGTCTCGTTGCAGCATACACTGCTTTATGTCAGATTCCTTACCAATCTTACCCACATGAGATCGTCTCGTCCTGTATCCAGTCTCCATCCTGTCTTCCGTCCGTCATCCTGATCCAGATCGCCTGTCTTCGTGTTCACTCATCACCCGAACAGAGAATCCACTTCAGTAATCCAAGTCACCATCATTCTACAAGTCACCATCCTCTCACCATCATCTTGTTCCCGTTGTTCCACCACCACTCTGCTTTTAATAAACACTGTGTGCACCTAAACCTGTCTGTCTCCTGTGTCTGTTATAATCCAAAACGCAAATCAGCATAATATAGTGCCACCTAATGTTGGAGAGATGCACATTTGGCACATCCTGCCAAGTTTGGTGTCTCAATGATGTAAGGTCTGTGATGCCCATACACATTCGGGGCAGACAAGAAGATGATCAGTGAACAATGAAAATAAAATTTGAATATAAAAGCTGAATATAAATGTTACTAATTTGGACAAGAAGATGATCAGTGAACAATGAAAATAAAATTTGAATATAAAAGCTGAATATAAATGTTACTAATTTGGACAAGAAGATGATCAGTGAACAATGAAAATAAAATTTGAATATAAAAGCTGAATATAAATGTTACTAATTTGTAGCTCAAGTTTAAACTGGGTAACCATAAAGCCATCTAAAAATTGGCACTGATATCTAGAACCTAAGGAGGATATTAAATTATAAGAGAAGATTTACAAAGGGGAAAAATGGAACGGTGCCATTCCCTGCGCCTCAAAGCTCTACATCTTTTCAAAGTTCTAGACAGAAAATGTGGTTCTACCAAAGAAAATAATAAAAATAAAAAAAACATTTGCATTAGTAAATTATATCCTTCCCTGGTGGCTTGAAAGAAGCTATTTTGACAAATATCACATGATAATAAGCACAACAATAAAGCAAGTAAAGCAAGTCTTAAGCAAACATATTAAGCAGACTTTAATAATTGACCTCAGATCCCATGATAGCATTTTCCCATTGCTGTGTTCTTCCAAATATATTTTCAATACAATGACAAATGTTCTGTTTAAATCATTATATATTATAAATATACAATACACTGTTGTCAATAACATCAATTTCAACATAACGTGTTGTCTTCTTTATCTCTCGTGTTCTGGGGAAGACAACAGTGGCTCAGTGTTCTTGCCTTTACATTTATGCAGGTTCTTATTTGTGTGCTTTAGCTAACAGTATCTCCTCCATTTCCCAACAAAATTGTTACTTTCCAGATTCGGTTAACTGCAAGCATTGTCCAGGTGAATATTCTAATGTTGTAAGAAATAAATGGCTGTTAAACACTTTTTCTTACTGTTTGGCATAGGATTATCTGTGCTGTTGGCCATCTTGTTATAGAGCAAGAAGGACATAGTAAGAGCCAACAACTCAGAGCTGAGTCTTCTGTTGCTCTTCTGATTGACTCTCATTGGTCAGAGGAGAACTGGCCCTAGACTGAGCCTGTTTTCTCCAAAGGATTTTTTTCTTCTCCGTTTTGGTCACCTGATGGATATTGGGTTCCTTGCCACTGTTGCCTTTGGTTTGTTTAGTTAGGATATTTAATATTCAGCAATATTATTGTCTTGAGTGCACTGACACTCAAGAGTTGAACTGAGCTGGTCGATGGAATCAGTGTTTTTGCAGTTGCTTTATAGCTGAATTGAACTAATTTCAGAATTATTTAACTTTAAACAGTTATTGAACCAAACTGATTCAACACTGAACTGACGGATTAATGACAATATTGTCTTTGTTAGAGCTGCTGAAGAATTGAATTCTGTTTGCATCATTGATCATTATTTTCCTTTCATCATCATAAAGCTGCTTTACGCCCATATGGAAAAGGTTTGCTAAAAACACCCTGATTCTTATATGTTCCAATAGAATATTGTAAGGGACATATGCTGCAAAAAACACATATATAAATTGCATAATATTAATGTATTTTTAATCATATTATGTCATATATGTCCTACATACAACTAAAGCCATATAGACTTTCATGATGTAAAAACATAGGAAAATAATGCTAATTTAATATGAATGTTCAGCATGGATGTGTATAAAACACAGTGCAGTTTACCAATCAGTATAAGGCTGTACTTCACTCATGCTTGTTCTTATCTTGTCCTAAGTCGAGCCCTATGCCTGTAGTCAATCATGGTTATATACTGTATAATCAGCCTTAGATGAAACACAACATTTAAACTACACACACAAGCACACATTTTAATTACAAAATTATTTATTAGAGTGTATTCTACAAGATACAGTTGCATATTTCTCATATCAATAGTTTTCATTTTAAATCCTGCATCACCAGATTTCATTTTCGTTTGTGACAATTTCTCTAAACTTTATCACAGTACTACTATGGTATACAACAGTTCTATTCTTAACCTACAAACATAAAACTTTCCTAAATGTCGAAGTGATTCTTATGCTTATCACTCTAAAAAATAATTCAGTGGCTTAGTAAATATCACAATAATAATTAACTTTATTAACTTAATAAAATCTCTGAATATCATTTACTTGATAGTTTGAGTTGAACATACCGGAATAATTGACTAAAACTCCAACAATTAATTTTGTCTGAAATTTACAGTTATATCTAAGTTTGAAGTTTTTCACTAAAATAATTTAGTATTTGACTAACCAATTATTTATTTAGAATACACTTAGCTAATATATTTGTGAAATTTCCATCACAATATTTGAGAATGGTCATTAAACTAATCTGTTTCAAGAACCACAAATATTACTTAAATAAAATCAATATTATTAATATTTAACATGCATAAGAAATTGATTAAGTTTACTCAATTAAAACAACGCACCCCTCCCCCACCCTCTGACGTGAAGACAACTCAACGGTTGAGTGAGTGCGCGAACTCTCTCCAGTCTCCAGAACAGTTCTACCAGAAAGACTCGGGAGAATTATTTCAACAAATCGTACATTTATTGACAGCTCAGCAAGCTGATAATATACAAGTCATTTGGCGTAGGTCCCGTCCGTAGTGCATAATCCGTGGGTATCGGATCTGCAATTCCTGCCTGAAGACGAAGGCAGGGGCGCAGCCGACCCCCCCGGGTGGTATGGACAGGACCATCCTGGTGGTGGTGGGGAGGATGGGGGTAATCGTCGCTTCAGTATCTGCGAACTCAACATGTGTAAGTACCGAGCTTTTATACAGTGAGCATAAGAATATGATTGGATAGAAGTGAAGGCAATAGGTGAGTAGTATTAACATATACCATGTGTCACTTTTGGGTTAATATTTGATTGATTTATGACCCCTTGTCACTCATGATTGACAGGGAATCTGTGTGTCAAAAACAGGGTCTCTGATTTACAGTGCCAAGCTGGCTGGGATTTGCTTCCTGGTTGACATGTGAATACTCACACCTCACCATATGCCAATGAAGTTTTTATGATAGGGTCTTTCCTGGCATGTCTTTTCACACCTACGTCACTACCTACACCATGGATTAAATAAGGTTAGGGTTGCTGTGTTAGACACAGAAGACATTCTGCATCTTTTCCTGTTACAATGGCTGCTCCGGGAACTCCTAAAACCCCTAGAAAGGTTATGTGTATTTCTCCAACAAGAGGACCTGTTGAAATGAGAGAGGAACTAACTTTTGCACCAAGGAAAAAGCAAAATGTTAGCTTGACAAAGTTTCTTCATGAAGACATAGCTAATGTGAAAAGTGATTTCCCATTGTCTGGTAAACGTGTGCTGAGATATGCGTTTGACAAGGTGCTGCGTATTGTGAAACTCTACACTGCTGATGTTGGAGACGAATTTACATGTCATACTCCATGTCTGATTTTTCAAGACAAAGACTGGTTTCTGTTTTTCAACTACGTTTGGAGAGATTTGAACGACTGTGGTGATGATCCGTTATACGTCGCTGAGTGGGATGGATCAGCTCCTAACACAAGATTTCGGGTGGTCGGTGACCACAGTAAAAAGCTACCAGACGACTGTGTTTATATTTTTTGCTGTAACGACAAGACAAAGCTCAACGTACATGTCTGGCCTATTCGAGAATCTGAGCATCACACGTGCTACGACATGAAATTTCTGTTTCAGTGGAGAGATGTTCGTATGCTTGTTGACATATGCATGTTCGTATGTTCAGTGGAGAGATGTTCGTTGTCGGGAGTCAGATGATTTTGATCAGGATCGGGTAGCAAGGTTTAGACGAGATGATGGCAGTGTGGTGTCCCTTGATCAATGCAGTACCACAGAAACTTTGCGCTATTTAATACAGACAATGGATGAAATTAATAGGCCTAGGTCTACAACAGATACATTGCTAGAATTATTAAACATCATGAACACAATGTCAGATGAATATCCAGAACCAAATTCTGATTTTGAACATTTTGTGAATACACCACATAGAGGGGATATGTCAGATGAAGATCCAGAACTAAATTCTGATTTTGAACATTTTGAAACTACCCAACAGTCAGGAGAGGTGTCTGAACCTACTCCAGAACCAAATTCTGATTTTGAACATTTTGATACTCCCCAACAGTCAGGAGAAGGGGTGTGTACCCAGTCACAACCCACACTCAATCCTGAAGCACCCAACATGGGTCTCACACATGATGATATAGAATCACTTGTAAGAGAGGGTGGTGATGTGAGTGGGTACACTGTACTGCCACGAACTCGGTTCAATGGTCTGGAAATCCACAGGCTTATAAATCTGCGGGAAATATCTTCTACAGATTTAGCAGCCTACACTGTGTTTTTACATGACACCCTTTCTGAAATAGTGGCGTTTTCCAGACTGTTAGGCGGAGATGGTAGTTTAATCAGCATCACCTTGAGGGGTCCTAGTTTGACATCAGATGTTAGTACACTTTTGTCAGGTAGCAATGGTTACAGTGTTGATCTATTTATAAACGAGCTTGAAAAAATAATGCAGAGTAACTCTGATGTGCAGTTTGATGAGAGAATGAATTTAAGAGTGTCGATAGCAAGAAGTAAACGTGGCGGTGCTTATCGTAAGTTACGTGACCTTGCTCACAATGAAGTGATTGGTAAAAACAGACTTAATCTGTTCTGCCCCACGAACGTTTCAAACAACCTTTGTTTTGCAATCTGCCTGGCACATTTCCTAAACCCACAGAAACCGCACGCTGAGCTAGAGTCAGTTGCATCTTCATTGCAGAAGTCAGCTGGATATGCTGATCAACACAAGATAGCGTTTAATGACATCAGACAGTTTGAACGCATGCTGAATGTTAAAATAGTTGTCTTCTATCGGTCTGATACAGGTGTTTTGGAGAAGTATACAAACACAGACGACCCGCATGCTAAAACAGTATTTTTGTACCTGCACGACAATCATTATTTTATGATTAAAAATCTACGCGCATTTATTGGTACACCATATGTGTGTGAGTTTTGCTACCAGGGATTCACCTGTAGGAGAGATCACAGATGTCGGTACGTCTGTGATGTCTGTAATGACCCAGAATGTCATAAACACCCCAAAAAGCCAAAACATTGCGATGACTGTCTGCGTTATTGTAAGTCTGACTACTGTTTTGAGATGCATAAAAAACCACCTCAAGGTATGCAATATGCGCAGTGTGATGTGACTAAA
The DNA here is from genome assembly GCA_022829025.1 of Squalius cephalus. Lineage (NCBI taxonomy): Eukaryota > Metazoa > Chordata > Actinopteri > Cypriniformes > Leuciscidae > Squalius > Squalius cephalus. The sequence goes on from CM040798.1 coordinate 20,595,939, forward strand.
TATTGCGGAAAATGTAATAGACGCTACCATGTCGGCGGCCCTAAACCCAAACCCCATAAATGCCCTGCAGATCGTTGTGTGCACTGTGGTGAGAGTTTGGTTACCGATGGTGTGCATCAATGTTTTATCCAGCCTGTTAAGGCGGAGGTGCCAAACGATCGTTACATTTTCTACGATTTTGAGACCTGTTATGAAAACGGAAGGCACATCGCCAATTTCGTATGCGCTATTACGTTTGCTGGCGACGAATTCGTGGCTGAAGGACCAGATTGTGTGGATCGCCTCGTTAAAAAATTCAGACATCCTCGTTACCGTAATTACACGTGGATTGCGCATAACGCTTCGGGGTTTGATAATTTCATCCTTTTGGAATACTTTACTAAGAAGGGGATTGCCCCTAAAATTACGATGCAAGGCTGTCGTCTAATCTTAATGTATGACGCGGCATTCAAACAGCGGTTTATTGATTCATACTCTTTCATACCCATGCGGTTAGCCAAGACACCCGTCGCATTTAATCTGCCTAATGCTGAAAAGGGGTATTTCCCACATCACTTTAACCGCGTTGAAAATGACAACTACATAGGCCCGTACCCTGACAAGAATTTTTACGGGTACTCGACTATGTCAAGTCAAGACAGAGTGGCGTTTGATAACTGGTACAGTACCATTTCAGACAAAATGTTCGATTTTAAAAAAGAACTGGCGATTTATGGTAAAAACGACGTTGTTCTGCTGAGGGACGTGTGTATGAAGTATCGCGATGAATTCATCCTCTGCGCAGGCCTTGATCCGTTTAATTACACTACATTGGCGGCCACATGTATGGCTACGTATAAAACACACTTCATCCCTAAAGACACAATAGCGCTAACACGCGACAATGCGTACATTAACCAGAACAAGACGTATTCAAACATTTCAATTGAATGGCTTGAATATATTCGAACAACACGGTCCATAGATGTTCAACATGCTCTAAACCATGGTGAGGCGTCATTTGGAAAATACTACGTGGATGGTTTTTATGCCGACGGTACCGTGAAAAAAGCATTCGAATTTCTTGGGTGTTTTTTTCATGGTTGCGAACGTTGTTATAACCCTAATGATCTCAATCCGTTATCAAAAGTACCTTATGGTATTCTGAAAAGACAATGTGATGACAAGCTTGAAATTTTGGAGCGTGCGTACGGTCTTCAGGTCGAGGTGATTTGGGAGTGTGATTGGGTCCATGCTAAACAGACCGACACAGCGGTGATGGACTTCATGGCTACTTACAACCACCCTGAAAGATTGAAACCTCGTGAAGCACTTTTCGGCGGACGAACTAATGCGTTAAAACTGTACCACAAAGTCACGGAGGGCGAGCGTATTAGGTATGTAGATTTTACCTCATTATATCCCTTCTGCCAAGCGCGAAAATGCTATCCAATTGGCCATCCTGAAATATTATACAAGGATTTTCAAAACCTTGAAAATTATTATGGCTTTGTCAAGGCTACCGTCATCCCTCCGCGGAAGCTGCTTCATCCTGTATTGCCTTATAGGACAGGTGGGAAGTTAATGTTTCCACTTTGTAGGTTGTGTGCTGAACAACAAAACCAGACACAGCCATGTGTACACACAGATGAGGAAAGGGCTATACACGGTTGTTGGGTTAGCATCGAGCTGTTAAAAGCAATTGAGAAGGGTTATGTAGTGGCAAAAATCGATGAGGTTTGGCATTTTCCCCAACGATCTGAAACATTGTTTTGTGATTATGTTAAAACATTTTTGCAGTTCAAACAGGAAAGTTCAGGTTTTCCAAAAGATGTTGTGACTGATGCCGACAAAGAATCTTATGTTAAAGATTACTTTGAGAAAGAAGGGATTAAGCTGAATCTGGACAAGATCGAGTTTAATGCCGCACGCAGATCCATTATGAAGCTTATTCTTAATTCATTGTGGGGGAGGTTCTCTATGCGCGAACAGCTCCCGACAACTGAAATACTTACAGACCCTGAACAGTTTGCCCGACACATTTTTGGCATTGAGTATGACGTGAAACATTTCTCATTTGTGTCAGACACCGTAGCGATCGTGCAATGGTCTTACGCAGATGGGAAAGGAGCTCAGACTCGTGACATTAATATTTTTCTAGGCGCTTTTACGACTGCCCACGCCCGGTTGGAACTTTATGATCTTATGGACCGGTTGGGGGACAGGCTGATTTATTGCGATACCGATAGTGTTGTGTACATATCTAAAGACGGTGAATACGAACCCCCACTAGGTCCATACCTTGGCGACCTTACTGATGAAGTCGGGGGCGACGATTTTATTGTTGAATTCTCCTCGAGTGGTCCTAAAAGTTACGGGTATCGTACAGCCAAGGGCAAGGTCTGTATGAAGGCCAAAGGCATCACACTGAATGCTGTAAACTCTGAGGCCATCAGGCTAGACTCATTAATAGGACTTGTTGATCAGTATGTGAGGGGGCGGGGCGACAGCAGTTATATTCTTGCACACGCCGACAGTATAGTGAGGAACAAAAAGCAGTTCACATTACACAACAAGTCAGTTGTGAAAAAATTCCAAGTTGTGTACAACAAGCGTGTTTTGCTACCTGACCTAACTACATTACCATATGGCTACTGACAACGTTTTTGGTCATCGAGGGGTGGTAGACACAGCTGGATTCGATTTCAGATTGGATCACCCATTTTCTTGTGTATTAAGTGGTCCTTCTAACTCAGGAAAAACATTTTTTGTAAAAATGTTGTTGGAAAATGCTAAAAGTGTCATTTCAAAAAATGTTGAAAACATTGTATACATTTATAATTGTTGGCAACCTTTATATGACGAATTGTTGAAACTGTATGATATTAAATTTATTGAAGGTATCCCCCAGACTCTGAATGATGATCATTTGTTTCCCCCCGACAAGAATAATTTTGTTATTTTAGATGATGTGATGCAGGATGCTAGTAACAATTCTGAAATCCAACGTTTATTCACGATGTATGTACACCACAAAAACCTGAGTGCATTGTATATTGTACAAAACTTGTTTTCTCAAGGTAAATCCAGCAGGACCATCAGTTTGAACACCAATTATCTGGTGCTGTTCAAAAACCCCAGAGACAATACACAAATTAATGTATTAGCACGCCAAATGTACCCCCGAAACACAACATTTTTTATGGAGTGTTATGAAAATGCGACCAGCATGCCTTTCGGGTACCTTTTGATTGACTTTAAAGCAAAAACACCAGAGCAGTACCGTCTCAGAACAGACATTCTATCACAATATCCAGTTGTGTACGTTCAGAAAAGAAAACATTGACATTGTTAGACGGAATTTGAAAATGTCTGCAAGACTTTTAAGAAACCTGCCTCTTTTAAAACTGTTATTAAAAGCTACACCTAAACAAAGACGTGTTATTTTAGAGGCTGCTGCAGACGAACTCATTGTGACGTTGTGTGAAGTAGCTCTTAACGTAGTCCATGGAAATATTCCACTATCACCACAACAATATCAGAAACTAAAGAGAAAAAGAAACGAGATCAAAATCGTTGCAGATAAAAAGGTTGGCGTTAGACGTAAAAGACGGTTAATCAATCAACAAGGCGGATTTCTATTACCTTTGTTAAGCGTTGCAATTCCCTTTATAACCAGTTTAATTACATCTAAATAAGCTGGTGATGGAGTATGCCGAGAAGATGTTTTTAATCCCGCAACACCAGTTGGATAAACTGAAATCCTCTAACACCCGCGAGTCTATACATCATGTTGTGGAGAACGATTTGGATACGACTATAAGAAATATATTGCAAAGGTCTGACATAGATCACCACGAAAAAGCTAAGATGTACACCACTGTTTTACAGAGGTTTTTAACACTCGCTAGACTGGGGGATAGGGAATCTTCCACATTAACATTAAGTCTTCCACAGCCTGACAGCCTTGTAAAAGAAGGTCCACACCCAACAGACAGCGTTACAGCCCACGATGGTTTAGATGATTTTGCAGAGGTTTTAAAAAATATTCCACAGAGGAGCGTGAAAAATGTCCGTTACATTTTAGATAAAATGTCTAAAACTAAAGATATTACGTCGTGGACTGAGTCGGGGGAGTTTGTGTTCAAAGGCAGAACAATCCCCGGTTCACACATGCTTGACCTTGTTAAAAGCATCACAGCTCCGCATAAGATTGCTGATGAGCGGAGACCAGGCGGATGGCACGAGTTTCTGGAGGCTTTTGCTAATTTAAATCTGCCATACTCTGTGGTACCAAACCAGTATGTCAGACAAGCAATTAACTCATTCAAAACCAAATTGACCCCTACTGTAGCCGATTTACCTAAGAAGAGTAAAAAACGGAAAGTGCATCTGAGCACACCGATACATTCAAAACATCCAGAAGACATCTTGTTCAATTCACCCAGTCTAGACCAGAGTCGATGGTTAAGTTTTTAATCCCCCAGTTTATGTGTAGCCTATTGCGTTCTCTGTTTTTTTTTTTTGTTGTTGTTTTGTTTTGAGAACTTATGTGTTATGAATTACATGTATTGTTGAATATGTAGTGTGTATGTGTAATAAAAAAGAGTTTAAAGAAATATCTGTTTCTCGAGTATCTTTATTTAAAGATATTAAGCATGATACATGTACATTGCACCCAATTGCACACACTGAATACATTTGAAAACATTGTCATTACATGGAACATGTTTTAGTTTTTTCACAAATGTTGACACCATTTTATCATTTTTAATTAAATCATTGGTATACAATTTAAACACATAATCATAATCATATCCCTTTGACATGTGGTAGAGAAAGAACACAGTGTTGACCACACGTGTCTGATGAAAAATCTTGGACTTGCACAGTGGAATGTAGTAATTTACTAGAATTGTGATTTAAAAAGTCTTTGATAACAGGGTGAAAGCCTTGGTAATCTGGTTTATTACCAAAACTATCGAAAAAACAACCTACTCTATCAGCATTTATGTAGATTGCCAACCAATGTTGGCCTGGGAGTCCTGATGGATCTGTATTGATTAAAACCATTGATGGTAATGTTCTTAAAGGGGTTTTCGGTAGATAGTCACACGGTAGTACTCCAAGAAAATAAGTATTGCACAAAATCTTATCCATGACACCCGTAAGTTGTACTGTGTTCATTTTAACGCCTTAATAGTAATCAACAAGTACCTGTCGTCGATTTGACACTTCAATTATGCTGTCAAATAATGCGTAAACAATTAAGTTAACAGTCTGTGGTAGTGGTTGTCTAAAGCGCGCTTCTAGTCTTATATTGCCGCTTTTGATAAGTGATACATGCTGGCTGCACTCCTCGTCTGGTGTAAAATTGAATGAGTAGAGTGTATAGCCATGCAGAAAATCCTCCCTATCGATACTCAGAGCCTGGTTTTTAAGATGCTTTCCTGAAGCCAGCGCCAACTGGTAAAACTCCCGCACTGCAGAACCATTTTCATATTCAGGCTGTAGAGGCTTCGAGGGGTATTGTTGACCATCCAGATAAATAGCTAAAAATTCTAAATCGTAGTTTTTAAAGGCAAAAGGGTTTTTATTATATGCCCCGACAAATGCATCATTATCAACCATCGCTAGAACCAGAGATTTTGGTAAATGCCCTAAGAATAAGTTCTCTTGATTACAGACCCGGGAGCCGGCTGGTAATGAAAAGCTTTTCAAACACACCCTGTCGATGGGGTACTTGGCTGTGGTTGAGAGTAGGGCTTGCGCATGACCCAGTCTCACAGCTGGTGACACTGTCACTTTTTTCACAAATAGCGACGCTGTCTGGATGTTCAGTTTGTAGGCTCTGTCATTGCTCCTCATCAGACAGAACTCGTCTTTACCCCTTGTCATTCTAATTTTAAGGTCCAATCCATTGAGTAAAAGTTTATCTTGAAAGAAGATGTCACTGTGAACTGGCGCAAGTAGTTCGACCACGTTACTAGCGTTGGTGAAGGCTGCTCTCTTTGTCAGACCGCTATTTTCTCCGGCGGGGTCCGACACATCCATATGCCCCGCCTTGTCTTTGTAAAAGAGTCCCGCTGAGAAAAGTGTTTCAAGGGTGTCTTTACCATAATTAGTAAGACACTCTATCATACAGCGGTATGGGTATGTGCTAGAACTCTGTGAAATGAGTCGATCTCCAAGTGATACGTCCACTTGTGAAAAAACTGTGGCTCCCGGATAGTTAACAAGCCCCACGGGGTCTCCGTCTGCAATATCCGTTCCATCTGCATAAGTGATTTTGACACGCATAAACAACAATGTGTTGTTTAGATCCACGTAATCCTCTCCATTCCCCGCAATAAAAAATTCCAGAGGGGATGTGTCAGATATTGCTGATAATGGTGGTATTTCTATATAAGTGTTTTTTTCAATAGCGGTTTGAGTCAGTGGTACAGTAAACAGATCCAGTTCGGTTTTTAAACACTCTTCTGACATGTTGTGAAGTAACGCCATGATCTAAAATATTGTTTTAACAGAACTCCTTGATCTTTTTGAAGCACTGCTCTTAGCTGTCTCCTTGCGCTTGCGTTTTACAACTGATGTTTTCTTGGGGGGCTGTTTTGTTTTCTTCTGCTTCTGGCCACTCCTCCGCACACCCGGAGGCCTAGGTACGCTTCTGCGTGCCATCACCATTAACCCGGATCCGTCTTGAGTATCGTGATTGTTATTAAAAGATTGTGATAACGTATTACTAACAACGTCACTTAGTATGTTTTTCGCTGCTGATTTAAGATGTGGCTTGGCTATGCTAAATCCTCGTCTTAGTAGTGGTATAGCCATTCTAAAGAGACCCCTAAAAAGACCACCCAAACCAGCGCCATACATAACTCCGCCTCCTGCATACCCCGGAAGTCCATTTCCCGCTTGATTCTGGTAATAGGCCACATAACGCATGGGATCAACATTGTGATTGTTGAAATACACCATTTTAATGAAAATTTTTTACTGGCCTAAAGTGTAGTTTAATGCACACTTTCCCGTAAGAAAAAGGGATGTAGTGATTTTGATCGTCCTTCACTTCTATAGCAATATCTGTGATGACCGATTTGTTGACAGATGCGTAGTGGGGTTTGTCGTATCGAACACTGACTGTGTTATTGTTATCCCCTGTTATTTGTACGCACTCCAGGAGTGGTACGAAGGCATCACCTACTGACTGGTATCTGATAATATCTGTGTATATATAAAGAGTATAGAAGCCACCGTGTATGTCTGCCTGGTGCATTGCATATGTTACAATATCCTTTTCAAAATTAGTTTTTCCAGGGTTTGTTTTTTGTCGCATAGAATCTCCTATCGGGACACCTGGTTTCAACCCTAAAATAATAGCTAGTTTTCCATGGAAGGTTATTGAAATGTTAGGTTTTGCTTTCAGAAATACTTTGTTTTTTACAACATCGTAACCGAATGATCCATGAGGGGCTAGTAAATCATTTATCACACTAACAACGGATGGGACCTTGTCGTAATAACCTGTTTTTATCGGTATGCGTAGTCTCGATACATCTTCTTCACATCTACACCACGGCGTATGTTGTTAGTGTTTTTTTCGTCGTCGACAGTGATGGGTTCGATGTTTATCTCAAAAACGGCATCTTTGCTGTTAAATGTGTACCAACTTCTAGGATATTCGATTTGAACAAGGCCCACCTCCCATTCTCCTTTTATATTTATAGGAGTAGCCATCCTTGTTCTATAATTAGAGATTGTATTATCAGGGTATACAGACCGTGAAGGATTGCATGGTAGTGTGACATAAAAACCACCCTCTGCCATGTCTGTTTTTTTATACAACTGCAGACAGTCTGTGTTTGTCCTTTGTTTTTATGGCACCTGTACGTCGACTAATTCTTTCTGATCGATCCATGACGCAAATTTTGCAGGCCATCCGAGCCACTGTACCAGTACTAATGTTTTGCGACCCTTCGTCTTCTTATCCAAAATCTTTTCAACTTTAAATGTCTTGTTTTTACTGACAAATATTTTTTGCAATTCTTCAGCATAAAAAACACCGTTGATAACATCCCCATCATAATCACTCAATCTGTAAACAGGGGGGTCTCGTGGAATACACGCTGATACAGTAAAATACTCTTGTGTGTAGTTTTCCTCATACCCTTTTGCAAACGGACCTCTGACTTTAGAAATTCGAACCACGTCACCGATCTTGTATTTAAATATGCGGTTAACATTGTAAGGTTTGGTATCTCCATACAAGTTATGTAGCACCACAGATTCGTTTTCTTTTCCCACATCAATCGGTCTCATCTTAATGCTTCTGTGATAGCTCACATTGTATCCTTGTGTAATGTCTTGAAGTATGTCGATGTAGCGTTTGGAGTTTATAGCTGTTAAATATCTCCACATTCTTCCTTTTAAGGTTCTATTAAACCGCTCGATAACACAAGCCTTTAATTCTGTGTCTGTTGCAAAATGGTTAATATTGTACTTTTTTGTCACGTTTTGAAAGTGTTTGTTAAAAAACTCCTTTCCTTTATCAGTTTGTAATTTCTGTGGCACACGACCCTCTTTCAGTATGGATTCAAAAGCTTTAGAGACCTCTGCACCACTCTTGTTTTTTAATGCACGCGTCCATGAGTACTTACTAAACAAATCGATGCATGTCAACAGAAAGTGATTGTTGTCGTTTACCTTGGCATATGCTGACATATCTACTAGATCGGCTTGGAACTGCATATCAACACCATAGACAAAAACCCGATTCCTTTTATATTTTAGTGGGGCACTTCTGTGTAGTGTATACGCATCCTCACCAGCGAGCCATTCTGAAACTTCTTTATCGGTTAAACGAACCCCCGTCTCTTTTAAAACACCTTCTTTTAAACGTTTTTTACCCCCTAAAGAACCAGGGTTAGAAGGTGTGTAATAAATCTTTTTCATTTCTTCTGACATATTGACACTTCAGGCTCCACAAAAGAATAACAAAGATGGTTTAAGTGGTTCGGGTTTTATTTCTTAAACATTAAAAGGATACAAAAGGTATCATACAGCATCAATGTAGTGTAGAAATTTTATACACATCACAATATTTTTCTCAAGAATGTAATCAACCAGTGTTTCAACAATTTCACATACATTAGTCTGATTGTTTCTTGTCAACATGTCCACACATAGATCCGATACATATGTACACAAGCATAATATATCAGCTATTCTAATAAAGCTACCACATTCAGTCATCAGGTCTAAAACTTTTTTGATGGTTACACAAACAGTATCACCACCATTAACACATAATCGCATCATATCAGACCATTCATTTGACACATTTCTTACAAGAGACATTTGTTTCTTAAGGTTTGTAAAACGTTTGGCATCAACACCATATCTGTTTACAGTAACCGATACATTGGCACATTCATTAATGTTGTTATACAACAAGGTGGTCATCTCACATCTAATACGTTGTTTAAGTAGACACTTAGCCAGTCCAGTTGCAAAACAAGTGTTCCCCATGCTGTTGTCACAAACAGTCAACTTGGACAATACCTTTCCAGCTGTCCACAGCGTCATAGACAATTTGTTCACTGCCGCTGTCCACAACTTTCTCTCTGACTTCGCGAAGCTTCTCAACAATGAAAACCTCGTCACGCAGTTCGTGTAAAATAGCATCCACTGACCCCTGAATCCTCTGGGGGTGTACCCTTAAACCACAACGACTCAATGCTTGAGCAACGATGTGCTTAAGGTCTGGTCTAACCAGATTATGTGTCAGCTCCTCAAAGTAGGCATCAAAGAAATAGGGGTCCGGTTCAAACAAACAGGAATGTCTAATCTGACTGGGGTGATCCACTTCACAACCCAAACAGATTTCTTTCAGCTTTTTGTTGATAACGTGCTCCAGAAGGACCACAACAGTTGCTTTTATGATTTTGAACCCGTCAGAACGAATACAACTGTCTGTGTCATCAATTCCGGCTAAGGCCGCAGCTCCAGCTATGGCACCGGTGTTGCCGTATGGAGTTGTAAGGAAGGTCAGGTTGTGATATCCTAGATCCATACAAAATTTATCCAACCAACTGTTGTCATAGGTTTGTGGGTGGGGTTCCAGCAGTGTGGCATTGTCATCAGGCATCGCTGGGGCAGTCTCAGGGGTGTTGCTGTAGCAGTAGACGGGTGTAGATCCATGAGACATGGTGAATGAATGTTGCGAATGCACCGATCCGTACACGTTTTTAATGACTGTAATATGTGGGTGGGCTTAAGAGGCGGTCTTCGGGGTTGGTAACGCCCTTCTCAGGGTGAAACAATTGCATCTTTACAGAACTGTAACGATCATACATGTCACACCATCTAAACATCTTGTTTATGCTTGTAAGTATATTGTCAAGCATACGAACATCTCTCCACTGAAACAGAAATTTCATGTCGTAGCACGTGTGATGCTCAGATTCTCGAATAGGCCAGACATGTACGTTGAGCTTTGTCTTGTCGTTACAGCAAAAAATATAAACACAGTCGTCTGGTAGCTTTTTACTGTGGTCACCGACCACCCGAAATCTTGTGTTAGGAGCTGATCCATCCCACTCAGCGACGTATAACGGATCATCACCACAGTCGTTCAAATCTCTCCAAACGTAGTTGAAAAACAGAAACCAGTCTTTGTCTTGAAAAATCAGACATGGAGTATGACATGTAAATTCGTCTCCAACATCAGCAGTGTAGAGTTTCACAATACGCAGCACCTTGTCAAACGCATATCTCAGCACACGTTTACCAGACAATGGGAAATCACTTTTCACATTAGCTATGTCTTCATGAAGAAACTTTGTCAAGCTAACATTTTGCTTTTTCCTTGGTGCAAAAGTTAGTTCCTCTCTCATTTCAACAGGTCCTCTTGTTGGAGAAATACACATAACCTTTCTAGGGGTTTTAGGAGTTCCCGGAGCAGCCATTGTAACAGGAAAAGATGCAGAATGTCTTCTGTGTCTAACACAGCAACCCTAACCTTATTTAATCCATGGTGTAGGTAGTGACGTAGGTGTGAAAAGACATGCCAGGAAAGACCCTATCATAAAAACTTCATTGGCATATGGTGAGGTGTGAGTATTCACATGTCAACCAGGAAGCAAATCCCAGCCAGCTTGGCACTGTAAATCAGAGACCCTGTTTTTGACACACAGATTCCCTGTCAATCATGAGTGACAAGGGGTCATAAATCAATCAAATATTAACCCAAAAGTGACACATGGTATATGTTAATACTACTTAGGTGACTTAGTAATTGAGTCTTCCCAGCAGAACTTATGCTAAAGCTTTCATTTCTCCTCTTCTCTTCTCAACATCGCAGAATTGGTGCATTTCCTCTGTGAAATTCAGGTGTGTCTATGTTTTATTTTATCTGTATAATCATTAATGTGCTTGAAATCATTTTAATGCGAAAGAACATACAGAAACGCAGTGTTACTCACCTTAAACGAGTTAAACAAGTGTCGACTCGCGCCTGTCTTTTCGCATGATTAGGCGTTACAATAAAAAACACACGACTATATTCCTAAAGATAATGAATATAACTAATTTGGATGATAAAATGTCCTCAGAACTGTGCACTGTTTGTTTATTGGCAGGTTATGGAGTCGCGTCGCAGCATCTTTCGGCTGTGAGTGACCCCAGCTAACACAAATACGTGACAGTTACGTAACTGCAACGTAATCTGGTGACCAAACTTTCGTTGTGGCGACGTAACTAGTTACGTCGTGGCAACCGGAAAAGTGAAATTCCTGGATCCGTTGCCACGAAGTAACTTTGTAACGTTGTCATTTAGTAACGTGATGCCGTGGCAACGTTGTGGATCGACAGTCGTGTGTTGGTAACCAGTTGGTCATTTTAGTTCCCTTTCGAAGGGAACTCGACACTACGTCTACGCTTTGGGGAACGCCTCAGGCGTGACAGGTGTCTGAAATCAAATATCAACTCACAGCAATCATGTTGACCGGCGACAGCCCGTGAATCATCAGCTTGAATGATGAGCGCGCGACCTGGATGTATAAAAGGGAGCCTTGCAGACATGACAACATCCTTTTCGTCTTCAGGGACTGTTTGTCTGTTTGGAGAATATCGCTGAAACGCGCAGAAAAGAAGGAGAATTTTCGCAAGTGTGCAGACCCATGCCCAAGATATTTGACATCGGGTGAAACACACACGATCTGTGCGTTTTTTTGCTTGGGAGAGGAGCACGCACGAGAGGCTCCCGAGAGAGTCTCTTGTGCAAACTGTGAGCGTTTTTTCATTTGAAGACGCTCCGCTCTCATCGGACCCTTTTCTCGAGGGAGGAGGGTTCAGCATCTGAGCCCCGTGGTGCACGCGATCTGTGAAATAATACTGTTTGGGTGCGAGGCATTCACAGTCAGCTCCTGAGGGTGCTGGCAGTGTTCATTGAGAAATATCTCAATGACACGGATGCCCGCGCCGTCGGATGTTTCAACCTCGCACCTGTTGACTTTCTTCTCGAGGGATGAAAGCCAAATATATTTTAAACGGCTCAAATCTCGCGTTTGCCGAGGCAGTGTGTAGATTACGAGAACGTATAGATAAATATCAAAACAGTATTGTCTGGTGATTATGGCTGCATTTAATTCTATGAAATTAAAATGATGGAATATTATCTGACTTTAAGAAGTTAGATATTTTAATTCAGCCTACCATCCAGACCGTGTTTCACTTATCCAGTGTTTTTTAAAAAAAAAAAAGAAAAAAAAAAGAGAATGTATAGATAAATATCAAAACAGTATTGTCTGGTGATTATGATTGCATTTATTTCTGAGGAATTAAAATAAAAAAAATAAAAAAAACATATGTGGTGTTCAGGTAATAGGCTTCACCAGGCCTTCCTGAATATGAGCTCCCATATACTGTGGCTTATCAGGTCAGAGGCCTCACTAGGCCTTCCTGAGTATGAGCTCCCATATACAGTGGTTATCGGGTTAAAGGCCTCACCAGGCCTTCCTGATTATGAGCTCCCACATACTGTGGTTATCAGGTCATAGGCCTCAATAGGCCTTCCTGAATATGAGCTCCCACATACAGTGGTGGAATATGAGCTCCCACATACTGTGGTTATCAGGTCATAGGCCTCACTAGGCCTTCCTGAGTATGAGCTCCCACATACGGTGGTTGAGTATGAGCTCTCACATACTGTGGTTGAATATGAGCTCCCACATACTGTGGTCGCCAGGTTATAGGCCTCACCAGGCCTTCCTGGTTATGAGCCTCCACATGTCAGGTTACAGGCCTCACCGGCCTTCCTGATTGTGAGCTCCCACATACTGTGGTCATCAGGTTACAGGCCTCATCCGGCCTTCCTGGTTATGAGCTCCCACATACTGTGGTCGCCAGGTTACAGGCCCCATCCGGCCTTCCTGGTTATGAGCTTCCACATACTGGGGTATCAGGTTACAGGCCTTACTAGGCCTTCCTGAATATGAGCTCCCACACACGGTGGTCGCCAGGTTACAGGCCTCGCCAGGCCTTCCTGGTTATGAGCTCCCACATACTATGGTCGCCAGGTTACAGGCCTCACCGGCCTTCCTGGTGATGGGCTTCTACATGTCAGGTTACAGGCCTCATCCGGTCTTCCTGAATGTGAGCTCCCACATACTGTGGCCGCCAGGTTACAGGCCTCACCCGGCCTTCCTGAGTATGAGCTCCCACACACCGTGGTCGCAGGTCTTCCTAGTTATGAGCTTCCTCATGTCAGGTTACAGGCCTCATCCGGCCTTCCTGAATGTGAGTTCCCACATACTGTGGTCACCAGGTTTCAGGCCTCATAGGCCTTCCTGAGTAGGAGCTCCCACATACTGTGGTCACCAGATTTCAGGCCTCATAGGCCTTCCTGAGTAGGAGCTCCCACATACTGTGGTCACCAGGTTTCAGGCCTCATAGGCCTCCCTGAGTATGAGCTCCCACATGCTGTGGTCGCTAGGTTTCAGGCCTCTCCGCCTTCCTGAGTGTTAAGCTCCCACATTCAGTGGTCACCAGGCTTCAGGCCTCCTAGGCCTTCCTGGTTATGAGTGTTCACATGTCAGGTTACAGGCCTCACCAGGCCTTCCTGAATGTGAACTCCAACTCACTATGGTCGCTAGGGTATAGGCCTCACTGGTTGTGAGCTTCCACATGTCAGGATGCAGGCCTCATCAGGCCTTCCTGAATGTGAGCTCCCACGCATTGTGACTATCAGGTTACAGGCCTCACCTGGCCTTCCTGATCATGGGTTCCCACATGCTGTGGTTGCCAGGTTACAGGCCTCACCGGCCTTCCTGGATACGAGCTCCCACATTCTGTGGTCATCAGGTCACAGGCCACAGCGGCCTTCCTGGGAATGAGCTCCCACTTACTGTGGTCATCAGGTTATAGGCCTCATTAGGCCTTCCTGGATGAAGTACATGCACCTTTACTTCATCTATTTTTCTTTTTGGTACGTACACTCCGTACCTTATTAAACCCATACTTATGGTAAGTCACACGACTGAACGTCTTGTGTACTTTCTCAATCCATATTTTATTGATAAGGGTCATGTGCTGTACGCTTCGGTCCCTTCCTATGTGGCTCAAGCCCAGGTCTTTCACCTCGGGTCCCACTTTAGATGCGTCCTGTCGTCGAAGTATGCTATGACAGACGCCTTTCTCTAGCTAACTTCCACATTCTGATGAGTTCCCACACACTGTGGTCACCGGGTTACAGGCCTCACCGGCCTTCCTGAGTATGAGCTCCCACATGCTGTGGTCGCCAGGTTAGAGGCCTCACCAGGCCTTCCTGGATTCGGAATGGCTAAGTACACGCACTTTTGTTTCGTGCACTTTCTAAAATCCATATTTATGGTAAGGGTTATGCGCTGTGCGCTTCGTTCCCTTTTTTATGTGGTTCAGACTCCGGTTCTTCACCTTGGGTCCCACTCTAATGTATTACGACAGACGCTTCCCTCTTGAGCTATCGCCCACATTCAGGGGTTATCAGGCTACAGGCTTCATTAGGCCTTTCTGAAAGTAGCCCCCACATGGTGTGGTTGTCAGGTTACAGGCCTTACCAGGCCTTCCTGAAAGTAAGCTCCCACAGGTTGTGGTCACCAGGTTTCAGGCCTCACTGGCCTTCCTGAGTATGAGCTCCCACCTACTGTGGTCACCAGGTTACAGGCCTCACCGGCCTTCCTAAGTATGAGCTCCCACATGCTGTGGTCGCCAGGTTAGAGGCCTCACTAGGCCTTCCTGGATTTGGACTGGCTAAGTACACGCACTTTCGTTTCGTGTACCTTCTAAAATCCATATTTATGGTAAGGGTTATGCGCTGTCCGCTTCATTCCCTTTTTTACGTGGCTCAAACTCCGGTTCTTCACCTTGGGTCCCACTCTAGATGCGTCTTCTGTCACAATGTATTATGACAGGCGCCTCCCTTTCAAGCTATCTCCCACATTCTGTGGTAACAGGCCTCGTTAGGCCTTTCTGAAGGTAGCCCCACATTGTGTGGCTGTCAGGTTACAGGCCTCTCCGGCCTTCCTGAATACGAGCTCCCACTTACTGTGGTCGCCGGATTTCAGGCCTCACCGGCCTTCCTAAGTATGAGCTCCCACATGCTGTGGTCGCCAGGTTAGAGGCCTCACTAGGCCTTCCTGGATTTGGACTGGCTAAGTACACGCACTTTCGTTTCGTGTACCTTCTAAAATCCATATTTATGGTAAGGGTTATGAGCTATCCGCTTCATTCCCTTTTTTACGTGGCTCAAACTCCGGTTCTTCACCTTGGGTCCCACTCTAGATGCGTCTTCTGTCGCAATGTATTACGACAGGCGCCTCCCTTTTAAGCTATCTCCCACATTCTGTGGTTACAGGCCTCGTTAGACCTTTCTGAAGGTAGCCCCACACTGTGTGGCTGTCAGGTTACAGGCCTCTCTGGCCTTCCTGAATACGAGCTCCCACTTACTGTGGTTGCCAGGTTTCAGGCCTCACAGGCCTTCCTGAGTATGAGCTCCCACATACTGTGGTCGCCAGGTTACAGGCCTCACCGGCCTTCCTGAATGTGAGCTCCCACTTACTGTGGTGATCAGGTTACAGGCCTCACCCGGCCTTCCTGATATGAGCTCCCACCTATTGTGGTCGCCAGTTTAGAGGCCTCACCAGGCCTTCCTGGATTTGGACTGGCTAAGTACACGCACTTTTGTTTTGTGTACCTTCTAGAATCCATATTTATGGTAAGGGTTATGCGCTGTCCGCTTCATTCCCTTTTTTACGTGGCTCAGACTCCGGTTCTTCACCTTGGGTCCCACTCTAGATGTGTCTTCTGTCGCAATGTTTTACGACAGGCGCTTCCCTTTCAAGCTATCTCCCACATTCTGTGGTTACAGGCCTCATTAGGCCTTTCTGAAGGTAGCCCCACATTGTGTGGCTGTCAGGTTACAGGCCTCTCCGGCCTTCCTGAATACGAGCTCCCACTTACTGTGGTCGCCAGGTTTCAGGCCTCACAGGCCTTCCTGAGTATGAGCTCCCACATACTGTGGTCGCCAGGTTACAGGCCTCACCGGCCTTCCTGATATGAGCCCTCATGTACTGGAGCTCCCCACATGAGGGGGTCATCAGGTCTTAGGTCTCAGTAGACCTTCCTGGTTTTGAACCCTCTCTTACTTCCCCAGTGTTCGGATCGAGCACTGGGTAGACCCGTGGATTGAGTGGACGACTTCCGTCGTTTCTTGAGGTTAAGTCACACTCTCCGGGAGTTCCCGTCTCTGTGATCCGGAACTGAATGGTTTCTGCCAGCTTCGCAGGCCTTCGGTTTCTGGATGCCTTATCCAAGGCAACTTCCAGAGGCTCTGTCTCGGACAGACAGGCAATGGCCAGACTGTGTGTCTTAGTATAGATCACCAGGCCAGCCTGGTGGTATTTCAGGAGGTATGCTCCCCTGAATAGTGACTGGCTGGGGGTCCCTCGGGTTCCCTAGCCACATTCCCTAGAAGGGACCCCTTCTATTGGAAGTTGTGGTCCTAAGCCTTTGAGCTAGCCCAGATATACCCCCTATTAACTATGTTCTGGCGGTTTCTTGGTTCATTAGCTTGGGCTATGACCGGTAGGGAGTGCTGTCACTGACAGCCTGATGTGACCTAAGGGTGAGTGGTTCCAGTGTTTTCTGAATTACTGGTTCTGACAGTTGTCACTGCCTTTGGGCATGCACTCCCCTCAGCATGGCGGAGTGGGTATTTCGTTCCCCAAAGCGTCAATGACGTAGTGTCGAGTTCCCTTCGAAAGGGAACGTCTCAGGTTACGACTGTAACCTATGTTCCCTGAGAACAGGGAACGAGACACTACGTCTCCCTGCCATGCCTCGGGGCCTGCCTGCAACAGTCCCTTCAGACGATAGGATGTTGTCATGTCTGCAAGGCTCCCTTTTATACATCCAGGTCATGTGCTCATCATTCAAGCTGATGATTCACGGGCTGTCGCCGGTCAACATGATTGCTGTGAGTTGATATTTGATTTCAGACACCTGTCACGCCTGAGGCGTTCCCCAAAGCGTCAATGACGTAGTGTCTCGTTCCCTGTTCTCAGGGAACATAGGTTACAGTCGTAACCTGAGACGTTTTTAATAATATGGGCGGACATGCAGTGGTCTAATTTAACTTGTCCTCATTGGCCCAAAACTATTTTAGAGACTTTTTCAACGACATATGAACGATACAGACTCAAAATTTGGTTAATTTAGTTCATTTACTATAGAACAAAGCACAAACAGAAAAAACAGTATGCAAACAGGTTATACATTTAAATGAACAAGGTTTTCCCCAAAAGCTTGAACATCGAACTACTCCTACACGTCTTCATTTTGTTGGCCCTAATAACAAAGCAAGAATAAGAAAAGAAAAATGCAAGAAAAAAGAACAGTTGAGTGTTTTCCCATTTAACATTTAAATACACAAAGCAATTAGCACTGAAAGATAGAATCTGTTTAAGCAGACAGTTTTGTTTAAAAATCGTTCATATATTTTTCTAAACATTGTCACAAAGTTATGTTGTGGCAAGTGCATTATTTCCTTTTAAAATAATTTGATAACTTCATGACATGTATCACTATATTCTATAAAACCTTAGTTTGAAATAATTTTTTTGGTACATTTAATAATACATATTATTTTGTTTGTCTTCTTCTGAAGTCATGATTATGATGTCCATTTTTTTAAAACTAGGAAATAGGCATATTTATGATTATTCCTGAAGGCAGCATTAAACCCCCAAAATGTCAGGTGGTGGTGCAACTGTCCGAACAAATGAACAGACTAAGAAAACAATTTAAAATGGTGTCTTAATAATAAAAAAATAAAAACTATGCCATCATTTTAGGTTTGAAGCCTTTCATAATAGTTTTTTATAAATATCAGTAGTTTTAAAGCTGTTGAGGTAATTGAGAAACTTTTGTCCAGCAATTTGTATATTCTCAAATGTTATTATGAATTTACAAGGTAATAACAGTAAACATGATAATGCATCATCCAGAGGAGTCTAACTGATCTCTTTGGCAGAGTTAAAAAGTTTGTAGAGCCCTCTCAAATACTGATAAAAACTGCTAATTTCAAGTATGGGTAGGTTGGTGGTACACTTTCCATGTCAGGTGGTACAACTACAATAAATAATATTTTTGTTGTACCACCTGACATAAAAACTTCAATTAGTTTAAACACTTTAAAATATCATTTAACATCTGAAAATTGTTTAAACACATTGTCTTCAAGAGTGTTGATGTCATTAGAAGTCTTCCCAAGTGAGGCTGGATCCGAACTGGAGCTGCTGTAATCTCTAGTAAAATATGCTGCTGAGCATCCTGAGATAGAAACAAGGAGACAACAGGAGAAAGATTAGCATTGCTGCTGTTCATATTATTTCAGGCAAAAGATGGTCATGTGAACTTTTTACTATTTCATCACATAGTGCAAGATTATAAGATGTGTTAATTGAATGCTTGGCTAAAGAGATGTGTCTTTAATCTAGATTTAAATTGGGATAGTGTTTCTGGGCCCCAAACATTATCAGGAAGGTTATTCTAGAGTTATTCCCTTACATTCTATTGAATTAATAGGAAATCATCTGATTTTAATGAGAAAACATGGCCTAACGAGTCAGCATTTTAATATTTGAATACTATACATTCTTACAATGCAAACGTCCTAAACATTTCTGAGTATTATCAATGTTGAAAACAGTTGTGCTGATTAATCTTTTTGTGTAAACCAATGTAACAATTTAATCCATTTTCTTTTTTCTCTCTCCAGGATTCATTGTTAAATAGACCCAACATATTATATAAACAGAGTAAAAAAATATATTTATTTTATTCAGCAAGGATGCATTAAATTGACCAGAAGAGAGAGTAAAGATTTCTGTTTCAAATAAATGCTGCTTTTTTTCTTTCATTCATCAAATAACCCTGAAAAACACAAAAATATGAAGCAGCACAACTGTTTTCAACAATGATAATAATCATAAATGTTTCATCTATGGTTTTAGTTGTACTTATTCACTTAATCATATTGCTCATACAGTGTCACTTTTGGATGTCAAAACTTTCTTAAAATAAATGAAACAAATAAATGTAAATGATATCAAGTTATTT
The DNA here is from genome assembly GCA_022829025.1 of Squalius cephalus. NCBI lineage: Eukaryota > Metazoa > Chordata > Actinopteri > Cypriniformes > Leuciscidae > Squalius > Squalius cephalus. The sequence continues at coordinate 20,615,574 of CM040798.1, forward strand.
AATGAGCTTCCTCACTTCACCTGTTTCCAACTTCTCTGGCAGCAGCTTTCTTCAGAAATGTTGAAGTCGTGGAGCTTCTCCTCTGTTGTAGAAGGATTATTGTGTTGCTGCTGAAATCACAGAACTATTTTTATCAATTTGTGTTAACCATTGAGCTAGTTTCAGCCAATTTTCACACTCCATGTAAGTGACGTCATCGAGTACGTTTATGTTAAATACATACGTTTATGTTAAATAAATTAGCTCACTTCCAAACTAACTTATTTTTTGCAAAACTATCAAAACCTCTCATCTACCCATAAGATGTGATTAAAAGCCTAAACGTTCATATCAAAAGCTCAAGCTATGAAGTTAGCATAACGTTACCTCTTCTGAAAACGGTTGAGATGCTAACAGACTTTTTCCGAAGACACTAAACCATTTCTATAAAGCAAATATTCAACAGAAGCGTGTCAATTACAAGTAAGAGATGTGTCAAGAACAGTTGTGTGTATTATTTGTGTGATTTTAGAGACTAAACTCACCTGAAAGCAGTGAAAACAACAGCGAGAGAGGGAGCTCAGCTTTGTCAGTTGCAGTCAGTGGGGCGGGCGGTCGGTGCCGCGCCGGTTCCATGGCAACTCATCTCTGCTCCAGTGTTTGTGTCAGGGATTACAGATGAAGCAGACAAGATGGTAAGTTTAACTCTTTAATTGCAGAATGAACGGAGATGCAGATAAATGGTGAGTAACAGCAACACAGATAATCAGAGAATGCTTAGCTGGATGGTAAAGTCTCTCTTTCTTTCTTTCTTGTAGGTGACGAAGATGGAAGATCGAAGAAGATGGCAGGCTGGCAGATGGATGGTGATGCGTCTCAGGTAAGGATCCAGGTAAGGATCCAGGTAAGTGCTAAGGGGGTCTGTGAGTCTTGAATAGTCATGTACAGACGAGACCAGACGAAGAGTGAAGGGAAAGTGCTGAATATAAAGGGTGAGACTGATGAGGGGGTGCAGGTGATGCTGATGATGATGATTAGTGATTGAGAGAGTGAGTGCAGGTGTGCGCCACGGAGGATTCTGGGGAATGTAGTGCACACACAGGTGAAGGCAGATGAAGGGAGAAGAACGTGAACGTGACCGTGACATAACTCCCCCCTCCCGCAAGGCGCGTCCCTCGCCGTAAACGGCAGAGTACGGGAGGGGGGGTGGGCATCCTGGAGTCTGAGACTGGAGGATGAACAGGAAGACGGACTCCAGGATGGCTCAGGTGACCAAGGTGGAGCTGGCTGAGGAGGTGGCCATGGTGAAGCAGGCTGAGATGATGACCACGGCGGTGCAGACCCTTCGGGTGGCCATGGCGGAGAGGACGGAGGGAGGAGCCATGGGGGAGGCAGGACTGACGACTCCAGGGGGCCGACTGACGGAGGCAAGGCAGGTGGTTGAGGAGACCAGGGCGGAACCAAAGACAGGGAATGACAGGGAATGACAGGGAGAAGAAGGAAGTTTGCTAGGACACGGTGGAGCAGAGGTTTCAGAGTGACCGGGGGAATCTGCAGGCTCAGGCGACCGAAGTGTAGACGGGGTTACTGAAGGGCGTGGTGGAGACAGAGGGACTGAGGACAAAGGATGAGCAGAAGGGAGAGAGGAGTCCAAGGGAGCCGGGGGGACGAAGGGACGAGGCGAAGCCAGAGGAGAGAAGTCCAGAGCAATGTTGTTTTCGTCAACGATGACGATAACAAAATGATTTCGTTGACGCACCTTTTTTTATGACGATAACGCGACGATGACTAGCTAAAAATGGCTCTAAGGTGACTAAAACATGATGAGACGTTTTCGAGTTTTCGTTGACGAGACGAGACGGAACGAAAATGATTCTCAGTCTGACGTTCACAATGCATGTCATTTCTGCCTAATTTGCGTGAAATCTGTCTGTTTTGAGCTAAAAAAAAGTATCAGCAATGCTGCCGCTTCCTATCCTTGTTTTGGGTAAGCCCACCACCCGGCTGCCGCCATGCCGCGCATCAGATTCCACACAACAACAACACACCTGCGGCTGCGGCTAGTCACTCGCCCACATCTTCGATATGAGTCGCCGGACTGGACAAAAGCGAAACGAACTGCGCGAGCGAGGGACAGTGCGCGAGAGAGAGCAAGTGTGTCTGCGCGCGAGAGAGACCGAGTGTACGCGAGAGAGACCGAGTGTGTCCGAGCATTAGTTTAGTGGGCTAATTGGTACAAAGTAATATATAATTATTATATAACTTAGATTATAACATAAATTATTATTTAACTAATTATATAATAAAGCCACAATTGCCAAAGTAAGAATGTTTTTATTCCTGGCTTTTTTTGAGTAAAACAGTGATTCCACTGTTACCACTTTATCTGTGTGTAATGTTGTAGTAGCTCAAAGTTTTTTGCTGTTTAAACTGTAAACCGTTCCTTTTATTACTGTGATTACTGGTGAAAATAGCCAATGTGCTGAAATTTTAGAAGAGCATCAATTCATGGAAAAAATATAACTTGAAATATGGGGATAAAAGGTTTCTGCCCAATGCGACAATTAAGTAGCCTACAGCTTGGCAGCACTGCATCTCCATCAATGAGAAGTCTAGTTTATTATGCAGAGGTTTTAAGGTTAACTGTTGTTTTATGAATTGCAACACTTGCTACAACCTGTCAAACCTAAGCCCATTTCCAATACTTTTTAACATAAATTAATTTGTTAAAGACTACTTTTTTTTTTACTAAAATTGACTAAAACTTGACTAAAACCTTTTTGCGTTTTCGTCGACTAAAACTATCAAGTTTATAAGTGACTAAAATGTGACTAAAACTAAAAAGCATTTTCGTCCAAAAGACTAAGACTAAGACTAAAACTAAAAGGGCTGCCAAAAACAACACTGGTCCAGAGGCGATGGAAGGTCGACGAGGGACCAATGCGAATCCGGGGGAACGAGGGAGCCTGGAGGAACTGGTGAACTGATGGACCACGGTGGAGCTGAGGGAGGTAAGAGCCAAGGGTGAGACAGTGGAGCGATGGGCCGATGTGGAATCCTGGACGAAGCTGCTGGAGGCGGAACCCAGGAATCCACAGTCCCGGACGATGCTGGGGACTGGAAGCCCCACAGCGAGCCCACCAATCCACTGACTTCTAGTGGGCGAGTGACAGGGCTGACAGGAGGCAGAGGAGATGAGGAAGGCTGAAGACAGACGAGAGGAGGTGGGAGAGGGAGGCTGGGTGGGACTTCAAAGACAGGCTTTGACACTGGGCTGGATGAGGCAGGGGGCGAAAGTGGCTCTGGGCTGGACAGGGCCAGCGGCGAAGAGGACTCTGAGCTGGACAAGACCAGCGGCGAAGAGGGCTCTGAGCTGGACAGGACCAGCGGCGATGAGGGCTCAGTGCTGGGCAGCGATGAGGGCTCTGTGCTGGGCAGCGATGAGGGCTCTGTGCTGGGCAGCGATGAGGGCTCTGTGCTGGGCAGCAGGACCAGCGGTGAAGGTTTTGTGCTGGGCAGAACCAGCGGTGAAGGCTTTGTGCTGGGCAGGACCAGCGGTGAAGGCTTTGTGCTGGGCAGGACCAGCGGTGAAGAGGGCTCTGTGCTGGACGGGACCAGCGGTGAAGGCTCTGTGCTGGACGGGACCAGCGGTGAAGGCTTTGTGCTGGACGGGACCAGCAATAAGGGCTTTGTGCTGGACGGGACCAGCGATGAAGAGGGCTTAGTAAACTTTGGCTCTGGCTCGGGGAGAACGACGCTCACAGACTCTAGCGGGCAGGCGACTGGCTCTGGCTCTGGCGGGCAGGCGACTGGCTCTGGCGGGCTGGCAGGATAAGCGGGATCTGGATCAGTTGGGCCGATGAGAGGAGGGAGATCGGAGAAATCATCATCCCTGGAGATAAGCTCGGTGGGTTTGACTGGTTTGACGAGATGAGTGGTTTTGGTAGAAAACGCACACTCGGGAATAAAGCTGTCCCAGCAGACAGATATCGCCTCCCTCCAGCCTAGCCCTGAAAGATCAGGGAGCGGTCGTGGGTCAACGTACTGAGCCCCGATCCGGTAACAGGCTATGATAATATGATCGCTCAGACCACAGTCAACCGCCAGAGAACAAAATCCCAACGTGAACTCAAATAGATCGCGGCTGTCCTGAGCCAGTGCTGCGATCAGGTTCCAACACATCCTGAGCACTGAAGCTGGATATTACTACGTGTGTGGTCTGGTCTTCTGTCAGGGATTACAGATGAAGCAGACAAGATGGTAAGTTTAACTCTTTAATTGCAGAATGAACGGAGATGCAGATAAATGGTGAGTAACAGCAACACAGATAATCAGAGAATGCTTAGCTGGATGGTAAAGTCTCTCTTTCTTTCTTTCTTGTAGGTGACGAAGATGGAAGATCGAAGAAGATGGCAGGCTGGCAGATGGATGGTGATGCGTCTCAGGTAAGGATCCAGGTAAGTGCTAAGGAGGTCTGTGAGTCTTGAATAGTCGTGTATAGACGAGACCAGACGAGGAGTGAAGGGAAAGTGCTGAATATAAAGGGTGAGACTGATGAGGGGGTGCAGGTGATGCTGATGATTAGTGATTGAGAGAGTGAGTGCAGGTGTGCGCCACGGAGGATTCTGGGGAATGTAGTGCACACACACAGATGAAGGCAGATGAAGGGAGACGAACGTGAACGTGACCGTGACAGTTTGAGGGCGACTTGAAGGTTCACGCGCACGCCCATTAAAACGTCAAAGCCACGCAAAATTTACAAACATAAACATCTAGAATTATAACCTTAATTACTTGAATAAAATGAACGTCTTTCAAACGTACGGAATACTAAACAAACAATTGAAACAAAATATTTCATAGAAATGCAGTCTGATAAGTTGGCAATGAAATTATGGCCCCGTGACGTTGCAGCTCCGTTGCCAGTAAGTCATGGAATTACCAAGTTATTACGAATAGAGTACGTATCTGGAACGTTGTTGGTTATCTTATAACCTTAGGAGGACGTACTGACGACGTTGTGGGTTGGTAATATGATAGTAATGCAATTACGGGCCCGTGACGTTGTAGTTACGTTGCCAGTAAGTCATGAAATTACCAAATTATTACGAATAGAGTACGTATCTGGGATGTTGTTGGTTATCTTATAACCTTAGGAGGATGTACTGACGACGTTGTGGGTTGGTAATATGATGGTAATGAAATTCCGAGCATGCGACGTTGTAGTTACGTTGTCAGTTAGTAAAGTCATGACGTGACCAAAAAGTATACATTACGTAACTGTTACGTCGTGTGTTAGCTGGGACGGAGGTGTAAAGTTAGGGAACCAGCGCTGATCCGGTGGATACTGGATAACAGACCGGTTGATTACACTTGAATTACTTGAATGTTTAGGCCTAAATGTTTAATTTTTACTTCGAAAATGTTTGTTACATGAGTTTAAATGTAGGCAATATTGTATACGTGTTAAAATAGTATAAAATATGCTGTATTGCTGTAGGCTACTCATCGACAATAAAGGCCAATGTCATGTAGTTATACCGGTGGTTGTAACGCTTTAGATTACAGCCCGGAAAGTACTACATATTTAAGACGAATTTACAGCGTAACTTTCGGTAATTATAGTGTACCTATGAAGTACTTCCATGTATTAGGGAACAATATGCAAAGTTTGGGGAATAAAGGGGTAACAACAAGGATAATAAAAAAAAAAACATTTATACTGTAAGTATTATAGAACTAAGGGGTACTTATTCTACTATTATGATACAACAATCTTACATTTGGGAGCAATTTAGGGAGAACATACACTGTGCACCTTTTTGTAATAATTGTGCACCAATACAAGCTGTATAGGCTTTTTAAAAATTACAGGGTACATATCTACGCATTTACAGCCTACAGTTTTGTTTTTATAGCAAAAGTGCAGATGTTTAAGTTTGAGCTTACATGCTTCAAGGCAAGTAAAGCTAAAACTATTGCATTTTTTTTAAATACTGGGAAATATACTGTTCCATGTAGTTACAGGGTAAGTGTGACATTACGGGCCGTAAATTAAAGTGGTGCTTCTTCCCCTCTTGTTCCATGTAGTTACAGGGTAAGTACAATAAAAAATACATACAGACAATCTTATAATACTAACTTGGAAACCTTTATAAATTGGTCCCAAATGTGATTGTTGTATCATAATAGTAGAATAAGTACCCTAAGATCTACAATACTTACAGTATATTTAAAAAAAAAAAAAGATATTTCTCCCGGTTGTTATACCCCTTTATTCCCCAAACTTTACATGTTGTTCCCTTATACTTACATGTAAATACTTTATATGTACACTATAATTACAGAAAGTTACACTGTAAAATCGCTTTAATTATGCAGTACTTTCCGGGCTGTAATCTAAAGCGTTACCAAATGTTTGTTTTTAAATGTCCCCCCCCCCCCACCCCAATTATTTCTACTCAAGTTTATTTGTTAATGTACCAAATGCAGTTACTCAGATCTATTTAATTTGTTTTACTTACATTTACTCAGTTAATACAGTGTATGTAATTGATTTCACTGCTTAAAAATTTAATCAATATTCTAAGTGTAAAAATGTTTCACCAAAAGAAATGAGTAAATCATATTAAAAGTTTTTAGAGTGCATCACCACCAGAGTTCATGTCACATATACAAAAATATATTCCAGACAATTTTCAACATTTTAATCACTGTTCTAGAAACATATTTGACTCAACTTTGTTCATTTGCAATATGTTATGATTTGTTCACAAACAACAGGCCCAGACAGTTCACAATTAATGTAAATACACAGTCTTACAATGTCATTGCTTTTCAACTGCTCTTTCAAATCCTGTAGGAAAATGAACAGTCCTCATAAAGGTCAGTGATATTCTGACAGTAATCCTCGAACCGGCTTCTGCAATGTACAATTTAAAAATCTGCCAACTGCATATAAGTGAATCAGATGTTGGTCATCAAAACATGAAATCTGTATGAAACACATAAATGAATGACACAAAATGTGTATAAATTCTATATGACTTTAATTTGACTAGCATATAATTCAATATAAGAACTTTAAATGATTTATATATGAATGTCAGTTATTTTCTACTAATACCATACACATTTGCATACGTTTGTCATGTAAAACTCATATAAGACTTTTTACAGTATTCATATATAACACAAAAATCTCCTACAAGTTGTATGTGTGCTATTTAGTATGAAATGGGCCATAATCGGTCTGATTTTGTATAGGACATGTATTGGCCTTACATGAAACACAGAAGGTAATTCTGGCCGATTTAAGTAAGGAAGATATATGGTTGCTGTATATGAAGTATGCAGGTTTTTTTCATATGGGCGTTTTGTATAAAGTATTGTATAATTTGCTATAAATAAAGGCAAACTTAAATTGACTCTGTGTTTCCTCTGTTCACTTACTTTCATTGGTCTGCCCACTGGGTGGCGCTGTACGTTGTCACAGTGTTTGGGATCACATTTGTATTACACTCTGTATCTCCTGTGTTCTGGGGAAAACAAAAGTGGTTTTATGGGAATACATCTGTCCTATTGACAAATAAAACAACATGGTAATATTGTAGTGTTTTATATTGTTTGCAAGAAACCTTGTTTGTGTGGACTATGGGGAGGGCTTTGACAGAAACAAAAACAGCAGGTCTGTGACACTGAACATGTTGCAACCTGAAAATCAGGCTGACGCAAATGCGTCTGTTGCATGTACTCACCTGAGAGGACATATTTATAGGCGTCTCCACAAACAGAGGAAAGACACAAATAATGAACCCATTAATTAAAGCCCAGCTGGAAGATATACCAGATTAGTTTCATAAATATCAAGGGGGTGAACCTGTTCTCAGCAACAAAGGCAATGAACAAAACACATGATGCAATTGACTATTAAATGAGGTGTGATTATTGAGTTGTTTATGGTTGGTCTCTGAAATGTCACAAGTATAATTTCAAATACAAATTATGCCCTAATTAGGTGTAAAAAATATTTTTTTTTTAAATAAAAGAATAGGATGGAAATGTGAAGTGTTCCATACAGGCATATTGTAGAAGAAGAGAAGTATCTTAAGTTTTTACCTTACCTTATTTTAACTAATTTAGATATGTGTACTTCAGATATGGGTAGGCCAGCAGTTTCCTACAGTGATTAAAACCCCTTTTGCGGCAAATTTCTTAATTTATGCCAGGAGTGCAAAATAATTAATCTGTAACATTCGTTATATTGAATAGAAATCATCACTCATAAAGCAGTCATTCATGTATTCTCTTGTTTATTTGTGGGGCTCTTAGTCCAATGGTGTGCATATTTGGAGAAATAATGATTTATCATCACATGTTTGTAAAATATTTCGTCATACAGAAAAACATTTCTATTAATTTTCCACTGAATTATGCGATGCGAACACAACGAGCTCTGTCTCTCCTCTTCCTGATTTGCGTCAGTTATGATCTCAGCGCTCTCTCATTCGCTGTACAGCTGTCAATCATCTCACATGGTTCAACGTGACCATACTCCTGCCCTTCTGCATGACGCGGTCCTGTACACTTCCTCATTCTGACATCTGTGACAAACAAAACTAAAGACACATCTCTGCATCTGAAACAAGAAGCTAATAAATGCACGATTTCGAGTATAAGTGGTTTGTGTGTGATTTTCGTGCGATTTGGGGTATTTTCATATGAATAAATAATGTTTACAGTATACATGCTAAGCAAGGTGTAGCCATTAGCTGTATATAAAATGCTAAACATAACATATTTAAACATTTTTTTTAACTTAAAACCATTTTAAACCGCGACCGGAATATTATACAAATACTCGATGATGGTTTAAAGTGAGCTTTAAGTAAAAGTTTAATATTAAACTTTTAAATTGTGTGATGTAGCTTGATGCTGCTTGTTGCTCTAATCCACCTTCTGCTGGAGCTTTTCTATTCTATAATCTAATTTGTTAAAAGAATTCACATAAGAGTCCCAATAATATATATTTTTTCTAACAAGACTTAATATGTGGATTATTCATGTATAGTGGGATGAAAGAGGTGTAGATCAGAGATGGGGACTTAAGTCTGAGACTCGGACTCGAGTCGCACTTAAGTCGCACAAACAGCTGACTTCAGACTTGACTTGAGACTCGACCCAAAAGACTTCAGACTTGACTTGTGACTCGACCCAAAAGACTTCAGACTCAAGCTTTGAGACTCGTCAACAACCTGTTTTCATGCTATTATTGCTTTTTAAATCTAAATTAATTCATGTATTTCTATTTTCTTTTATTGGCGCATATATACGTTGGGGAAGCGTATGATGAGCTGCATGTCCCCTGCCCTTTGCAATACTGTGCAACGTGCACGCGCTATGCCTATGCGCGAGGCACGCTCACTCACATATCAAAAACTGCATTGACGATGGCGACACCAAGTCCTCCTGGAGCTGTGCATTTTGTCATTAGTTTTGGTTTTAATAACTTTACAAATAGTGGCAGTAAGCGAACAGCTGCATGCAAGGAGTGTGGCACCAAGATAAATGATGCTGGATCCACAACGTCGAACTTCATCAGGCACCTCAAAACGCACCCAGATAGGTCAGTCACTTGCTAATGTGAAAGAGACGTTAAATTTAGCATATATCGTCACAGGTACAGTAACAAGCTAACCATCACAGAGTGTTGTATCCATATGATGTGACAGACTTAGGTTAATATTTCACCAGGTCCGAGTGCTAGAAGGATGTGTTAAGTAGCAGAAGATTAGACTATACGATGTCGCAACACACTCACGGCAGTTTGTGAAATAGTCACGAAATTTAAATATATTGATTCGTGTACACGGACACGATTTTCTAATTTTTTTTCGTGACTCTCAGCACGTTTCCAAATTTGTGTCTCTCAGCACGTTTCCAAACTAATGTATTTCAATTCTAGATGGGCTTAACAGCTAGGTTTTAGAGTGATTAAGGTTAGGGGTGATATTTTTCCTGTCACAAGTTCACATCCACTCTTGGCTGCAGTGCCCACATTTTATTTCAGAAAAAAAAAAACATGATAGAACATTTAGTATTACTTTAACTATTTCCCCCACAAAACACTACACATATGTCCAGGGTTCAAAATTAACCTTTTCATCCACCAGCCAAATGGCTAGTGAATGTTAATATTTTATACATACAGTATTTGCATATTTTACCAGCATTTGGCTGGTAAATGGTGCTAATTTTGAACCCTGCATATGTGTAACGGTCACCAGCTGGATTGCCCTTGAAAGCCACCGGAGGGCACTCCACACCAGACTATCTTGTTCACTCACAGACTACATCTCCCATCATTCTCTGGACTCATCAGCACTCATTATCACATTCACCTGTAACTCATTATCTTGTTTAGTTCACCCCATATAGCCTGGTTCATAGGCGCCGATACCGTGGGTGCTCCGGGGCTCGAGCACCCACGGAAAATACCGAGCACCCACGTGTGCCAGTAGGCTACATTAATTTAAAATTAAACATTGCAGTTGGTGCTATGTGAAGCGTCTGTCACACTGTGATTGGTTATGTCGCTGTCAGTCGCCTGCTCCATATCCTTTCCACCAATCACAGCGTTTCTCGGATGAAAACGCCTCTTTAGTGACCCCGCTCTGTACGCAGAGACACGTTCCTCCTGAAGAATTAACCACAATGGTGAGTCAACAAATCAAATTTATACTGTGTGGACTTGTGTGACAGAGTCCTGCACTGGTTCGGGTACCCGACGGGTGACCCGCAAATTTTACTCAAACGGGTGCAGGTCGGGTCGGACACGGGGGAAACACGGGTCTAAACACGGGTTTAAAACAATCACGTGCAAACGTAAAAATATATGCACATTTTTAGGAACACAAGTACAAAAATATGCCTGTATTTCAAGTTAATAAAATAATTTAAAATCCACATCATTTTATTTGAGCCTTGAGCCCACGCCCTCCCAGGAGTCTCTATACCTACTTTCACTTTTAAAAAGTCATCATAACCGCGCGCGCGCGATCTGCTTGCAGTCGAGATGGATGCTGAGGAGTTGAAGAAAATAATAGCTAGTGAAAACTGAAGAAAACAATGTTGTGAAAGGCTTACGGTTACGTGTCAGTTAAACTTTTCATCTCCAATCCTGTCTGTATTTGTGAGAAGTGGCGCTGTCCTGAGTTGAAAGATAGCCTACTTTACGGCTTTATTATCAAGTAAATAGGTGTGTGTAGTGTTCGTGTCGGCCGCTGTCCATTTCCTAAGGTTCTGAAATGCAAAATTTTTTTTTTTTTTTTTTTTTTTTTAAAGGGCGTGCTCCCATGAGCACCCACGGAGGAAAACATAAATCGGCGCCTATGTCCAGCGCCTATATCCTTTTCTCTGCACTATGTGTGTGTTCGCCGGCGCAACACACACTGACTAAAAGAGCTCGCGTCTTTTTAAAGATGCCTTCCTGCGGCTCGTGCAGAGCCACACTCAGCGACGGGGACCGCCACGTGATTTGCGTTTCCTGCCTGGGTGAAGAACACGCAGCTCTCGCGCTCGCTGATGGCGGCTGCCCTCACTGCGAGCTGTTGCCCATAGCGACTCTGAGGACTCGCTTGGCATTTTTCAATGAGACTGCGCCCACACCTGCTGTAGTGCTCCGCTTTTTACGGCGCGCTCAACGAATCCCGGAACCTTCTCCCAGCCGCCAAAGCTCGCCGGTGCGCCCGCCTGCTTCACCGGCTTCATCAGTTTCGCTTCCTGACGGATAGCGGTCTGCCGCCGCTTCCGTCGACGACGCGGATGAGATTGACGCGATGCTGCGAGAAGGGGATTGCTGCTCTCTCCTGGCATCAGGCAGTGAAGGCTGGGCGAGCTCTGAGGATCTCGCGCCCCCTGCCCGTGCTTCAACGGGAAAGAGAGCGAGCATTGAGGCGGAGCTCATACGCGTACTCACTCAGGCCACGGCGAGCCTCGGCCTCGATTGGGTTATGCCTGAGCAGCCTGCTCACAACCGGCTGGACGGCTACTTCCTGCCCGGGGAGCGCACTTCGCCTGCATCCAAGCCAGCGCCCTTTCTTCCTGAGCTTCACGAAGAAGTCGCTAAGTCTTGGAGCTCCCCTTTTTCGGCCAGGACACGATCTTCTGTTTCTCTGGCGTTCTCCGCTGTCGACGACGCCAAGAACAGAGGATACCACTCCCTGCCGCCGGTCGAAGAGGCTATTGCAGCACACTTATGCCCGCCCTCCGCTGGACGGCGTGCTAAGATGGCGCTGCCCTCAAAAGCCTGCCGCACGACGTCATCCCTGCTCCGCCGCGCTTTCTCCACCGCCGGGCAGGCCGCGTCAGCGTTGCACACCATGGCCACGCTCCAGATTTACCAGGCTGATCTCCTCCGCAAGCTGGACGAAAAAGGACCTGACGCAATCTGCGTGCCAGACCTGAGGAGTGCTCACAGCCTAAGCCTCCGCCCACCGCCTCCTCTTCACAACGCCGCCAGACCCAGAGCTCGAGACCGTGCTCTCGCTCTTCTGGCCACCGCCCCGTCCCGCGTGGCCCGCGGCCAAAGATTGCGTTGAAGCCAGAGGCCCCCGAAGTCGTCCTAGCACGCCTAGGAAAGAGACGGTGTCCAAGTCCCGCTGCGGCCGGACTTCCACCAAAGCTTGCCGCTCGTCCAGTTCCAAGAAATGTGCAGCCAACAAGCCGGTTCCATTGCCCGCTTGCCTGCACACAAAAGCCGTTTTTATGGCTACCCAGATAAATCCCTAAAAAAGTGTATTTTCTGGTGTCCCGGCCACGGCCGATGGTGTTTCATGTGTAGAAAAAATGGTCACTACTCAGTGCCCATTCCTATACACAAGCACAGCCCCTCACACAGGGCTCGCGCACATAAAATCGACTCAGATCGATTGCGCATTAAACGTAGCAAACGTGCCCACGACCCAGTGCCCACAAACACTACTTCCTACATGTCTCACGGTTTCTGTAAAAACGAAACCAGTATGCAGGCGCTCTGCTCAGGCGAGCGATGCTATAAAGGTGGTAAATGTGCCCGCTACCCTGCGCCCACGTCCACACACAGACTTGACAGTTCCAATGTTACTCGCCCAGCCCTCCCCCTCTCGGTTAACCACCACAGAGGAGTCGAGCGCGGGCATTCTGCCCGCTGTTATCAGCGCGCCCCCTGCCTCAGATGTCATGAGCGCGACGCTTATGTCACAGCTCACCGAAGCCGCTGTATCGCGAGCTGATCAGAGCGCGCTTCGCACCCAGCCCCTAGCTACCCGTGCAGATGCGTGGGCGAAGCTTCCTAGGGTTTTGAAATGGGTGCTAAACATCATAAAAGAAGGCTATTCGCTACAGTTTCGCCGACGCCCTCGCCGCGCATCGAGACCACGGTAGAATCGAAAGTAGCACATCTACTTCGAGCCGAAATTCTGAAACTACTGAGCAAAGGGGCTATAGAACCCTTATCTCAAGCTCAAAGCGAAGGGGGGCTTTACAGCAGATACTTCCTGGTACCCAAGAAAGACGGGGGTCTCAGACCAATACTAGATCTGCGGCAACTGAACAGAGCGCTTATGAAACGTCAGTTCAGGATGCTCACGACCAGAAAAATCCTTGCGCATGTTTGCTGAGGGGACTGGTTTGTGTCAATAGATCTAAAGGATGCGTATTTTCAAATACAGATAGCATCACGTCACAGGCGATTTTTGAGATTCGCCTTCGAGGGCCAGGCATATCAGTACACAGTCCTGCCTTTCGGCTTGTCCCTGGCACCCCGTACATTTACGAAGTGCATGGACGCAGCGCTCATACCCCTCAGACTCCGGGGCATACGAGTGCTGAACTATTTGGACGACTGGCTGATTCTAGCCCAATCTCACTCAGAGATCGTGGAGCACAGAACCATTTTACTCGATCACCTCGAGAATCTCGGTCTCACATTAAACTGGGAAAAGAGTTCGCTATTCCCCAGACAGATTATATCTTTTCTGGGAATAGAACTGAACTCGCTGTCAATGACAGCACGCCTGTCATCTCAGCGCACACTGGACATTCAGCGCGCAGTCGGCTCCTTTCGCTGCGGCGCTGTAGTCCCTCTCAAGAAATTTCAAAGGATGCTAGGTCTGATGGCCTCAACATCATCAGTTCTCCAGTTGGGCCTGCTGCGCATGCGCCCACTGCAGTTCTGGCTCAGAGAGAGAGTGCCTCACAGAGCGTGGGCCTCTGGTCGGCTTCGCCTCAAGGTCAATCAAGCGTGCATTGCAGCTTTGAACCCTTGGGGGGCAAAAGACTGGTACCATTCAGGTGTAAGCCTGGGGACTTCCTCGAGACTGATGGTGGTGTCCACGGACGCATCCGCCTCAGGATGGGGAGCGCTGCTCGAGGGCAGACCGCTCTTTGGCCAATGGTCAAAACGGGAGAAGCTCCTTCATATAAATTGCCTCGAGATGTTAGCAGTGAGCAAAGTGCTCACGCGCTTTCATCCCCTGATAAAGGGGTACCACGTCCTAGTACGTTCAGACAACGTGTTGGTGGTATCCTATATAAATCGCCAGGGCGGCCTCAGGTCCCTGACCCTGTACAGGCTAACCAGACGCCTCCTGATATGGGCTCGCAGCAACCTGCTCTCGCTGAAAGCAGCGCACGTGCCAGGGCTCCTGAATATAGGACCAGACAGACTGTCCAGGAACCACGTTCCGACAGGAGAATGGTCTTTGCACCCACAGACAGTACAGCTGCTGTGGAAGAAATTCGGCAGAGCGGAAGTAGACCTGTTCGCGTCTCAGGAAAACGCTCACTGTCCAGAATTTTTCTCGAAAAGCAAGGACGCGCTGACCCACATGTGGCCTCGCCGTCCTCTCTACGCTTTTCCCCCTGTCTCCCTCCTGACCCAGGTGGTAGAACGGATCAGAGAAGAAGGATGTTCAGTGCTGCTTGTAGCGCCGCTCTGGACGAGCCAACCTTGGTTCCCAGTTGTGATGCAGTTAGCAAGCACCGCCCCGTGGCCAGTGCCTCTGAGGAAGGATCTCCTTTCTCAAGCCAACGGCTCGATCTGGCATCCTCACCCAGAGCTGTGGTCCCTTCACGTGTGGACCATCAATGGATACCCGCTGACCTTCCACAGGGAGTGTTAAACACGATCACGCAGGCCAGAGCTCCGTCTACGCGACGTCTCTACACCTCCAAATGGTCGGTGTTTTCTGGCTGGTGCACAGCTCGTGGCGTGTCACCCCTGAATTGCGGAGTGACGGAGGTTCTCTCCTTCCTACAGGAGCTGCTGGATAAGGGCAGGTCCCCTTCCACGCTCAAAGTCTACGTGGCGGCCATGGCGGTTTTCTCTACGACAACGCTTGGCCAGTCTATAGGAAGGAACGATTTAGTCATTCGCTTCCTTAGAGGAGCTAAGAGACTGAATCCTCCCAGACCTCCCACAGTCCCTATATGGGACCTTTCTACGGTACTGGAAGCCATGAAAGGTCATCCGTTTGAGCCCTTGCAGAAGATTGTTCTTAAACACCTGTCGTTCAAGACGCCGTTTCTTCTGGCTCTCGCTTCAGTGAAGCGCATAGGGGACTTACACGCGCTCTCAGTGAGCGCGACGTGCATGGAATTTGGGCCTAATGACTCTAGGGTTATACTCAAACCTAAGCACGGTTATGTTTCTAAATCCCTCAATACGCCGTTTAGGGCACAGGTCATTTCCCTGTCTGCCCTACCGGTCACTGAAGGAAATGAGGACGAAAGCTTCCTCTGCCCAGTCAGGGCATTGAGAGCTTATGTGTCTCGCTCGTCTGCCTTCAGACAGTCGGAGCAGCTCTTTGTTTCATTCAGCGGGCGTTCTAAGGGACTAGCCGCTTCGAAACAGAGCCTATCCAAATGGATAGTGGACGCAATAGCGCTAGCTTACACAACCAAGGGCATGCAATGCCCATTGGGTGTCAGGGCGCACTCCACGAGAAGCATGGCTTCATCGTGGGCCTGGTCAAGTGGGATTGCCTTGCAAGATATTTGTATGGCGGCAGGCTGGGCCTCTCCGTCTACATTTATAAGGTTTTACAACCTAGAGGTTCCCGCACTACAAGCCAGGCTACTGTCGGTCTAGTACGGCCAAATCTCTTAAACTGACACTGTCAGTCTTGAGTTATACGGCTATTGTGAATAGCAGTGCTGCTCTAAGCTGCCATATACGGAAGATAGTGGCTAAACCCCTCTTCTTGCAGGATTCCCTGTGAGTCCCCTAGGTGATTGTGCACTATACGAACTCCGGGCTGTCGCCCTTTGAGTCTATGGTGTCAGATCCCAGCACACACGGTGTTTTACATTAGGTTCCCCTAGCGTATTCTACGCAGTACGAGAGAATCTCTCGTAAGAGAACGTACTCGGTTACTAACGTAACCTCGGTTCTCTCTAGAGAGAGGAACGAGTACTGCGTATCCTGCCGTGCATGCACGCGCTCTGGTTGCTTCACTGTGAAAAATCAGAGATATGAGCCCGCGAGCGATATTTATAGACCTAAGCCACGCCTGTTTCGGCGGGACGTGACGCAGAGGGCGCGAAGCGCCCTCATTGGGTATGACGTCACTCTAGGTCTCGCTCGATAGGCTCAAGCAGTTGCCAGCAGACCAGCCAATAGGCGCGCGAGCTGTCTCGCCTATGCCTGTATGCTGCAGCAACGCGTTTTACATTAATACAAAATTAAAGGATAATTTTTTGGCTTCAGTATTCTCGTGGAAAAGGATTTTCCCCTAGCGTATTCTACGCAGTACTCGTTCCTCTCTCTAGAGAGAACCGAGGTTATGTTAGTAACCGAGTACGTTTTCCCTAATGTCATGGCACATCTTAAATACTGGGTATGTACTTGCAGATGTTTTTACAATTTACTCAGTAAGTAAAGTGCAACTGTACTGTAAAATGAAGCCTTGTTTATTTCCATGGTATTACCGGAATTGTACCATATAACCTGATCATTCCCTTTTCCATATAGTCACAATTTTTTACCTCGTATGTCCTGTAATGTTACCAAGGAAAACATGACAATTTACTCGGTAAGTAAAGTGTAACTGTACTGTAAAATGAAGCCTTGTTTATTTCCATGGTATTACCGGAATTGTACCATATAATCTGATCATTCCCTTTTCCATAGTCAATTATTTTTTTTTTACCTCGTATGTCCTGCAGCGTTACCAAGGAAAACATGACAATTTACTCAGTAAGTAAAGTGCAACTGTACTGTAAAAGGAAGCCTAATATCATGCATATGTTGAGCATTTTGAGTGGTTGACTTGAATATATTGTTTAGAAGGATTTGGTTGTGAACTTTGTTAGCAAGGCAGTCGAACAGGCATAACCCAGCAAACACAAAACGTTTTTACAACGTTTCACAACATTGTTTTTTGGTTGCAATTAGGTAATGTTGCAGTGCAACGTTTTAAAAACGTTTAAGAAACCACACCTAAAATAAAAAAAATAATGTAACCAAAATAAAACGTTTTAGAAACGTTGTGAAAATACCATCCAGGTATGTTTTCTTTAGGTAGTCAAAAAAATGTAAATATCACGTTTGTCTACTACGAAAACAAAACCAGACCAAAATGCAACTTTGGCGAGATGTTTTATTTAGGTGTTAAAATAACGTAGTCTGCACGTTGAAATAGGTTTTAAAAGAAACGTCACGACAGTATTAATACAACCATGCCAAATCTCCAATGGTACGTTCTGTTTGTGTATAAAATATAACAGTATAACATTTTAACATTAAAGCGATTCGACCGAGTAGCCTAACCATAGACTGTAAAAAATAGAGCCTAACAGACGAGACCGCTGTAGGCAGCCTGATTATCAAGTATCAAAAGTACTTAGAGGTGATGTGAATGCTTACTCTCAGTTGTCTCTTCTCATTTAATAGCCTATAAATTTTCCGATAACATTTTTTACGCTAATCATCACTGAACATGTCATACACACTTTTGGAAAAATGTTAATGTCCTTGCATGCAGCCTGAGGGTGGCGCTCTAATGATGATTGACATACTTTATATGAAAATATGTTCCTAATTATATCATGTAGTTTTTGCTATTTTATTTCTACACCTCGTTTACCATTTCTAAAGGTAGACCTATATATTATGTTATAATGTAGCCTATTATGACTTAAAACGTTGTTTTACATTTTCAATGCTTTCATATTTTCATTCAATTTACAGTTTGCGATGGCCACAGGCCTACTATCCACTTAATAATATATCAAGTTTCATGATATTTTAGCTGATTATCAAATAATTCATTCCATCAATCTAAATGCTGCGTGACTTGTACGTATTTTAATGGGCGCTCGCGCTGAACATTCAAGCCACATTTTTGACATGGTGTTTGGCTTTTAAACATAACTTCTCTCCTCACTCCTTTTTTATTTGGAATAATAAGTATATTACACACCGAAGAAAAACACTATTTTTAAGACATTGGTTCTGATATACTATTAGTTAGTCAGTTGTTGAATTCTGATGGTCAGTTTTTGAGTATTACTGAACTATGTCTGAAATTTAAAGGTCCCGTTCTATGTGATCCCATGTTTCAAACTTTAGTTAGTGTGTAATGTTGTTGTTAGAGTATAAATAATATCTGTAAAATTATAAAGCTCAAAGTTCAATGCCAAGCGAGATATTTTATTTAACAGAAGTTGACTACAAAAAACGGCTGGATTGGACTACACCCCTCTACTTCCTTCTTTAGTGATGTCACTAGAACCGTAACTGTAAGGATATCCGGTGAGACACTATTAGGGTCCTAAGAGGCCACCGTAGCAGGGAACTGTAACGTCACAAAATGCTTAATAAAGGCAGTTGAATACTTACCAGCTAATGTGTCAGTCGCATATCTGTACATGGTACCAGGAGTAAAAGTATTAAATAGTTAATATCTGTGTGAGAAAGACGGGATGGACGTCATAAAACCACCAGAACCATTGAAGCTCACAGGAAATATTGATTATGCGTGGAAACAGTTTAAACAGGCGTTTCAACTTTATTTGACTGCAACTGGCGCCAACGACAAGAGCGGTGAGAGGAAAGTGGCATTGTTACTGACGATAGCAGGGACACAAGCGATAGAAATATACAATACGTTTGAGTTCACAGAGGCGGGAGATAAAAACAAACTGAACAAGGTTCTGGAGCAGTTCGATGCATACTGTAGTCCGAAAAAGAATGAAGTATACGAGAGACATGTTTTTCGTTGCCGCGTACAGCAGCAAGATGAATCGTTTGACTCATATGTGACTGATCTAAGGCTGAAAGTGCAATCCTGTAACTATGGCGACATGCAGTCCTCTATACTACGTGATCAGATAGTCTTTGGAATCCACAATAAAAAGGTGCGGGAACGCCTGCTAAGGGAGGACAGTCTGAAATTAGAAGATGCAATCAGAATGTGCAGAGCTAGCGAACAGACTGAGAAGCAGATAAAGATTTTTGAGAAGCCATCCGTTACTACTGAAGCACCAGGGGGTGTTGACAGGGTGGTCAGAGCTAGCGCACCTCGCTCAGAGGGGGAACGTTCTAATAATGCACGTGAAACAGGATCAGACTACGTCATGAACTGTAGGTGCTGCGGTGGGAAACATCGCTTCAGGCAATGCCCCGCATATGGGAAAGTTTGCTCGAAGTGCAGAAAAAAAAATCATTTTGCAAAAGTGTGCTTTTCTGCCAGAGAAAAGAAACAAATTAATATGATGGAAGAGAGCGAGCAAGGCTATGATGAGGATGACATATTCTATACAGACACTGTCACTGTGGAAAATAAGGGCACTTCAACGCTGGAAGTTAGTGTGAACACAATAAATGTAGACAGGTGGATTGTGCCACTTAAAGTAAATGGCACAGAGATTCACATGAAACTTGACACAGGAGCTATGGCAAATCTTATCACATTAAAAGACTTCAAAGCTCTGCGCCACAAGCCAGTTATAGAAAACAAAAAAAGTGGGATTGAGAGCTTACAATGGACAAATGATTGAAACACAGGGCGTCTGCAGATTACAAGTCCAGAACAAGCACATTAAGAGACATCTACTATTTGTGATAGTGCCGAAAGGGAAGAGGGGGAACGTTCTAATAATATTAAACTGAAGGATAATGCTAGACCTGTGGTGCATGCTCCACGTCGAATTCCTGTTCCACTGAGACAAAACTCAATGGTCTGCGTAAGAAAGCCAAATGGAGCTCTCAGGATATGCATGGACCCAAAAGACCTCAATGAAAACATCCTCAGAGAACAATATCAAATTCCCAAAAGAGAAGAGATCCTGAGTGAGATGGCTGGGGCACAGTGGTTCACAAAACTTGACGCGTCACATGGATTTTGGCAGCTGCAAATTGACAGTGCAAGCGCAGACCTATGCACCTTCAACACGCCCTTTGGGCGCTACAGTTATCAGAGACTCCCCTTTGGAATTTCCTCAGCACCAGAAATTTTTCACTGTGCAATGGAGAATGTGTTTGAAGGACTGGAGGGGGTCAGGGTTTATATTGATGATGTCATAATATGGGCGGAGACCCAAGAACAGCTCAACAGCAGAGCCAGTTCAGCACCCAAGAAGTCACGTTTCTTGGGGATCGACTGACACCGGCAGGAGTACAGCCGGACATGAACAAAATCAAAGCAGTGACTGACATGCCCCAGCCAACAGACAAGAAGGCGGTACAAAGAGCATTAGGGATGGTGAACTACATGGGAAGATTTGTGCCTAATCTTGCCGCAAAGACTGTTGCTCTCCGCCAGCTCCTGCAGTCAAACACAGAGTGGTCCTGGCACCAGACACATGACAAAGAGTGGAAAGAAATCAAGGACATTTTAAGCACAGCGCCAGTGTTGGTTTTTTTTTATCCGAGTAAGAAGACATGAATCTCCACAGACGCCTCAAAAGAGGGACTAGGGGCCGTCTTGCTGCAGTATCATGATGGGGCTTGGAAACCAGTGGCTTATGCTGCACGATCCATGACAGAAACAGAACAAAGATACGCGCAGATAGAAAAAGAGTGTCTGGGGCTCGTCTTTGGCTGTGACAAGTTCCACTCTTATGTCTTTGGCTTGCCACACATTGAACTTGAGACTGACCACAAGCCACTCATAACTATCAGCAAAAAGCACTTGAATGAGATGACAGCACGCATTCAGCGTATGATGATGCGTCTACAGAAGTATACCTATGAACTGTCATACAAGCCGGGGAAATACCTGGTAGTGGCTGATGCTCTGTCAAGGGCCAGACCAGCACAAGGACTGAACACAGACGGCACAGAGGAATATGAAGCCATAAGAGGTCACGTGGATGCTGTGGTGGAGGCTCTACCTGTGAGCTCTACCCTGAAAGAGAAAATAGTAATGGAGACCGTAGTGGACCGCCAGCTCCAGAAAGTGATATGGCACATGCGAAATGAGTGGCCAAAGCAAGCGTGCCCTCAGTACTACTCATTCCAGGAGGTGTTGGCGGTAGCTGATGGCCTGTTGCTGAAAGGTGACCAAATAGTCATCCCAACAAAGCTGCGGAAGGAGGTTCTCCGAATACTGCATAGAGGGCACTTGGGCATAGAGAAAACAAGGAGACTAGCCAGACAGACTGTTTACTGGCCAGGCATGAATCGTGACATAGCAGAGATGATCAATGACTGTGCCACTTGCCTTACTTACCATAACAGACAGCAAAGAGAACCGCTGCTCACAGACATGAGGGCGGAGCACCCCTGGGAAAAAATTGGGACAGACCTGTTCCACTTCAGAGGCAGAGAGTATCTGCTGATGATCGACTACTACTCCAACTATCCTGAAATGGCTTTGCTCACGAGCACAACAGCAACAGGAATAGTTAAGCATATGAAGTCCAGCTTTGCACGACATGGCATTCCAGGAACTGTCGTCTCGGACAATGGGCCTCAGTATGCCAGTCAGGAGTTCAAGCAGTTTGCCAGAGAGTATGGATTTGAACACATCACAGTAAGCCCACACTTCCCACAGGCAAATGGCAAGGCTGAAAAGGGTGTTCAAATAGTGAAAAGTCTTCTGACAAAGGCAACAGAAAATGGTGAGGATCTTTATTTGGCTCTGCTGGCTTATAGAGCAGCACCTCTGGCGAGTGGGAAGTCTCCGGCTGAACTGCTCATGGGCAGATGACTACAGACACAGATCCCAACAGTGAAGAAACAAGTCCCCACACCTGTGCTGGAGGCCATGAAAAAATTAAAGGAAAAACAAAAGAGATACTTTGATCGCACAGCAAAAGCAATGCAACCTCTGCAGGCGGGTGACAGAGTCAGAGTTTTCAACACAGAAAGACAGGACTGGCAGCGTGCTGGAACAGTGCTGAATGAAGTGGCTCCGAGGTCCTTATGCAGTCCAGACGGACACCGGGGCTGTGGTCAGACGAAACAGGTTGCAGCTACTTAAAACACAGGCCAGCAATGCAGTTCCTTCAGTAGAGGAGTACAGGGACAAATGTGCACAGCATGGAACAGCAACAGACAATCAGCCAGGGGTCTTAGAGGAGAATGCACCTGTCATGACGGAGCCAGAGGCAGCTCCAGAGCGACGGTCAGAGCGCATTAGAAAAGCCCCTGACAGACTTGATTTATAGCAGACGGCTTTAAGCTCATTATTACACATTTGAGGTATAACAAGTTTATTGTTTAAAAAAAAAATAAAAAAAATGTGTAACAGTTAAATGTGTTGAGCCTTAGTATCTGTTCATGAGTTCATCAGGTAATGTATAGCCTTATGGTTGAGTCATGTTCCATGCTCAGGTTAGGCTAAAGTAATCGTGACACAGTCTGTCTTGAATGAGGCGGTGGTAAAGACCGTCCTCCTACGGTGTGCTAAGTACTGGCAACCTCTGGCACCAAATTATTTATTTATTTTTATGCTTAAAGAATGCACAGTGAATCTGTTTTTGTTTACTGAATAAGGGAGATGTAAGGATATCCGGTGAGACACTATTAGGGTCCTAAGAGGCCACCGTAGCAGGGAACTGTAATGTCACAAAATGCTTAATAAAGGCAGTTGAATACTTACCAGCTAATGTGTCAGTCGCATATCTGTACAGTAACCTCCGCCCACAGGAACACAGGCGTATTGATGGCGAAATGTCAACAGACGTGGTTGATGTTTATCTATAATCGGATACCGCAAAAGTTTAATTCGAAGTTGTTAGTTTGCTCTGTCCATTTCACCACGGACTGTTTTTCTAACCTGGAATAATATCAAGCAGACTTCTCTCAGCGTTTCATACTGACGAAGGGGACTATTTCAACTATATTCCAGCAAGCGGTAAGTAGTGATTTAATATGGAAGTAGCGATCACTCTTCACATCGTTCGTTTCTCTTAGTAGGATGAAAATAATCTTACTTAAACTGTGATTAATATACAGAAAGCGATCAAAGAACAAATCTCTTTCCAATCGCCCAAGCTGCTGTCGGTGACACAGCGCGAGTTTATCTGGACTCTTGCCAAAACTCGTTATGAAATCAATGACGCTGTTACACTGCACAACGAAGCTCTTACTGTATTTATATGCCTCATGTTTGCATTGGTGAAATCATTAGTGAGAGTGCAGAAACTGCGTTGCAATGATAAGATCTTTCACGCGATCAACAGACTGTCATCTGCTCAATGCTCATAACTGCAACCTTTTATGTGATGGTAATAAATCTAAATACTTAAAAAACTTCTCATGATTCGTTAATCCCGATAGCTGTAATAGTAAAAACGTATAATAGCTGTAATAGTAAAAGTTTTCCAGATAGTTCCACATGTAATGCCAGATATTTCATATGCAAGCATGTCAGCCAATCACAGCAGAGGGCGTTTACACTGAAGTCTCACAGCAGACACGCCCCTTCAAACAGAGTGTTCAAACCAGGGAATGAAATCAGGCTAGGAAATATGCCTTTTATTTCTAAATTATAAAAAATTTTGATCTAAAAAACATACTAACATTATAAGGGCACCCCTGGAAACATTATAAAATAATAAAAATAATCCATGGAATGGGACCTTTAAGTGTCATATTTCTGTTAAAGAATATTGTATTGTCATGAATTCTATTTCTGCCAAAATTTTATCTCTATTCAGAAATCAGGGCTCTAGGGGTAACACTGCAAGTAAAGTCGCCAAACATTTGTTTTTAGATAAACTTGATTTAATTAATGATAAATGCAGTAACCAATTGATTAGATCTCTTTTTGTCAATATCTCTTCTCCTCCATCTAAATTTGTTTGGGTTAATATGTTTCCCTCATTTGAGTGGGAAAATGTTTGGGGAGTTCTTAGTCGGTATTGTGTATCAAATAAAACCAAAGAAGTGTCTTTTAAAATTGCTCACAGAATATATCCTGTGAAAGACACATTAGAGCGTTTTCATCTGGATATTGATTACAACTGCTGTTTTTGT
This sequence comes from Squalius cephalus, assembly GCA_022829025.1. NCBI lineage: Eukaryota > Metazoa > Chordata > Actinopteri > Cypriniformes > Leuciscidae > Squalius > Squalius cephalus. Next base: position 20,640,019 of record CM040798.1, read on the forward strand.
AATTGTGAAAGAGAGTCTATTGTGCACTTATTTTTTGAATGTCCCTGTTCTTCAACCTTTTGGTATGAGATGTCTCAATTTCTAAGTGTTAAAATGAACTGCAATCTAGTCTTAAATTTGTCATCTGTCTTGCTTCATACAAATGAATTTGACTTTTCTAAAAGAAAAATTTATGTTATCGATTTGTTTCTATTATTAGGAAAATTTCATATTCATCAAACTAAATGGAGTAACTCTAAACCCAATTTTGCTCATTTTAAAGCAGCCTTTAAAATGTATTTTGAGTCTGTAAAGTTTTTAAAAAATCGAAAAGCCCAAAGATCTGTATCGCTGCTAAATGAATTTAATATATGTTTGTGATGCCCTTTATCTTTTTTTTTTTTTTCTTTTTTCAAATTATTGTTGTTTTAAGTTATACTTACCAAATGTGAAAATGTGTAAAAGAATTGTCAAGAACTTGATATCAAACTCTGTAATTTTGAACATTTCAATTAAAAAAAAAAAAACATTCAAGCCACATTTGAACTGGAGCGGAGGGCGTTACCATGGAAACGAGGCGGCAGCTCAACTGACAATCAGCGTAACTCCGTCTCTCACTGTTGTTTTAACAACTTTAAGGTAAGTTTAGTCCATAAAATTACACAAATAGTACATACAAATGTTTCTGAGACTTTCTTTCATGTAAATCACTCGCTTCCGTTGAATATTTACTTAATAGAAATAGTTTAGTGTCTTCGAAAAAGTCCGTTAGCATCTACCTAACTTTAGCTATCTAGAGGTAAGGTGACTTGAGCTGTAAGTTTGGGATTTTAATCACATCTTATGTGTAGATGAGATATTTTGATAGTTTTGTAAAGGTTTTGCTGACAATTGGTCAATGGATGAATGAAAATAAGCTAATTTATTTAACCTAAAAGTACACTGTATGGTTAATTCATAGTTATCACGTGACGTCACACCATTACGCCCACCTGGAGGGCAAAATAAGGCTTTCCTCCACTGCCCAGTCATTTTTATCAGGTTTGTAGTTAGTATTAATGTAGTAAAACAGTGTTATTAAAAGATCAAATTAAATATATAGCCTACCGCTTATTCATGATGCATACTTTGTACAGGTAAGCAGATGAACACAGAACAAATTATTTACAACAAAATAATATTGTTTGTCTTCTCCCCTTTACAGTATTGTTTGCCATCTAGTCCTGATCACCGAGTTTAGCTCCAAACCCAATTAAGCAGACCTGAGCAGCTGATCCAGGATCACCAGAAACTCTGTAGAACTTTGGTCTCAGTGTTCCAGTGTTCAGGTGTCCCAGTGTTGTAAGTTCAGAACATATTGCTGGAGATCTCAACATTGTCTCTCAAGGTCCACTTACATGCAGAGCTTTACTCCAACCTAGTCCAGCACACCTGAACAAGCTAATCAAGGTGCTAAACTCTGGGTGCATATCACTTAGGCCTCTAGCTCAGTAGTCAGTGGTTAAGGGCCGTCTTTATCACAAAATCCCTTACAGTGCACTAAACATTCGCTCCCTAAAAACTCACTATGTTATCGGAAAAACTTTAATCATACGAGACAGTTTGCTACAAAATGACATGTGATAGGTGATTTTAAAACACAAACCAATATTATATTTCAGCATAAACATAACATCTCTAGACAGGTAATGTCTAATCAAGCAAACATTTACAATTTATCTATGACTGAAATCTTCCACAAGTATGTAGAGGGTATACACTTCCTCAAGTGTATACTTCACATTTCGGACAACCATTGTTTTTTTACATTTACATTTTGGTTATTGTTCTCTTTCTCACTTTAGATGCTGGAGAAAAAAACAGCCGCCTGGCTAAAGCATTCAAAGTGGAAACTTCTGTCGTGGCTCAATAATCTGGGATTGGGATGGCAGAAGGAGCAGAAGATCAGAGATCAGGAAGAGATCTACTGGTGCCCCTGAGGAACTGATTTACCTAATGCGTCAAATTTAACCAAACATTTTCATCACTTACCTTCATGTCGTTGCAAACCTGTAAGACTTTCGTTCATCTTTGAAACACAAATGTAGATCTTTTTAATGAAATCTGAGAGCTTTCTGTCCCTCCATTTCACGGTTTATGCAACTACAACTTTCAAGCTTCAGAAAAGTAGTAAAGACATTATAACAAGAATCAAATGACTCCAGTGGTTTAACCTCAACTTTATGAAGCGAAGTGAATGCTTCGTGTGTGCAAAAAAAACCCATTGTATCTTAATTCACAAAATATACATCTCTGACACGTGTTCACGGAGCACCACGATTCATCAGGGTTGTGTTGACGAGAGAGCCAGCGATCTCATGGTGCAACATGCGTTGGAGATACATAATTTGTGAATAAAGATGTAATTGTATGCGCACATAAGGCATCTGTTAAAAATATCTTCATTTGTGTTCTCCACAAAAGTCTTATGGGTTTGGAGCGACATGAGGTAATTAATGACAGAATTTACATTTTTGTGTGAACTATCCCTTTAATGTTTTCTAATGTGGTTATAATTGGCCATTGTTCTGTTTTATAAACATTTTCAATATTTTAAAGATTTATTGTTTTGAAAAAAAATTTATACAGAAAAGAAAAATTTGATAAGTCACAGTAAAAACTTTAAAATTGTTTTTAAAAAATTATGTTTCAAATAAATGCTGCTCTTTTGAAAGTTCTATTCAAAGAATACTGAACACTGTATCATAGTTTCCACAAAAATATGAAGCCGTACAACTGATAATAATAATAAATGTTATATATATATATATATATAATAGATTGTATCATTATTTATTCTAGAATTAGTAATATATTACAGAAATGCACTCATTAATTAAAATCATTAATCATATCATATCAATCATATTGTGTTATTAATCAATAAATTCTAAAGAATTTGCTTAACTTTTATGTTTTGTGTCCAGTGATTTTTCAATGTTTTTAACGGGTCCCAGAAAGAATTGTGTTAAAGATGAGTTTATAGCCCACTGGATCGATTACTCTTCACACTGGATTCTTTGAAGACGGACGTGGCAGCAGTTGCAGAACGGCTGCTGCTACAAACGCTTACAGGCTACATCCAAGGATGGAAACATCTCCGGTTTTAGTGATTAACACGTTCTTTCAGTGAAATTTTCGGGTGAACGTGGTAAAAACCAATAGGAAAAAAAGTACCACATAAGACGTGAAATTGACATTTGAAAATGTTGAACTTGACGCATATCGTCGAAGCAACGTTAAAAAAACTGTTTCATCAATGGTGTGAAAATACGTTTTTATAACGTTAAAAAAATGTTTCAGCCACGTTGTGAAAATACGTATTTATAACGTTTAAAAAACCCGACATCTGTCGTATTAAATACGTAGGATAAAAACGTTGTGACAACTTTTTCACGATGTGAAAAAAACGTTTTTGCAACGTTTTTGTGTTTGCTGGGAACGTAGTTATTAGCAAGCTGTTAAAAAAAAAAAGCTGTAAAATGCCCATTTCTCCGCTTTTACCACATACCTGCAAACTAGTCGCTTTTTGGCGAAAATCGCCGTTTTGAATGGGAAAATGTCATCCACGTGAATCGTGTAGATCCGAAGAGTTTTTATTTTTTTAGGGGGTGGGGGGGTTTCATCACGCGAGTCATTTGGCCAATCACAGTCAAGATAACGGCAGCGTCTTCTTTGAAAAGCCCCTGGCTGCAGCTTTCCCGCGGATGAATTCAAGTTAGTGAACATGTTTAACATTAACGTTATAATGGAAAGTAAGCTTGTCGGCTAACTTACTCAGCTAACGTAAGATCAGCAAATTGTGTTGTTAGCTACAATGTTAGTTCAATGTGAAGGATTTTGGCAAGGCTATCTCATTCCACTGCACAGTGTTAATTTTCGTTGACGAATGATTTTCGTTATTATTTTCATCAACGACACCGAGACAATAAAGTAAATTATAAAAACTAGTTTTGAATGACACAAACTATGACGAAAATCTATTGACATTTTCGTCAACGAATAAAAACTAGACGAAAATGTTAGATAGTGACGATTTGGGAAGCGATCCATTCAGAACTGATAGTAGATGCGCACATTTGTACTGTACTGTGCTGATGTACCCAGCGGGACACGAGTTGGCATGCGCTGCATGTCTCATGTCTCATCTTTCTGTGCGCACGCACACACCCGACCCGAAGCGTGCAGCCATAGACACCTATACAGCGCGTTTTGGAGAGTATTCACGTAAAATACGGTTATGTCTTAAACAGTTGTGAGTGTATCTGTGTGTGCATCAGTGCAATTCTGGATCCGAATGTCATTGGAAATGATCCGACGTCTTAAAGTGACAGTGGGTAATAAACCTAATGCAGTCTGTGTCCTTAATATTGATCAAGCAACAAAAGAAAAAGAAAAGCATTCACTGCTCGTTAATAGCTTTAATAAGGATTAATTATATGTCTGCTTGAAAGAATAAATGATGTATGCAAGTAGTTATAAAGAATGCATATAGCCTATCATTCATTGAAAAGAAGACTGTGTTCTACTTTAGGAAAAGTGGTTTTATTTCATTTTAAGATATTTTTTAAGTCACAGTAGTTAAATCTGTATCTGTATTGCATGTTCAAACTTTAAAATCAATTATATGAACAGGTTAATAGATGTTTTATCCGGGAGTATATGGGTTTGGACATTTTAGAGACATTCTAAATTAATGCATTACACTGAAAAAAATAATTCATTGGAATTACTCAACTGAATAGTGGACATTGGTTGCACACAAATTGTTTGCTTTAGTAGCCACTCACACAATTGTGTTCCATCAACACAGATTATTCACGTTTAAACAACACAGACTATTCACGTTCACACAACACAGACGAACACAGACTATTCATGTTCAATCAACAAAGTAAATTATACTAAATATAAATTCTTAACATAAATCTTTTCAGTGCATGAACCAATCTTAACTGCTAAATTTACACACTCTTTCAGCCAAAGCATTTACTGTTAGTGTTGCTGAATCAGTCCACAACCTAACCAAATGCTCCACTCTTCTCCACAATGGTAACCCTCTGTAATTTAAATGGTTCTAATAATTTGAATGCAATTGAACATTAAACACAATTACACACTATCAAGTCTTCCCCTTTTCTAATTTTCTCAAAAACACATAAAATAACACTTAATTTCAACATTTATTCTCTCTTAATTCAGCCATATGCAAAGCATGCTGGGAACTAACAAGCACCGCCCAGTTTCAGTTAATGCAACACAAATCATTCATGTAATCCAACACAAATGGATTAAGTAAACTTAAATTTTACCTATATTTAAGCAGACTGAACACAATCAAATTAAGTTTGGACACAATGTATAGCAATTGTGTTGCTTAAGCTCATTTTAATCAAGCAATTTGAACAAGCAGCAAAAATCATTTTTTTCAGTGTACAATTGAACTAAACCCATTATATTTTAGTCGACTAAAATATTATTGTATTTCGTCGACTAAAACTAAAACAATTCAGATGACTAAAATATGACTAAAACTAAATGGTATTTTAGTCAAAAGACTATGACTAAAGCTAAATCAAAATTTGCTGTCAAAATTAATATTGTTATCTGATTTTTTTATGCATATGTACGAAATGAAAACGAACACGTAATGAAACAAGACCCATTGGTGTCTGGTTTAATGGTAATGAGTGATCGAGCCCTTGAAAGGCTCGCCCAGGCCAAAGGAGTAAAACAAATTTTTTGATTGGGGGTGGGGGGGGGTGGGGGGTTCTAAAATGTGTCACCTTTTTCAGACCTTCTGAGTTTGCAGGTATGTTACCAGCTGGTGCCATTTTAATGTTTGCACTTGTTGCATTTACAGTTAAAGCAAAAACAGATGAAAGTCCATTTGAATGTCAGCAATGTTTTATCGGCTAACGTTAGGGTGTCGTGCCAAGACACTTATTCCCGCCAGGATTTGCATCCCCTGGCCGCGGGGCGGCGGGAGCACGCAGAGAAGCGGAGTTTAACTGCTGCACTACGAATTCACCTCTTAAATGGAACAAATAGCGACGTGGAAGGGTTGTCCATAGTAATAAGGGACTCATTTATCTACATAAATATGTTTATTTGTCTGTTACATTAAGGCGACGTGTGAATTGTTTAATGCGTCGTTTAATATTGTGGATTGATCGACAGTGTTTTCCAAATTTCCATATTGCCATGCACCTTAGCTACATAGGCCGACTGATACAGGGGTTTTCCTGCATTTTTTCGCGGCCGCCAAAGCAAAAATGTTTGTCCCGCCAAAGCCTTATTTTGATCGGTGAATGACTGCTGGGCGAATACGAGCAGAGAGAGAGAGACCCGCCCGGCCGCGCGCGCGCACTCTCACCGTCTTCAAACAACACGAGCGCTGTCTTGCTCTCTCTCCCTCACGCATATTAATCGAAATCAGTTGACACACGATAGTAAAAGGTTAGGCCTTAACAGAGATTAATGCTATCTTTAAAATAGTGTACTGATCAAATTGAAGGCTACTAGAAGAACAGTTGGTAAAATCAGCCACATTAATACCAGCTTCACCAAACTATGAATTGCAATTACTCTAGAGTTTGTCATTCCCGATCCCCTGTAATCATAGCTAAAAACCATGGTGACATTTCATTAAGTAGGCTATTGATTTTTGTTTTTATGAAATAGCCATACCACTGTGCAATAACTCATAATGCGTATCTTTATGCACATGACATTCAGTCAGTAAAAACACTGTTTCAAGTCTCACGAGCCTTAACACATACCACAGTAACAGCTTGGTTCATTTCGAGTCGAACATGACGAAAGTAATAATTGCGGTTCAATCAAGCGTCAGGATAATTTCAGTAACAGAAAAAAGTTCAGTAACAGCTCGTACTGATTCAAAAGTGTGTTAGAATCTCTAAAAGAACCGGCTCATAAGAGTCATTTAGGACTCGGACTACACTGGTTGAGAATAATAAACTGTATTTTATTAAATATGTTAATTTATCATCAATCCGAAATGTGTGCCATTAAGGCCAGCAACAACACACCCCATATTTGCATATTACAATTAATTTTCAAATAAACTTGTAATACAAAAAAAAATTACTTTTCATGGGTACTTTCATTGTGTAAAGTTTCATTTTGATAGGAGTAAAGGAAAAAAATAGCCCCATTGAGGTGTATTGTTGCCTGGCCTTATTGGCACACATTTCGGATTGATGATAAATTAACATATTTCCTCAACTAGGATTTCTTAGGACTTTTAGTATGTTGTTCTGGGCACCTCATAGAAATGATCTATGCTGAAAAAAAAAATATTTTACAATTAGTCTGTCGTAAAATGCTACTTTGCCTGGACTAAAAATAAATTAAGTAATTGTGATTATGATTTTTTTTTAATTCATGGCCAAAGTATCATTACTGAAATCAAATATACATTCATTAAAGAAAAGGAAGAGAAAATATATGATAGAACTGATAGAAAGTGGCAGGGACATTAGCCTACATAATTTAGAAATACATCTGAATGTATATGCCTCCAACCTTACACTGAACAAAGACCATAACCACTATTCTTCTCATGTAGCCTACCCCAATTACAGTTTCAAACTTACAATTACAATTTTGTTATTGGTATTTTACTTTCATTTTCTTGTAAACAAAAGTGAGTCTCCTGAGTCAGCCGTAGATAGATAGATAGATAGATAGATAGTGTCACGTGTCTGTTCTGTCTTGTGCTGCACATGGGTGTTTGTTGTTTTGTGCCATGTGCTCTCTTGTCTATTGTCTAGCCCCTCCCATCTTGTTATCTGATTATTGGCTAATTTGTCCCACCTGTCTGTCTCGTTACCCTCCTTTGTTGTTCCCCTATTTAGCCTCCTTGTGTTTGTAGTCTTGTGCTGGTTCGTTGTCCGAGTTACCTGTCTTTGATGTTCCTGTCTGTTGATTATCTGAGTTCTGAGTTTTCTGTATTTTTGTCTGTGTTTGTTAATTAAATCTCCTCTGCACTTGAATCCTCGTCTCTCGCTCACTCGCCCGTGACAGAACGAACCAGCCAAAATGTGGATTCAGCGGAGCGAGATTTTTTCTTCAGAGGAGGAGAAGGGAAATTCCATTTCCCTATTTGAATATTTCTCCAGATGTGTTCAGAGGACTTTGGAGGAGGAGAGCACCATGTCAGACGGTGATCAGATCGGAGGAGGTGGTCCGGTGGTCCAGAGACGGAGGAGGAGAAGGAAGACCTCCTCTGTGACTATTCCGGTGGTCCCAGTTCCGGTGGTCCCAGTTCTGGTGGTCCCAGTTCCGGTGGTCCCGAGTCCGGTGGTCCCAATTCCGGTGGTCTCAAGACACAGGAGGAGGAGAAGGGTTCCCTCCATAATTGTTCCGGTGGTCCCAGTTCCGGTGGTGCCTGCCGAGCCTGTGTCTTCGGACAAGATGGCCGCCGCCGAGCCTGTTCACGTCACGTCTGCCGGGCCTGTGTCTTCAGACAAGATGGCCGCAACAGAGACTGTTCACGTCATGCCTGCCGAGCCTGTGTCTTCGGACAAGATGGCCGCCGCCGAGCCTGTTCACGTCACGCCTGCCGAGCCTGTGTCTTCGGACAAGATGGCCGCCGCCGAGCCTGTTCACGTCACGCCTGCCGAGCCTGTGTCTTCGGACAAGATGGCCGCCGCCGCGAGTGTTCACGTCACGTCTGCCGAGCCTGTGTCCCCTGACAAGATGGCCGCTGCCGAGAGTGTCCACGTCACACCTGTCGAGCCTGTGTCCTCTGACAAGATGGCCGCCGTCAAGCCTGTGTCTGTTCCTGAGCCTGAGCCGGTGGTGTCTGTTCCTGAGCCGGTGGTGTCTGTTCATGAGCCGGTGGTGTCTGTTCTTGAGCCGGTGGTGTCTGTTCCTGAGCCGGTGGTGTCTGTGTCTGTTCCTGAGCCGGTGGTGTCTGTTCCTGTTCCTGAGCCGGTGGTGTCTGTTCCTGTTCCTGAGCCGGTGGTGTCTGTTCCTGTTCCTGAGCCGGAGCCAGTGTCTGTTCCTGAGCCGGAGCCAGTGTCTGTTCCTGTTCCTGTGTCTGTGTCTGTGTCTGTGTCTTTGTCTGTGTCTTTGTCTGTGTCTTTGTCTGTGTCTGTGTCTTTGTCTGTGTCTGTGTCTTTGTCTGTGTCTTTGTCTGTGTCTTTGTCTGTGTCTGTGTCTGTGTCTGTTCCTGAACCTGAGCCTGTGGTGCCAGTTCCAGTGCCTGAGCCGGTGGTGCCAGTTCCAGTGCCTGAGCCGGTGGTGCCAGTTCCAGTGCCTGAGCCGGTGGTGCCAGTTCCAGTGCCTGAGCCGGTGGTGCCAGTTCCAGTGCCTGAGCCGGTGGTGCCAGTTCCAGTGCCTGAGCCTGTGGTGCCAGTTCCAGTGCCTGAGCCTGTGGTGCCAGTTCCAGTGCCTGAGCCGGTGGTGCCAGTTCCAGTGCCTGAGCCGGTGGTGCCAGTTCCAGTGCCTGAGCCTGTGGTGCCAGTTCCAGTGCCTGAGCCGGTGGCGCTAGTTCCAGTGCCTGAGCCGGTGGTGCCAGTTCCAGTGCCTGAGTCGGTGGTGCCAGTTCCAGTTCCTGAGCCGTTGGCGTCTGTTCCAGTTCCTGCGCCGTGGCCGCCCGAGGGGTCGTCTCCGCCCTGGCCGCCCGAGGGGTCGTCTCCGCCCTGGCCGCCCGATGGACTGTTTGCTCTGCCCTGGCCGCCCGAGGAGAAGTCTCCGCCCTGGCTGCCCGAGGGAGAGTCTCCGCCCTGGCCGCCCGAGGGAAAGTCTCCGCCCTGGCCGCCCGAGGGAAAGTCTCCGCCCTGGCCACCGGATGGACTGTTCGCTTTGCCCCGGCCGCCCGACGGTCTGTTCGCTTCGCCCCGGCCACCCGATGTACTGCTTGTTTCGCCCCGGCCACCCGATGTACTGCTTGTTTCGCCCCGGCCACCAGATGGACTGTTTGCTTCGCCCTGTTCCCCCGATGTACTGTCTGTGTCACCCTGGCCCCTTTGAGTCTGTTACCCCCTGTTTCTGTTTCCCTTCTTGGACCTGGCCCCCCGTCCCTCCCGTCCCTCCCATCCCGCCCTGGTCTGTCCCTCCCTGGTCTGTCCCTCCCGTCCCTAGTGGAGCGTCTGGTAGCCGCTCCTTAAGGAGGGGGTAATGTCACGTGTCTGTTCTGTCTTGTGCTGCACATGGGTGTTTGTTGTTTTGTGCCATGTGCTCTCTTGTCTATTGTCTAGCCCCTCCCATCTTGTTATCTGATTATTGGTTAATTTGTCCCACCTGTCTGTCTCGTTACCCTCCTTTGTTGTTCCCCTATTTAGCCTCCTTGTGTTTGTAGTCTTGTGCTGGTTCGTTGTCCGAGTTACCTGTCTTTGATGTTCCTGTCTGTTGATTATCTGAGTTCTGAGTTTTCTGTATTTTTGTCTGTGTTTGTTAATTAAATCTCCTCTGCACTTGAATCCTCGTCTCTCGCTCACTCGCCCGTGACAGATAGATGGATAAATAGATAAAGACCAATAGAGGGATAGAGAAATAAATGTTATACTCTTTACCAAATCTTTATTTTTGATAAACCAGACAACTTTTCCAGTCACATAATAAATAAAATTAAGTAACACAACAACTTACAACATACTTTCCATTTCTTTTTCCAGATGCTGAAAACATGATGCAAACTGTTGAGACGAAGGTATAATACTCAGATTTTCATTACATTCCAAACTCCATACTTTTTTTTTTTATTATTATTATTCAATTTACAGTTGAGATAGTTACCTAAATGTAAAAAATGAATAGACGCAAGACACCTGTTTCCAGTTCAGCGTTGAGGAGAAGAGCCAGGGTGGACCTTAATAGAAGGTTAATTGATATCGGCCAGGAAACACCTGCAGCCACACTTCCTCCCAGAGATATTGGGTCTCCAACAGATGATGTTGCAGAACCTGAAAATGAAATCATGGAAGAAAATCTTGGATTAGATCCAATGGAAGCTGTTGTGTCTGACCCAGAGGATAGATCTTATTATCAAGATGATAGTGATGTAGAATAAATATCTGACTGGGAGGAACCAGAAAAACTCAGAAATCGCCTTTCCAACTGGGCATTAACATATGGTATTTCCCATATTGCACTTTCGGCTCTCTTGGCAATATTAACGGTCCACCACTGTGACTTGCCAAAAGATGCACAAACTCTTCTTAACACAAGAAGAGATTATTCTGTTAGGGAGCTCTGCGGTGGCCTATACCACTACATTGGCATTATTGAGGCATTAAAACATACCCTTTCCCAGTGGAAAGACAAGCTTGTCGATGGATGTTGTTTACATCTTCAAATGTCAGTGGATGGCCTGCCACTTTTTAAAAGTTCAGGTCTTCAGTTGTGGCCCATTTTAGGTAGATTGGTTGGAGTACCCATGAAAGAACCTGTAGTCATCGGGATGTACTCAGGTATAAAGAAACCTGCGTCATCAAAAATGTATCTCACAGATTTGGCAAATGAACTCTCACAATTACAGGAGGGGTTTACATTTGAGGGGAAAAGGCTCACTTTAAAAGTTCATTCGATGATCTGTGACGCACCGGCAAAATCCTTTGTGAAAGTCACAAAGGCTTTTAACGGTTACTATGGCTGTGACAAGTGTATTCAGAGTGGGGTGTACCTCAACCACCGCATGACATACCCCCTCATGAATAGCCAAACACGGTCTGATGAGGCATTTGCCAGGCAGGAGGATGAGGAACACCACCATGGTCCTCATGCCTTCACAAATGTACATTTTGGTTTGGTGTCCCAAGTCCCACTGGACTACATGCACCTGGTGTGCTTGGGGGTGGTAAGGCGCCTTATCTTTCTGTGGATGAAAGGTCCTCTGACTGTCCGTGTACCAAGGAGAGACGTGGACAGAATATCCAGAAATCTTCTAAGCTTAAGACCCCACATTCCTTCGGAATTTGCTAGAAGGCCAAGAGCACTGAACGAAGTGGATAGGTGGAAGGCGACGGAGTTCCGTCAGTTTCTCTTATACACAGGGCCGGTGGTGTTGCGTGAGGTGTTAAGACCTGATCTATATGCAAACTTCCTGCTGCTGTCGACAGCCATGGCAATGCTGGTCTCCCCTTTCTTTGCCAGAAAGTACAACGAATATGCCAACAGCCTTCTTCATGCTTTTGTGGAACATTTTGCCCGCCTGTATGGAAATGATCAGCTAGTGTACAATGTGCATGGGTTGACCCATCTTGCACAGGATGCAAAACATTTTGGCAGTCTGGATGTTATATCATCCTTTCCATACGAAAATTATTTGCAAAAACTCAAGGGTTTTGTACGCAAACCCTCAAATCCCCTGGCCCAAATAATCAGACGCCTGTCCGAGGGATTAAATGGTGGTGTTACAAGTGACCAGCCCATCAAATTGTGCAAAGAACATGCCCGAGGCCCTATACCAGTACCAAACTTGATCTGTCACCAGTATGACGAACTGATATCAGAGAGGTTCAGCATGTCGAAACAACACATTTCTGATGGGCAAAAATGTGTGTCAAATAATTAATATAATTGACTGTCACGGTGATATCATAATTGCCTACAGACAGTACGGGATGGTTGAAACATTTTTTACCTATCCTTTTAATTCGGACATTCTAAACATTGTGATACCAGCTGACCTAGGCCATGAGATAAAATTCTCCAAACTGTCATCTTTCACACAAAAATGCATGGCTGTCCCTTTCAATGAGGCAATGGTGGTTATACCATTGTTTCATATGAAGGACTAGACTTTATTTTTGAAAATCATAGTTCAGTTCAGTTCAGTTCAGTTATGTATTTTTTTAATCATCTTATTTTTTACACAATGATTTTTAAAAGACATTTTGTGGAGTAATTTTCCTGGACGAGGACATTACAGAAGTTGTGCCGAGGTCATGGGTTAAAGGTGATGAATGTTTTTGGCCAACATTCATTTCCGAGGAAAAAACCCAAAAGGCCATAAAGAGGCATGAAATGCCAGGCCCTGGCTGGAAAGTCTTCAAAATAAGAACACTCTTTGAAAAAGGTAAATAAACAAGCAAACAGGGTAATTCTATGTCTTTCGTCATTTTATAATAGTAGATGACTTCAGTAAGGCAAGGCAAAAGCTGAAGGACTACAACAGAAATGGAACGGCAGTCCTCCAGTCAGAGGATGAGGGCTCAATGGCAAAAAGGAGAAGAAAAGCGACACAGTATGTACATTATAGATAATTGTTGTATTACTGCAAAAGCTATGGCTGGGGATGGGTTTAGGGTACAAAAAAAAAGCCTTTGTTCATGCCTGCCCATTGAATGATGCTATTGCCTTGTTATTACAATTTGACCTCTGTCTTCACTAGTTACCCAGGATTTGAAAACGGCAGTACTGACTCTGAAACTGAGCAGACTCCAAAAAGAAGACCAGAGTCTCGGCCTCGGCCTCAACCTCTCCCTATTAGCGCTACCCTTCCTAGTCTCCCTCCAGCCCCCCTCTGTAAGTTTTGATTTGATTGCCAACTGCAACAATGTACAGTCCAGTGATTTGTACCACTGCAATATGTTGATTCACGGTTATCCCTTTATCCAAAAGCGGACATCGCAGTGGACATGGGTCAGGGGTCTCTGGACAACACAGGACAGGAAACCTATTCAGACATAAGCTGGAATGTGAGGAGGGAGTCAGACCCCTTCAATGGTAGGAATCATGCTCTATAGCAAAATTACAATACAAATGAAAGTACAAAGGTGATGTTCTGTCCTGTTCATTTCTCTCCTTGTCTGACAATCTGCCTCTCTTGTTATCATTTTCCCTCAATGGTCATCTAGTAATCAATAGCTCAGCGCACCAGTCAACACCACCACCACCTCAACACTCAGTGCACCAGTCAACACCACCACCACCTCAACACTTGAGTCCAGTGTTTGACATTAATATGGGCTTCCCCTATTCACATGGTGACTTTTTCATACAAATTTACAAGTACATGTGTACAATAAATATCCTGTATATATACTTATTTTTTTCTTGTTTTCTGATTTTAACATTTACATACCTTTCCTCAATTAGCCAGCGGTGGTGGAGAGCCTGGAGGTCACCTCCTCTTCAAGCCAACCTTCAGAGTTGGCCATGAAACAGGGCCAATTCCTTGCACACGTAAGAAATAAAAAAAAGAGTGTTAACAATGTTTACAACATATATATATATATATATATATATATATATATATATATATATATATATACAGTGGTTAAATTGGGCCGGGGCTCTCCGGGGCTCAGCCCCGGCACATAAGCCTGCTCGTTTGCAGTCAGTTGCCTACTGGAAATTATGTCACATAAAATTTGATGAAAGTGATTGAATACATATTTCTGATTATAAATGAAAGATTTTGAAATGGCATGTCTATTTTGTCTCGGCGGAGCTGAGATGAGAACAATCGGGACACGGCCGTATTCTTGTTCAGCTGCTTAATCTCGTTGTCAGTCGACCATGATCGCGCACCGCTCGCGCTGCCATGCGCATCTAGGTAGGCTACTACTCAGAACTCCGACACGGATAAATGTACGCAGCAATAATGAATGTTCCTGGGAGATCCGTAGTTGCGTGGGATGTGGAAGCGCGCAAAAGTTCCAGAACCTTCGATCTACTGCCTTGAAAAAAAGAAGAAAAAAAAAACCCGAGCTGCTGGCCGCCGCTGCAGCAACAGATCAATTTAGTCAAGTTTGTTGGTTGTACAAAAAGTGCCCTGGCCTTGAATGACATTTAAGGTAAGTAAAAAATGCTTGGCACATTGTATGGGTCACTATCATAACAAGGTAATACAATGTGTAATCAAGCGTTTTATATTTAATATGAGGGAAATAGGCTACACATGCCGTGGACGTGACACAAAAAATCTTTAACTTTTAGGTGGCAAAATATTTTTTTGTAATTCTGTGAATTACACTGCAAACCTCAGTAATACTACCCACCGGATGAAGAAGGGTTGGCTCTCCACAGAACATAACATATTCATTTTATTTTATTTTTCATGTTCGCATTTATGAGGAAAAAACAATGTTACGGACGGGACCGCTCTGAAAGTGGCACTAAACGACTGTTTAAAACTTTCACTGAGACCTCAAACAGAAAGCACAAAGCCTTTCTTTAAAATGAATTTCGTTTTGTATTAATTGTATCTTAATTTTAATCAATGTTTCATCAACCAATTGCCTGGATGATTTAATAAATAAGAAGTAAATATAGTAGGCCTATATAGACAGATAATCACGACACGGACGCGCCGGCGAGTGAACTGGACTCTCGTCTCATAAATGAACCGAAACTCAGCGTATAAGGGAGCCTACTTGCCTGACAGACCTGATAAATATATCTATAAGCTTGGAAGGTCTTCTTTTAAACAGAACAATTCAAAACGAAAGAAAACAGACCGCTGCTTGAGGAGCCTAATCCGTATGAAATGTGCATTTCTCTCTGGCGCGTTCACTACTGCGAAGATTGCGAGGATAGCATCGTCAACTTCATCTATGCAGGGCACTGACACAGAAAACACTTGTTTATTAATAAACAATTAAATTGTCTCCTTGCTATATTTTACATATTCATAATCATTACTTTTGCCGGTTCTTTGTGACAGCTTTTAGGTGCTTTATTGGCAGCGCCACCCTACATGAACATCAGTCCAAAGTCCAAAGTAGTCGATTGCAGAGTTCACACGCATAGGTTTAATACCTATGATCACGCGCGTGAACTCGGCAATCGACCACTTTGGACTTCAACCGCAAAACAGGATGTAAACAAAGGTATTTGCACTGGCTTAAATAACATCATTTTTATACATTTCTTTCACATCTACTTCAGTCAGACTCACTCGTGTTCACTCAGAAGGAATCACTCACATTTTCTGTGCACTTGTAATGACACATCAAGGATGTTAAGAGGCTAAAAGCAGGTTTAGTACTTGCCCCATTGAAGTCAACAGGGTGCAAATTTTAAAAATAGAATAACTCGGTGTAGGCAACACCGATTTTTGTCGTTGTTCTCTGTATTGACAGCACTCCAAATGTACAAAAAAATGAGCTCAATGTTAAAATTGACCGGAGTTCTCCTTTAAGATTTTTTTTCTTGTTTTCCATTCTTATTCAGATTTTTTTGCTTACCCCACTGGCAGATAATTGTGCTTGTTTTAAGCAAAAATTACTTAAATTACTTTCTTTTTATCTTAAAAAAAACCAAAAAAACAGAATTTCTTATGTCATTTTACTTCTCTAGTAAATGCTTCTTGGTTTAAGAATTTTTAGATATTTGGACTGGAAACAAGACAAAAATACTAAGTAAGAAAAGCATTTTTTGCAGTGTGGACATTCCACAGACTGTGAAAAATGTAGGCCTATGCCTAGGTAGCATAGGTTACTATGATACCCTAACTGACAAAAATGCCGAAAATAAGGCAAAAGGATAATCCAGTGGTGATTTAAGCGGAATCGTAACACATCTGGCACAGCTCCGGTAGGCGGAATCGTTTCACGCACCCGTTACGCATCTGTAACGGGATGATCAGGCGGTGCTGGATCGGCGCTGGCACATGTCCGCAACAACCCCTAAAAACAGACCAGAAACGGCTTCGGCCCGATGTGCGTTTGGACTCAGGAACGAGTCCGTGAGGCGGATGCGGGCCAGACCCGGCTCTATCGTTTTGCGGTTGCGGCCCTGTTCCGTTACAGCGTCCAGTGGCTATCTGGGTACTGTTGACTGTTTTATCGTTGTTTTTTGAAGAAGCAGCAGCATTACTCTTGCCTCGGAGAAAACAACACGGGCATAGCGACAATTTTGCATATAAATTATTACTTATAGGGCTTGAATTACAACCTTTGGGCAGTCTTTCTCCTTTTGTGAACGTCGTTTTACACTTGTTTACTGCACAGCGGGTCATCTTAAAAGTGCCGTCGGAGCTACCAATCTCTGTATAACGGGCGTTGGAGCCCTCTGCTGGTAGGGAATCGTAAGATGGCCGCTCGAACACTTCCGGTGACTTCACTGCCTACTGGCAGTTTAGAACGTCATGAGCTATCCAGTCATTATATAGACCCCTTTTGCGCCGACGTCACAGTTACGTCACGGCGCTAGCTGGAGGCAAAACAAATGGAAAACTGGAGGCGGCCAATATAAACCAGCACAGATTCGGCTACATAATAAGGAGCTTAAATTATTATTTTTATTATTAAATGTCATCTTGTTGTGTTGTTGAGTGCAAGAATCGATGAAAAATGAGTATGCTGTATCTGGAATTTTTATTTCTAGAAAATATTCATATCATTAAAATTGCACCGTAGTGTCACTCTTTACATTGTCGTCTTCTTGGCGCTGGCTTGGCAGAACTGCGGATCGTACCACACAAGTCTTTACATGACCATTCAGCACATAGTTATAGGCATCTAAATATATATATATGCCATCAGTTTCTCTTTACCCTCGGTTTCTCTATCGGGCAGGTGTAGAAGTCAGGCCACTCAACCGGAGGTAGCGTTAACATTAATCCTGTCAGATCGTCCATTGACTGAGCGTGTACGGTCATTTGGTTCCGTCCGTTAAAATTAACTTTTGCAAATAACATAATAATAACATAATAACAAATATCGCGGTCCTGGACAGTGAGTGACCTTGCACATTAAGACAAAATTGGATTTTCTACAGTCATTGTTAAAAAACAAGCTAACAAAACTGGCAAACTAGCGTTAGTGAAGCGGCCAGAGCACTGATCTATATAGAATGACTGGATAGCTCATGACGTCATAAACTGTGAAGCCACCGCGCCGCCATATTGGTATTCCCTAGTGAGCTCACGCGTTCTATTGAATCAATAGGAAATTTTATGATTTGACTGAGAAAACATTGCCTATCGAGACACCGTTTTAAAATCTAAAGTCTCCCTGCACATTTTTACAACGCAAACACCCTAAGCATTTAAATGGGTATTTGTTTAAAGTCGGAAATTGTTCCTGCTTATTAAAAAATTGTTTGATACTGGGTAGAGGAGCTTGGAGAGTGTCTGTCTAGGCTAACAGCAGGTGGCAGTAATAAAGAGTTTTTTGTTTTGTTATTTTCCCTTTGACTGTAGAAGAAGCTGCTTAACTACTCGTTAAAAAAACGCGTTTAAAATATAATAGGCCTATTTAATAAAAGACTAAAACGGCAATTTCTTTGCAAAAGGGATAAAAGGCTGTACGAGAACACAAGTTGGCCGTCACTGAAGAGCTATTTTCACAGGTAAGAAAAACAGTTTGATACTATTGATTAAGTAATGAATGCTAAAGTTATATTTTTGCGAATTGGTGAATATTCAGGTGAATATTGTTTCGAGGCCACGAATTAATAATACCTCAGCACGTTTTACTAATTTGTTCCCTTGTTTTACTATATTGTGGCCATGTTGTAATTCATTCAATCAAAATGAGGGAGGGAATTAGTTCAACATGTCCACGATTTATTAAAACGAGGTAACAAATAAGTCGTCGTTATAACGAATTATTATATCGTTATAAAAAGGATGGCATGACACCAGCTCTGTCAGGAAAAACAATGGATGCAGATACTTTTACTAACATTACAGTAGACTGGTTGTAAAACTGCAGTGCTTTATAAAGTATTGATATTATTTAATGAAAAAAATTGTTTTTAACCTTTTAAAAATAGATGATTTTAAATGGATATAATTATATTTAAAATAGAGAGAGAGACAGACATGGTCAAAGTTTAAATTTAGAGGTTTAATTGTTTTTAATCTTCAGTGAATTCATGTCGGCAAGGATTGCTGGAAATTGAAACGGTTCTTTATCTTATTGATTTTTGTGCAGAACAAGCTTGCCCAGAGTTTTGCGCAGCCGTTTGCAGTGTGATGCAGCAGATGTTTCCTTCGCAAGGAAGTGGAGCCTGATGTTGGTGTAGCTGTCTGCAATGTACTTAATGAGAAGGAATATGTGATTGTTGTATGGTTCTAGGTTGAACATGTGTGCCTCAAGTTCTTTAAATGCAGAGCCACCATGGTGTTCCAGAACCTGTGTGGATAGCCTGGTTTTAAATTTGCTGTCCAATTCTGAGACGTGCCTTGTGAGTAAGTGCTGTTGAATGCACCTCTCAGCTGTTTTGCAGATTTTTAGGACACTGTCTGATGGTCTGATAAGTCCACCTCGGGACTTCATGTCGATGAGGCTGTGTCCAAACTCATCTTGGAAAGAGCTCTCTACACTGAGTTCTGATAGACAGGTAGGGCAGTGCATTTTTTTTGTAGCTGTTCTGACTACAAAGCCAGCTATGTATCCACCACAGCCTCTTTAAACATGGACAGACTGGGAAGGCTTACAGTGAAATTTGTTTCTGTGTTCTCTTCTGTTTCAGGTTGCATGTCGCTTTGCCGAAATGAAAACATGTCAGAAGGTGTTGCCTCCAGTACCACTGTGCTGTCCAGTGGAGAGCAGTTGCCACTGGCTTTGATGGCATGTCTCACTACCATTCTTTTGAATGCTGACTTGAACTGCCTCGCTGTGGGATTGTTGTTGCATCCATTAGCTGAGCGAATGGCAGCAAAAAACAGCTCAAGGTGGTCCTGGCTAAATTTGTAGGTCAGCAGATACTGTAACTGCGATGTCGGTGGTCTCACATACATGTCATATAAGTGTTTAAAACGTTTTATTTAAACTCCACCAGGAAGCCAAGGAAGGCAGTTTTCTTGCCCGTTTCAACAAGGAGGCGTCCGTTAATGCCTGGCTCTTTCAATCCACTAATGTAAGTGTAAGCTTCCATTAAGAAGGACATGTTGGTGTTTTCATTAATGGGCCTCAGGGGACTTTTAAATCCCCTGGCGATGGGATTTCTGGAATTCATCAAATCAAAAAGGCGGTCAAATGTCTCCAGGAATTTACATGTTGGTTCACAGCCAGCAAACTGGGGGAGCTGCAGGTGTCGCTCGCAGAACCGGAGGGCATCTGCCACACTGGCGCTTAGGGTCTGTGCAGCAAGGTTTACCTTCATTTTTTGACATTGCTAATCTATATGAGCTGATCTCAGTTTGTTGCCTAGATGTAGCCCTTCGTCCTTTTGCAGTTGGTGTAAAGACTTGATGTATTCCCATTTTATGTTCTTTCCACAGGGATCTACAATAATGCCACAGGACCCCAAAGTGTTGCGTACCAGCTTCAGCATATGACAGACATCTAAGATGGCATGGATCCTTCTGTGGTTGTGCGATGGATCTGGGAAACTGGGGTTCAGGTTTGTGAAATGCAAGTCTGCTCCAAGGTCTTTGAGCATAGAAAAATGTGTTGATGGACCATCACATGTCAGGGATACCACCCTCACTCCCACATCTGACAATTTATGGATGCATTGCCGCTGTACCACCTTCTTATTGTTGATGGGTGAGGTAAACCCAAGTTGAAGGTCTCCCTGACATGCTTGTAGGCCTTAGCTGAATAGAATTGCAGTGTAAGTGCAAATGACTTTAGGGCTGGGTGATATTTCTTGTTACCACATTTTTCTCTCTTCAGGATTTCTAATGGCACTTCAGGACAGTTTTCAAGCATGAATGCTCCATTCTCTGACACTAACTGAGATTCCCTGAGAGACTGAATGATATTCTGTAGGTTTGAATTTTTTTTTGTGCTTCTCCTGTTTTTTTGATTGTACATTCTGGATTTCTTTTTGTGATCTTTGATTGTTTTAATTGCTTTAGTCAGCCTTCTGGTGAGGGTCTTTGGACTGGCAAAGCAGTAGCTGTGCTCATTTGTTGTGGGAGCCTGATGATGATTATCAGTTGTGGTGTCAGAGGTGTCCTCACTGCTGTCCAACACTGCCCGTGTGTCCCTTAATACAGGGGCCTTTCTGTTGGTCTGTTCCTAGAAAACAAGGTTTGTGTTCCTCTTGTATTAGAATTTATATTGACAATAAGCTTTCTCTGATACTACTTAACCAGAAATGACTTAATCTACTTTACTAAGCAATTATCTGTCTACCTTTTGCAGATGTGGAGGGAAACTGAATATTGATGGCACAGCATCTGAGAAAAGCCTGACTGTCTGTCCTGTCCTATCAAAACACTCAGCAGTGAAGTGATCAGAGCATAGGCGGAAGTAAGCACATTTTACGTTTTAGTGCTGTAAATACGTCAGTATTATACGTTTCTGTGTGTATAAAAGTAAATGTACGTATGGTAGAATTACACTTTACGTAAAAATACACACGTATTCTCATGAGATCACGTTGAACATTCTCAGTAAGTAAAGTGAAACTGTACTGTAAAAGGAAGCCTTTTTATTTCAATGGAATTACTGGGATCTTACCCTATAATCTGTAATAGCTACAGATTATAGAGTAAAATCCCAGTAATTCCATGGAAATAAAAAGGCTTCCGTTTACAGTACAGTTTCACTCAGATTATAGGGTAAGATCCCAGTAATTCCATTGAAATAAAAAGGCTTCCGTTTACAGTACAGTTTCACTTTACCCACTGAGTAAATTGTCATGGTTTCCTTGGTAACGTTGCAGGACATAAGAGGTAAAAAAAAAATGTGACTATGGAAAAGTGAATGATCAGATTATATGGTACAATTCCGGTAATACCATGGAAATAAACAAGGCTTCCTTTTACAGTACAGTTACACTTTACTTACCGAGTAAATTGTCATGTTTTCCTTGGTAACGTTGCAGGACATACGAGGTAAAAAAAATGTGACTATATGGAAAAGGGAATGATCAGGTTATATGGTACAATTCCGGTAATACCATGGAAATAAACAAGGCTTCATTTCACAGTACAGTTGCACTTTACTTACTGAGTAAATTGTAAAAACATCTGCAAGAACATACCCAGTATTTAAGATGTGCCATGACATTAGGGAAAACTGTTCCTGCGGGGTAGTTACCAGGTAAGTGTAAGGTAAATTATTTGATAAACCCTCTATAAATGGGTGTAGCAATGAACAACAACTATGTAAGACAAGGTAATTTATTGGAAACTACCGTCTTAATTTCAAGATAGTAATAAATAAACATGGACTGTTACCAACATAACCCTAGGATAACTACAAACCTAACTTGAATTGATGATTAATACTGGAGGTGTTTCTAAAAATTGGCTGCCTACATTCTGAGGAAGTACACAATTAAATCTGAGTTATTACCAACCTAAACAGGTAACAAGTACACAGTACTTTGTTGAGTTGATATTTAACAGTGGTGTTTTTTTTCCCTGGTAGTTTCTCTGTAATTGCATACTAATCACCTTAAGTAATTACACACTAAAATACTATAGTTTACCATGTGCTTACCAGGTAAATACTTAGTAATTAGTTTGTAGTTTCTCTGCATTTACATACTTGTTACCTGTGGTAATTACCAATAACCAACTATAACTTACCATATATTTACCCGGTAAATACCTAGTAATTAGTTTGTTGTTTCTCTGCATTTACATACTTGTTACCTGTGGTAATTACCAATAACCAACTATAACTTACCATATATTTACCCGGTAAATACCTAGTAATTAGTTTGTTGTTTCTCTGCATTTACATACTTGTTACCTGTGGTAATTACCAATAACCAACTATAACTTACCATATATTTACCCGGTAAATACCTAGTAATTAGTTTGTAGTTTCTCTGCATTTACATACTTGTTACCTGTGGTAATTACCAATAACCAACTATAACTTACCATATATTTACCCGGTAAATACCTAGTAATTAGTTTGTAGTTTCTCTGCATTCACACACTTGTTACCTGTGGTAATTACCAATAACCAACTATAACTTACCATATATTTACCAGGTAAATACCTAGTAATTAGGGGACTGTAAAAGGAAGGGTTACCAACTTGGTAAAACATATATAACTTCATGTTACAAAGTATGTTTTGGTATTATTGTTACATTAGTTATAGATTAGGTTAACTATAACCTAATGTTGTCAGTGTTTTATGTTCTGAAATATTGCTCATTTACCGAGAACACAACCCTAACCCTTAGCATTGCTGCACATTTCAATGAACTACAGCACCAAGTTTCCTGTTCCATTGATAGAATGACATATATGTGGGTAATGTAGTTTAAAACGTTTATTAATGAAACAATAAATGTTAAATAAATAATATCTTTAATGGACAACTGGATATCTAAATATGTTCATTGTACAAACCTTTATGGCATATATGAGGGACAGGCTGAAATGTGATATTTTACTGTGAGCACTTTTAAAAAAAAACACCTTTATGCCATCTTTCCATATATGTCTGAAAACTGTGCCCAACCTTATTTATTAAACATAGCATAAGCAGTTGTCCTGCCGATTTTCTTTGATACACTAACCTGACTTAGAGTTACAGCCATATGAAATGTGCATTTTTTTTTATCTTCCGGGGGCTGTTGCTGGGCCCCTGGGGGTGGAAGGGCAGTACAATCTACACAGATATATTCTCCTCATCATGGACAACAAACTTTGTTGAGTCACATTTAAATACCCGTGGATCATGGATCATCTTCAATTATGCTTGAAGTGTTTGTAGCAATGTAGCCCACTGCATCCTCTTGTTATTCACATACCTTCCCTTTATTTCACTGAAAACTGGCATACTTGTCACGACATGCAAGTATGTGCAACTTTTGTTGCATTGTTGTCCCAAACATCATTAACCAGATCAAAATGTTTAGGTCCTAAGTAAAAGAATCATGGTAATTAATTAATTAATTAACTAAACTCACAAGAAATCAACATTTCTCAAATAAAATGTTCTATTTACTGTACCAAACACCACTTTCAATACACAATATTCACCATAATTTATTACACAACACTTTATTGGAGGACACAGCATAAGTTGATAAAGTAGCATAAAGACAAATGAGATTCAAGATAAATAAAAACGGGTCTTAAAAAATACATTAACATCATATTAATCAATTCACAGCTGCTGAAGCAACAAAAATGAGTGCCACAGAATCCTATTCAGTCGCCTATGATACAGAAAACAGATTTGATATTTGTGTTGGAAAATAATGATTCATTATCACAGCTAAACTGGTTTCTTGCTCTTCCCTGCACGTCTCTATCATGTTCATGTTCATGTTCTTCTTCCTCGTCTAAACAGTTTGTTCAGTTGTACCCTACAGTACAACTGATGAACAGAAGATGTGATCACTGATGTGGTGTAGCTTTTTGTCAACCAGAGGAAGAAGTCTCAACATCCCATTGTCTGGCATTCTCCAGTCCTGGTCTGAAAGTAAAACAAAAAACACAAACAATTCAAATTAAGTTGTTTAATGGACAGTCAGGTCAGCTTATGTTCTGCATGATTTAAAGCAGTGATGGGCTACACTGGCCCTCAGTGTCGATTGTCCTGCAGATTTAGCTCCAGATTTAGCTCCAACCTCAAACCTTGTTTTATTGTTTTAACATCATAGTTAAAATTATCTTCAAAAGAATCGCTGTCACGGATGCATCAGCGTCAGCGCCAGACCTCTACTCTCCGCCCACTCATTCAGCATCCCCTGAGTTCTGATCACCTGCACCTGTTATCATCACCTGTCACCAATCTCCTGTCACTTCACTCACTGTTTAAATACACCACCAGTTCCCTCATTCAGTTGTCAGGTCTCGTTGATTCCACACTGACATTCTGACTCACTCAATCTGAGACGAAGACATAACCACTTACCTGCTTCGTATACCTTACTGCATCTTCGGATTACTCAGCCTGTCCACCGAATCTCCAGTCTTCATCTGCCAGCCTTCTTCAGCCCGTCTGACTTCTTCCGTTCTACCTTCATCTACCAACCTGTAACAGATAAGAGACTTTGTCAGATCTACTTTCATCCATTGCCTCATTCCAAAATTACCACTACTCGTCTACTTACCTGCCGTGACTGTTACTCAGTGCTTAAACACCATTGCAAACTTTACCTGTTTGTGTTGTTCTGATTCCTGACAATCGCGCAGTGAAATATGATTTCTGTGGAAAAACAAAGACAAACGTCTCATTTCTACATCGATTACAGGTGCTCTAAGCTAAAATCAGCCACAAACTTGATATCATCTTTTACCTTAGGATGTTTCCTTTCGAATGAGCCCATGGGCTCGTTCTTCGTACGTTGCTTAAAACATCCGTGATCAAATGAGACATCCAAGATGATATCATCGTGCTAATCATGATCCGGCTAATTAGGTTCTTCGAACACACTTGCCGGATATGATTAGTATAGCTGGATTGAGTTATCTGAGATAATTGCGCGTTCATGCGCTGTTTAGAAGGGGATATGTATCGATAGTAGAAACATTGATCAGCAACGCTGCTATTGGCTGTTCAGCGTGGCCAAAGAGCGCGCTCAGTTTTTCTCCTCAGCAGAGCAAGAACTAATAGTCAAAGTTTATTCTGAATTTTAATGTTTAATCAAAACGCCAGGGAACACCTCAAAGTCTGCAAAAGCCAGGAGAGAGGGCTCGCAAAAAGTAGCAGACAATTTAAATCCGTTAGAAGTGGCCATGTTAGATGTTTTTATCACTTATTAGCCTATATTTTTGTATTTTAATAATTGCATAATTACTTTGTTCATTGTAATGTCAGAGTCACCACATAGTTAGGGAAAGTTAGGAATTTTTTTTGCCAATCTGCAAAAAAAATTCTTACCAATAGCTTTTTTTACCATGTGTTCCTATAGGTGTCTAGTAACACCTCCCAATTTATCCACGGCCAAATCCTCGGGGAAACGCCTGGAGAGGCAATCAAAGTTGGGGTGCCCAGACGGCCTGGGTAAAAATAATGATTTTTTTTTTTTTTTTTTTATATTACCTTTTGAGATGTCTAACTAGGGGTTTTTAGGGGTGCCAAATCTATCCCAGCCATTAGTTTTGAGTAAAAATGACTTTACAAAAAAAAAAAAAAAAAATGACCACATAAAATGGTTTTATTGAACAATTACAATACAAAACTTACTAAATCGGTTTAAGGCGAGACACTACAGGTGAATAGAGTCAAATTTTTAACTAGCAGATATCACCATGAAACTTTCCCAGTTGATTACCTATATTACGATGAGAAAAAAATGTATTACAAGTTTTCTGTAATTTAATGTTTAAATATGCAAATTAGGCAATATCTAATTAAATATGCGCTAATTTGCATATATTTTAAAAAACGAAATCTGAGTATTGGATAAAGCCAGGTTAAAAATTATTTTTTCATTGTGTTCACATATTAGATGGGGAAAAAAATTACTGAGGGATTTATGGATATCTACTTTTGTTATCCTGTAAATCCCCAAAAAACTGTCAATAGCCTTAAAAAAAAGATTTTCGCCATGTTTTTTGGAATAAAATGTTATATAAATCAGGCTAGGAATAATATATTTACAAATCCCTCTGTATATGTCTTCATAATATAACTAAGTACAAGACTGGGATGTTTGGTGTATATAGGTGCTACTGAAGTGGAGATTTCGGACTTGGAGTATGAGAGAAAAGTCATTTTGAGAAAACGGGCTTTAAAGATTTATCATCAGCCAATGAGATTGTGCATTCAGCCCTTTTACTTTCACGATTGGTTGCTGATAAAAAGGAAATGACCATATTTGGATCCGACAGCATTGTACAGGAGAGAGAGAGCTTCCTAACGGTGTGTGTGATGACAGGGTGACGGCAGAGATCGCGGAGCAGCGTGTTGATTAAAGGTATAGCGGAGGATTTTCTTTTTCCGGGTGGATCATCAAGACTATTGGTCCTTCTAAGTGTCAATCATTCTGGTGATATGTTTACGTAAGGCCGTCGTACGTGCTCGTGCACACGATTCACACAATGGCGTGCGCTCAAAACACAGGTTGGGCTTCCCACTGATGCCTCAGTCGTGAAGTTTCTACTTGACAGGTAAAGTTTGGCATGCTATTTGGAGAAATCCATTTAAAATCACTGCTAGTAAAAGTTAATGTAAGCTATGATTAGCTCGTGGATGCTCTCTCGTGCACACGTTTAAAGGGATACTCCACTTTAAAATGAAAATTCTGTCATCATATACCTACCCTCATGTTGTTTCAAACCTGTATGAATTTCTTCCTTCTGCTGAACAGAAAGGAAGATATTTAGAAGTATGTCAGTAACCAGACAGTTTCTCGTCTCATTGACTTCCATAGTAGGAAAAAATATACTATGGAAGTCAATGAGACCAGAAACTGTCTGGTTACTGACATTCTCCTAAATATCTTCCTTTATGTTCAGCAGAAGAAAGAAATTCATACAGGTTTGAAACAACATGAGGGTGAGTATATAATGACAATTTTCATTTTAAAGTGGAGTATCCCTTTAACGGGATTGGTACCATAGACTATAGGCTGCCATCAAGGCTTCAATGAAGGGGATTATGTGAACAGAAAGGGGGTTCACAATGTAAATGTGCAGCCCAGTTACTATTGTGATTCTTAATATTCCAGATTATATCAAATAAAAAAAGGCATTTGACTAAAATCTTCCATATCACAAATGTGAAAGCAAAATGGCCAGGATCTGTGCATGACTTAAGAATTTTCAGAGATTCACATTTATGCACATTATTTGAAAGTGGTAAGGAAAGTTCCACAATTAAATATCAAGCTCACTGTATTACATACACTTATTGTCAGGCTTCCTGGGTGGATGAAGTAGGAGGCGAACACAAAGATGCAGAATCCAAGGTTTTAATTCTCAATAATCACAAATACAAAGAACAGGGAGCGAGTGCGCAGAACATAGATAGAACCTAACATAAACATTGACCAACAAGTGAAGACTGAAACACTCAGGGCTTAAATACAGGGGAGAACAGATCAGGGAAACAAGACACAGCTGACAAGACTAACGAGGAACCAGGTGATACAAATGAACTAATGAGGGTAACCATGGAAACCAAGGAGTGGCGGGAAAACAGAACAAAGGAAGACATGTGACCAGTGACAAAAAAACACTCAGACAGAACAGAATTGTGACACTTATGCTGATCCTAACAGAACTGCATTTTTTTCATAGGTGATTATGACATGTTCCTGCCTGCAGACAGGTGTTTCATTCCCTGACCCAAACCAGTTACAATGCAGCTCTAGCCAGGACAAGGGCACACAATGAAATGAACTTTGGCTAACTAAAGGGAAGATTTCAGTGTCTGAAAAGTCTGAGGGTTGCACACCTGACAGGGCCTGTGACATTGTTGCATGTGCCATATTACACAACATTGCAAAAAAAAAAAAAAAAAAAAAAAGTGAAACACTTTTCATTAAATGTTTAATAAAAGACAAATATGCTTAGTTCCTTGAGTTTTATTTCAATTGTTCTTTGTAAAGAAAAGCCAGTGGTCAAGTGCCTGCAACAACAGATATTAGACACATGCCTCATGCAACAAATAAAAAGGAAAAGTTGGCTATACACTGCCCACCTGTTGGCCTATGTCTCCTCTGTCTGTGCAGACTCTTCTGTAGGCCTTTCTGTAGATGTGAAATCCTGCAACTTATATTGCAGCCATAAAACATACAAGTATAAATTAAGTAAAGTTATTTATGCACTTGCAGGTAGGCTAGTTCCTCCATATGACGGTTATCTGAGAGAGTTTATTCACTGTCCAGTGCAATGGAAACAAATGGACATTACAAAGTCTTATACTTTCTTTCCTTTGGAAAGTTAGAAAATGTCCACTTACTGCACATATTTCAGCCACCACTTTCTTGGGAACAGATACAAGTGTGTATTATGTAAAAGTGCACAAAAGAGGAAAACACAATGTCATTACAATGAACTACACTCGGGAAAAATGTGATCAATAACTCATGACAAAATATTTTTAACATAAGTTTATCAGTTTTCACTTTCACAAGTCAAAGCAATTCATCATTACTCAATTTAACAGTTGAAATGACTATACAGCCTTAATTTAATGCAGCAAAAATTATTTTACAGTGTAGGCTACTAAGATCTTTTTTTTTTCCTCAGCCTTTTTCTGGGTTGCTTTTATAAACAGACAACCAATTATTTAACAGTGCCTTTTATAAAAGAGACTATAATATAACTAAAAATTACCATTATGTAGAATATTTTTGTACTTCACTTTTATTTGTTCCCATGTTCTAGTGTTAGTTAGGGAAAGGTAGGAATTTTTTTTGCCAATCTGCAAAAAAATTTCTTACCAATAGCTTTTTTTACCATGTGTTCCTATAGGTGTCTAGTAACACCTCCCAATTTATCCACGGCCAAATCCTCGGGGAAACGCCTGGAGAGGCAATCAAAGTTGTGGTGCCCAGACGGCCTGGGTAAAAATAATGAATTTTTTTTTTAATATTACCTTTTGAGATGTCTAACTAGGGGTTTTTAGGGGTGCCGAATCTATCCCAGCCATTAGTTTTGAGTAAAAATGACTTTACAAAAAAAAAAAAAAAATGACCACATAAAATGGTTTTATTGAACAATTACAATACAAAACTTACTAAATCGGTTTAAGGCGAGACACTACAGGTGAATAGAGTCAAATTTTTAACTAGCAGATATCACCATGAAACTTTCCCAGTTGATTACCTATATTACGATGAGAAAAAAATGTATTACAAGTTTTCTGTAATTTAATGTTTAAATATGGGCTTTAAAGATTTATTATCAGCCAATGAGATTGCGCATTCAGCCCTTTTACTTTCACGATTGGTTGCTGATAAAAAGGAAATGACCATATTTGGATCCGACAGCATTGTACAGGAGAGAGAGAGAGAGCTTCCTAACGGTGTGTGAGATGACAGGGTGACGGCAGAGATCGCGGAGCAGCGTGTTGATTAAGAACGCCAACTTTTGTTGAATTTATGAGAAATCTACAGACGCAAACAGACAAAGTGTAGAAAAATAAAGACCTAAATGTGTATTTCGGACTTTTTTTCACCACAAGTCTGAAAGAAGACATGTTATTGAAGACAAATATCCAAAAATCTCAAAATTGAGTAAAAAACCACGATGTTTTTGCCTGCCGTGTCTCGCCTTAAAATTTAACAAACCTCATCCAACTCCCCTGCATCTTCCTCACTCCTGTTATCATCTGGCTGGTTGATGTTCTGGCAAGAGTTACCATGACAGTTCCCACAAACAGAATACGCTTGACGCCTTGCTTTTTACAGCAGCACCTGAGAGTGTCACAGTCCCCTGCACAGTTGAAGCTAACAAACTTCAGAAGGTAGTGCAGTGCAATGGGATCTGTTGTAGGGACTGGTGCTTAACCTTGTTCTCCTTGTTTCCATCCATACTCAAGGACATCCAGTGATGGACTTTGTAGCAGTAGCCGATCTCTGGTCTGGAGATATGCCCGCAGAGAGTGCTGTGCTGCAGCTCCTGATGCTCCCGGCTGCGACCCGCTTGCTGATGATATCAAATCTTAAGTCTTTCAAATCTTCAGGTGGATTTCCACAGAATGAGCTTGAACAGTTCGCAGCCAGCTTTGATGATGTCACTTTTCTTGGCTCTGATGTCATTGAACACATCCATGGCCCCCTCTGCTTTGTCAGTCTTGCAGAGCTTGGTGAGCAAAGTTGGTTTGCTAAACCCAGAAATTGCTGATATGGTATCGCAACCAGAGAAGCTGTGTAGGAAGATCAGGTATTTACGGTATCTCTCCGGGAGGGCCTTTCAGATCTTTCTGACAGCGTAAGATGTGTCTTTAAGGTAGTTTGTGACGTCAGAAACACCAGTGATTTCAAATCGCGTTTTTGAAACTGTCTTTAGTTCACTGCAGATCTTTTTTGACCTCACTCAGACCGTCACCACGGTCTTCCCTTGAATGACACCATTCTTCCACCTACAGATCTGGCCTTTAAAAACGCGCGTTTTCTCCCGCGGCATTCGGCAATTCGTCTCGTAGAGTCTCGCAGAATTCTGCAAGTGCTTCGGGGGGGCCTACTTAAAAAAATCCCTCAATGTGTTTCGCTTCACAGAATATCCACCAGGTGGCGCATAAAAAACAACTTTACATTAGATTTTTTATTTTACTTCACATTACGTCATGATTGTGAGAAAACGTCCACAATAAAATATAAATTATAAATAGTAATAGACACAAATATTTACAGTAGGCTACTGCATTATACAGACCTTTGAAAATATTTGTAAATGCAAAAGGTTCATTAAGACAAGAAGGGGTATTGGACAACGTTTACGAATTTTTATATGCTTTGTCATTGCTGTGGTTTCCAGGAGATGAGTGCATGCAGAATATTTAACATTGCTTTTATTAAAACAGCAAAGTGACGTTCTTGCCAGCGCATAACTTTTTTGTACAACTATTAAGATGATTGTGCATGCAATGCGCATTTATACTAAGCGCAACAGAGAATTTAGTGTGAGCATAATGCACGTGGCTCTGCCTGTAAAAACCCAGCAGTATTTTTTTATATATATACACAAAATCATCCTAACATAATGCAAGGCTTAAATAATGCGACTTACCCAGATTCTTAATTCGTGCAGATATTTCTTGTGTGATTGTTCTTGGGCAGATATTTCTTGTGAGGTAATGTCGCAGCACAACGCGTAGCATACGTTGGGCGCATCTGATTTGCCATTAAATTATTAATAAATATTTTAATTAAACTGTCTTAATGCATTAAGCATAAAGATTTTTCCACGTTAGTCTCAGAATGTCCGGGGTTGGCTTGAGGTCTTGCCGACAGTTTGTAAATATTCTAAATATTCATATTCACAAAATCCATATAAAGGGTGATCAACAGTTATGACTTCTAAAATAAAATAAAAATGACCAGATAAGAGGTATCTGATTGACAGTTTGACAGATTTTGTTTTAAAAAAATAATTACAACATTATGGGGAAGTGGTATTAAATATTCGGTAACACATAGCCTAATACAATTATTTTAATTATGCATTTTGTTCAGTTTTGCTTTTACAAAATGTTCCCTGTTTTTTATAATTAATTTAACCTGAGATGTGCGTTATATCGCTTTTGGATCATTCTTTGTGTTGTCGAATTTTGACACAGTTTCATTACTTGTTCATAATAATTTGATTCATAATTATGTCATTTTTTTCTAAAAGTAAAAAAACTAAAAGTTTTTCTAAAAGCAATATTCTAAAGAGATACAAAGACAGTGTACGTGTACCCACCAGATTTCGTCATGAGTCATTTTGTACCCACTACTTTTAACTTCCGTTGACCGTTTTGGTTATGAGGAGCAATATGAGAGAAAAATTTTGTAATCATTGTCTGACACAAAAAAAAAATATATATATATATATATAATATTCATTTTATTTTAGTTTTCGTGTTCGCATTTATGAGGGAAAAAACAACGTGTCAGTTTACGGTTATGGACGTGAGCGCTCTAAAAGCGGCACTAAAAGACTGCTTTAAAACTTTCACAGAGACCTCAAACAGAACAGCTGCCTTTCTTTAAATTGAATTTCGTTTTGTATTAATTATGTCTTAATTTTAATCAATGTTTCGTGAACCAATTGCCTGGATTTAAGAAGTAAATATAGCAGACAATCACGACATTGGAGGCCCCGGCGATATCTCATAAATAAACCGAAACTCAGCGTGTAATGAACATTCACATTTACAGTGTATTTAGACACATTTAGACGCATTCATAATCATTACTTTTACCGGTTCTTTGTGGCAAGCTTTATGCGTGCGGTCGTGCGCTTGAGTGCGGCTATATTATAGTAAATGCTCATTACTTAAAACAAAGCATAAGCCTCTTCCTGGCATGCAATGGAATCTACAATGTCAGTTGGTTATATCAACATATGTCAAATTAAGTTACGCGATATCAACAAATTAAGCTATAAACATTAATTTGAAATAACTTAAAGCGTATGTATAGTAGATTTGCTTAAATAGCATTTAAACAAAGGAACTGCAAGGGATTAAAACCCCAACCACACGCTGGTGAAAACTGGAAAAACCGGTTTTCTTTTGATTCCCTGAGAGGAGATCGATTAGCATTGGGGGTTGAATCGGCAGACCTGGGGGGTGGGTGGTTGTACTTTCTTGACTCTGTGCAATTGTTAGCAGCTAAAACAAGCAGCTAAAACAAAGACTGTGCAATTAATTACATTTTGGAAATAACTTTCTTAATGTCGTTTTATTTAGCCTATACACTGCAAAAAAAATTTTTTTTTTTTTTTTTTTTTTTTTTTTGAATTTGAATTTGTAAGTATTAAATATGTTTTACAAACAATTGGTTTACAAACTCTTGGAGGTTTGTGGTTACCATCATTCAGAAGAGTGGTGCTTGTGTTTAGACTTATGTTTTACGTGATTAAATCAGGAAGATTATATTGGTTTCTGTCCACGAAGACGCATTTAAGACTATTTAATCAGGAAATGGAGGCACCGGCGCGATATAACTTGCATTGCTCGTGAACTGAGCTCGTCTCATAAATGAACCGAAACTCAGAAATGTATCTAGAAAGCTTGAAATGTCCACTTTTAAACAAAACAATTCAAAACGAAAAGAAACAGACAACTCTCTTATGTAAGTGTGCATTTCTCTCTATAGGCACGTTCACAATATCTGCGAAGACGACGAGTCAGCATTGTCAACATCTTTGACTGACACATAAAACACTAGATTATTAGTAAACAATTAAAATGTCTCCTTGCTATACTTGACACATGATTACTTTTGCCAGTTCTTTGTGGCAAGCTTTATGCATCCGTTAACTATCGAATATCGTGACTCATATTTTGTACCAGACCATTTATGGTTGTTCATATTGTTCAACAAAGTTCTTGATAAAAAAAGAAAAGAAAAAAATAAGCTACTGTGCCTAATATTATTGTTGTATAGCGCGCAAGGTTTATGCGCATGCTTTAAGTCTTCTCCGTTTTTATACTGTGGCAGAATTACAGTGCCTGGTCTGGTATGTATAGCCTACTAGGCTACATCGTTTTAAAATCGGTTTCAGTGGTTTCGTGTGTACGCAGATATTTCTTGAGACGACGCCATGTTTTTATGTTTTTATGCACTTTTACTCTTTTAGTTTTGTTGCAATTTCACCAAAAGCTTATAATTAGGAAATACACACAACACGCTAAACTTATATTCTCTATTATGTTAAAAATGTTGTATTATTCTTATATAATAAGAATAACAGTAATGTACATTTATATTGCACTCGAAATGATTTAGATATGGAAAGAGGAATTCTTCTCAACTACCACCAATAAAGTTTTAAAATTCTTCTTTAGAAAATATTATATTTTGATGATTCTGCAAGTTCAGCAGACAGTGAGGTTCGGGTTTGTTCCGATCAGAGCTCGTGAGTGGAGAGCGCATTTCTGAATATTCCGCTCCGCTATTCATTCCGGTCGCTCGCTCAACACAGATGTCATGTTGCCTGGTTCGAAAATATGTGGAATAAGGGCTGCTTTCGACTAAAAGGTTTTTTTTTTGTTTTTTTTTTTTCTAGTCGACTAGTATACTAGGCTAGTTGTTCATTTAAGTAATTCATGGACAAATCGCCCCTTTATATTAATTTAATTAGCCTACTTATATGGATCATGAGTGTTTACGTAATATAGCCGCACTGCGCACGACCGCACGCATAAAGCTTGCCACAAAGAACCGGTAAAAGTAATGATTATGAATGCGTCTAAATGTGTCTAAATACACTGTAAATGTGAATGTTCATTACACGCTGAGTTTCGGTTCATTTATGAGATATCGCCGGGGCCTCCAATGTCGTGATTGTCTGCTATATTTACTTCTTAAATCCAGGCAAATGGTTCACGAAACACTGATTAAAATTAAGATATAATTAATACAAAACGAAATTCAATTTAAAGAAAGGCAGCTGTTCTGTTTGAGGTCTCTGTGAAAGTTTTAAAGCAGTCTTTTAGTGCCGCTTTTAGAGCGCTCACGTCCATAACCGTAAACTGACACGTTGTTTTTTCCCCTCATAAATGCGAACACGAAAATTAAAATAAAATGAATATTATAATTTTTTTTTTGTTGTGTCAGACAATGATTACAAAAAATGTTCTCTCATATTGCTCCTCATAACCACTGAAAACGGTCAACGGAAGTTAAAAGTAGTGGGTACAAAATGACTCATGACGAAATCTGGTGGCGTACACTGTCTTTGTATCTCTTTAGAATATTGCTTTTAGAAAATCTTTTAGTTTTTTTTTACTTTTAGAAAAAAATGACAATTATGAATCAAATTATTATGAACATATAATGAAACTGTGTCAAAAATCGACAACACAAAGAATGATCAAAAGGCGATATAACGCACATCTCAGGTTAAATTAATTAAGCTCCTCATAACCACTGAAAACGGTCAATAGAACCCAAAGTCAAATTATTATGGACTGAAGTTAAAAGTGGTGGGTACAAAATGACTCATGACGAAATCTGGTGGGTGCATATCCACCGTCCCCACCGAAATCGACGCCTATAAGAGAAACATGATAATATAAAAAGTACTGTACAGTAATGCAGAAAAGCGCATTACAACCATGTTAAAACTATTTAAAACGTTAAGATGCAAAAATGAACTAAATGTAAAATTAGATAATGATAATGCGCAAATGATCTCGGTCTCTTCAAAGGTCTTCGCAAATTATTGTGTTATAAGACTCAGTTATCATAGCCTACATCACGTCTCTTCTACTGTAAGTACACAGAAAAAAAAATAAGACAAATGATGCGCGTTTGAGTCAGATTTTTATGAAGAATATGTGACTGTTTATGTAACTGGCAAAAGAAAACATTGTATTCGTCATACTTCGTCAACTCAGTATGGCCACATGAAACTCGACTGCCATCTACAGGTTTTATTATTTCCTGCGTCCAACATCTAATCCCCCTTCTGCACAATCCCGCAGAATTTCGGAAGTGCTCGCAGCATTCTTCTCTCTGAGACGCGCATTTTTAAAGGCCACATCTGTATCCTCGAGAGGCAGAGGCGGACAAAGTACACAACTTCCTTACTTGAGTGAAAGTACAGATACTACTGGTCAAATATTACTCCGTTACAAGTAAAAGTTCTAAAGACCGATTTTTACTGTAGGGAACTGTGACACTCTCAGGTGCTGCTGTAAAAAGCAAGGTGTCAAGCGTATTTCTGTTTGTGGGAACTGTCATGGTAACTCTTGCCAGAACATCAACCAGCCAGATGATAACAGGCGTGAGTGAGATGTAGGGGAGTTGGATGAGGTTTGTTAAATTTTAAGGCGAGACACGGCAGGCAAAAACATCGTGTTTTTTTTACTGGTCAATTTTGAGATTTTTGGATATTTGTCTTCAATAACAAGTCTTCTTTCAGACTTGTGGTGAAAAAAAGTCTGAAATACACATTTAGGGCTTTATTTTTCTACACTTTGTCTGTTTGCGTCTGTACTCTCCACTTTTTGAAAAAATGCACATGCGCAACACTCTACCTGCTCCCGAGAGGGAACGCCTATTAAGCCTGAGTTACATATAGGCTGTAATCGGCATGGTCATGATTGCATGATCCTCATAAATTATGATAGCCTAAAAAAAAAAAAAAAAACCTGCTTTAAAAAAAAAACTACTTTACAACATTGGGTCTTAAGTGGCTTGAAAATGCCACAAAAAAAACCTAAAACTGTTTTTAAAACCTAAAAGCGCCAGGTAAACTCCGAATGATATGACAGACAGCACTTTCTATCAAGTTCTCCGCATCTCCAATAGTGTAAAGGAAAGAGCCACTCGCAAATAATCTTAGGACAATGCAAACAGTTTGTGCTGTAGTTAAAGCCCGACTCCGACAAGTCGAAAATAAATGTGCGTTTCCAACAAATTAATAATGTAAATGACAATCTCACGAGTCACGAGAAAAAAAATATATCCTCAGAAAGTGCACTATCGCGCTGCGCTGGACTTCCCGTATCAGCTCCGCTTATGAAGCCGCAGTCTAATCCTGTTAACATGAAATAAGCCTGCTCCCGAGCAGGTTTAAGCTTACGGACATGTTGCTATGACAGCAAGTCCAGGATGAGCTTCGAAGAACCAAACAATCCAAGATACTTAGGTAAAGTTGGTTTTATATTCGCACATTCGCACTTTTTTGCTTAAAAACTGTCTCAATAACAAGCGCAATAAAGCACATTTTTGAAAAATAAAAGCAGCTACATGATCTTTAGGACAAAGATGGTGAACTACAACACTCTCCACAATCGATCAAAATGGGAAAATATTGTTTTAATGGCATACAAAGTTGCGACTGTTCACTGAACATTCAATGTGTGTGGTAAAGAAGATAGGGACCGTCTAAAAAGTTCTATTTTTTTTTTTCATTGTGTGCAAACAGACAAATACATTTTTGCAAAGTACAGATGTACCAGCAAATCTCTCTCACATTATGTGTTCTAATGCTATTGATTGTACTTTAAAAAGTGCATTATAATGATTGTATTTAGGAAACCTGCCTCACTGTACATAATGTACATAAATATTTTTAGAATAAAATTACATTAATTCACCAAAGGGATTTTTTACTATCCGAAGGTTGTAGCATGTTCCTAGTGACCACACTGACTTACTACAGGTGAAATTTTTACAAAAAGTCCCTTACTGTACGTACAGTTGACAAATATGTTTTTAAAAAAATTACTGTAATTCACCCTAAGTATTTTTTCGTGTTCCAAAGGCTGTAGTGTTTTCCTACAGACCAGACTGACTTACTACAGGTGAAATTTTGACACAAACTCCCTTACTGTACGTACAGTTGACAAATATGTTTTTTTAAAAAATTACTGTAATTCACCCTAAGTATTTTTTCGTGTTCCAAAGGGTGTAGTGCTTTCCTAGTGACCACACTGACTTACTACAGGTGAAATTTTGACAATACCTCCCTTACTGTACAATTATCAAACATGTTTATGTACTGAGCATATTATTACATATGTTTATTACATATGTTTATGAAATAAACTGTAAATCACCTATAGTGTTTTTTTATATATATCCCAAAGGTTGTAGTACTTTCCTAGGGAAAGCACTGACTGACTACAGGTGAAATTTTGACAAAAACTCCCTTACTGTACGTACAGTTGACAAATATGTTTATGAAAAAATTACTGTAATTCACCATAAGTATTTTTTCGTGTTCCAAAGGCTGTAGTGCTTTCCTATGGACCAGACTGACTTACTACAGGTGAAATTTTGACAAAAAGTCCCTTACTGTACGTACAGTTGAAAAATATGTTTTTTAAAAAAATTACTGTAATTCACCATAAGTATTTTTTCGTGTTCCAAAGGGTGTAGTGCTTTCCTAGTGACCACACTGACTTACTACAGGTGGAATTTTGACAATACCTCCCTTACTGTACAATTATCAAATATGTTTATGTAATGAGCATATTATTACATGTTTATTACATATGTTTATGAAATAAACTGTAAATCACCTATAGTGTTTTTTTATATATATCTCAAAGGTTGTAGTACTTTCCTAATGACCAGACTGACTTACTACAGGTGAAATTTTGACTATAACTCCCTTACTGTACGTACAATTATCAAATAAGTTTATGAAAAAATTACTGTAATTCACCTAAAGTATTTTTTCATGTTCCAAAGGCTGTAGTGCTTTCCTAATGACCAGACTGACTTTCTACAGGTGAAATTTTGACAATACCTCCTTTACTGTACGTACAATAATCAAATATGTTTATGAAAAAATTACTGTTATTCCCCTAAAGTATTTTTTCATGTCCCAAAGGCTGTAGTGCTTTCCTAGTGACCAAACTGACTTACTACTGGTGAAATTTTGACAATACCTAATAATACTGTTTTACATAATAATATAATACTGTAATTTTTTTTTTGTTTGTTTAAGGTTGTAGTACATTAATAGGGGCTACATTATTATTAACAGTAGTGACTGAACCTGTACGCATTGGTGCAGCAAATCTGACAGATAATGAACAGCAAGATCATGGAGGCATTCAAGATACTGTACAGTGCACTGTTTTATTTCTATTATCTTTCTAATTGTTCATGGAATACCACTGGGATTATACATAAAAGTTGTAATTAATTTCTTGTGGTTAGAGTAATATTTCAATTTCACCTCTTCAAAATGTTGCTGTTGTTGATCCTCTCTTGGTTTAAGTTGTTCTTATATTATCATAAACCCTTTAACTGATTGTTTTGTCAAGTACTTTTTACTTTACTATATTTCCGTTTAGTGAAGTGACGTAAAAGTTTAAGTAAAACAAATGTGTGTGTTTGAATACATTTTTTTCAAATGTTTTCAGTCAGTACTACTTTGGGTAAACAAAAATATTTAAGCAATTGAACATGTTATTTAATATTTATTCATTGCATTATGTAATTGGTTAACACACATAACTATAACTGTTAGTGGTTTGTTACATAATTAATCCTTGTCATGTTTACCAATGTGAACCGTGCCAAAGATGGTACCCAATGTATGCTGCATTGGACTATCACCAGACAAGCTACCTGGAAAAGATGCCCAATAGTTGTGCTCACTGTGTACCTTAAACAGTGGAACATCATTAAAGAATATCTGCTGAAACTTATGCTTTATTGTCCTTGTTTCAATATGGATTACCACTGTATATCTATATTTTGGGACTTACAGTTAAAGACCCAAGGACCAGATAGGATTTATTAAGACCAGGCATTAGAAGTGCAGTCAATTTAAGACAAGAGTCAGAATTATAATAAATTAATGGAAATTTTACTGAAGATAGTTTGCAGTTTCATCAGGCAGAAGTCAGCTTCAAGAATCACAAGGAGTGATTACTCCAGTGATCAAAAGTAGGCCGCTTCCCCTTACATTTACAAAAATCACAGCAATTATACCCTTCACCAAGGTCTAAGCTTTGTCATTGCTTCAGGTTGAATGACTCTGATTGGCTAATAAATAATCACACTTTTTCTACACATAGATAGACTGAAGCATATCTCCATCAATTATGCGGCTGACATTCAGACCCTGAATTTAAGCACGTCGTGACCTTCCACACTTTTAGTGATTGTAATGAA
The DNA here is from genome assembly GCA_022829025.1 of Squalius cephalus. NCBI lineage: Eukaryota > Metazoa > Chordata > Actinopteri > Cypriniformes > Leuciscidae > Squalius > Squalius cephalus. The sequence goes on from CM040798.1 coordinate 20,680,081, forward strand.
TAGTAATTGGACCAATTTTTGAGTCTGTAGGACCAACTCTATAGCGCCACCACCAGTTCAAAAATTCCACATTAAAAGGGTTATAGCTTTTGAACCCTTTGATGTAGATGTGAATGTAAATAGATGTAAAATGAAACTTAGTACACCTGATTCCACTCATTATGGTAATCACAATCAATATCTTACAATAAGACTCTGCCCATTACAATAGTGGCCATTTTGAAAAGTACAGTGTTAAATTTTTTGTGCTACTCCTCATTCAAATTTTGTTCAATTTTTACGAAAATTGGCTCAGATGATCTTTGGACCTAGCCACACAGAAGTGACTGAACAGATTTTTTGATTTTTGCTACCGTTCCCGATATATTTTTCTCCAAATTTGACCTGTATTTGTTGCCTTATGGTAGTTAGCTTAGCATGCTAATTGGTTAGCATGAACCATGAACCATTCCGGTTGTGGGTTTGAATGCTGTGTGGCACATTCCCAGATCGCAAGAGGTATTGTGGCCTTAAGTGGTGGAAAAGTTGCTTCTGTTCCAGACATGGTGCCTATATGTGAACGAAGTCGATAAATACAACATGCAGCAAATTTATACAAAAATTATTCATTTTGAATTGCTTCTCACTTGAACTATTGGACCTTCTTCATCTTGCCAAAAAGACAACTTCCCAGTGGTGCAATGATATGAGTGACAGGTGTCTGACCCAGAGATAATGGGTTTGAGCCCCACGTGGCATGATTTTAAAAAATTGTGTGTAATGTTGTGTCATGTCGATTCCTTTATTATTCAACGTTGTACTAATCTTTCTTCCTCTTGGATTAATGTATGTCTTGTTCATTCTATGTTCATTCTCATCTGAACTTCTGTTCATTTTGAGTTCATTTTCATCTATACTTCTAAACCAGCTCTTTTTTCTTCAATTTCTGCTGTTTTTACTATTCCTGCTCTTGCTGCTGCTTCAGGGGCTTGGCCCCGTTTCGCTGCTTGCAGCTATATTTCCACTTGTTCCTTAACCTGTAACCAAGAATACTAACACACACAGACACAATTTCTTCAAGATTGGATTTGGTGAGGAGGAGAGTCTTCTCAAAACATTAAGATAACATGTTCTTTCTCTCAAGGAGAGGATACTTTAAATCTAACTGTAAAGTAAAGACTTTAACTAAGAAATGGTCTCTCAACTATAGGTTTCAATGACTCCTGAGACCATTGCTATCAGGGTAGCCTAGAAAAGCAGATGGATGTAGTGACACCTGTTAAAGAAGTCCATATTTCATTTCTGGAAGCCAGGCTAAATGAGCAAGCACTGTTACTGCATTCCTGGCATGGGCCAGACCCTTACGTTACACCTCAGATATGAAATACAGACATTTAAAGGATACATGAAATAACATTTTCGATAATCACACTGGTAATTTCTATAACAAAGTAAAATCTCATAAGCCTAGAGAAGTCATTCAACTCATTTGATATATAGAAGGAAAACTATTGATTAATACCTTGATTATAATCACTGATTAGATATACATTGAAGCAGCAGTGTGTTCCAGAATCCACTTCTTCAGGACTTCATAACAAAAACTTAACTTGAATCATTACAATAAGGGTGTTGCTTATTTATAACGTTGAAAATATGATTAACCTAAAATATCTGCATTTTTTTAATCAATGAAAAAATTGTGTTGTACAAGGAACAGCAGTTCTAATACATACTTTTACCTAATACATTTATCAAAGTTAATTGAGTGATCACTATGAACATACTATAACCATTGGAACATGAAAAAAGGAGAAATTACAGTATTTTTTAAATAATAATATGTTTGTACTATACTTACAGTAAGGGAGGTATTGTCAAAATTTTACCTGTAGTAAGTCAGTGTGGTCACTAGGAAAGCACTACACCCTTTGGAACAGGAAAAAATACTTTAGGTGAATTACTGTAATTTTTTTCTTAAACGTATTTGTTTATTGTACGTACAGTAAAGGAGGTATTGTCAAAATTCCACCTGTAGTAAGTCAGTCTGGTCAATAGGAAAGCACTACCTTTGGAACATGAAAAAAATCCCTTTAGTGAATTACTGTAACTTTTACATAAACCATATTTGCGTACTGTATGTACAGTAGCCTACACAAAAGTACACTAAAGCAGTCTAGGTGAATACACAGCAAATATCAAAACTGAAACTATTTTTACCCTGGTTGGCAAGGGTTTTTTTTTTTTTTTTTTTTTTTACTTGACTATGTTCATGGTGCTGTCCACGTATGTGGTACTGAGGTCCTACATGATCAAGTCTGCAACTTGGGTAAAGTTGGTTTTATATTTGCATATTCGCGGAGTTCCGCGTTCAATATCTCGTGAGCTGAATATTGTTACTACACAAATAACATTGTTTTAATATTTAAATCTTCCTCAAAACGAGCTTTCCTTCAGGTTTGCACTTTGCAGATGGTCCCTTCTTAGCAGCCTGCGCATAGAGATCAATGTATTTTGTCCAGTGCGAAGGAAAGATCGTTTTGAGGAAAATTATGTTGTAGCTTCTGGTGTTTTATCTGTAGTTATATGTGATAGGTGTTTTCTGTAGCAACAACGTTTAGTTTACGAGTTATTGAACGCGGAAGTCCGCGAATGTGCGAATATCGAATATAAAACCAACTTTACCTAAGTATCCAAGATCATGCCAAATCATCAACAACCAAATCCAGCTAACTGAGTTAGCGACGTACGAAGAACGGGCCCCATTTGTACTTTTCTGTGAGCTCTTCTTGGTAAATAATCCACTGTTATGTCGCGGATGTCCAGAACACAAAACGCGCTCGACCGGAGAAACACGCGATCTACACCATCATCAAAACGACAGCTGTTTAAAAAGAACATTAAAGGGCGGAATGTTACAATGTGGAGAGGGAAAAGCAGCAAAAAAAGGTGTTATCTTACGTTGAAGCGATATTAGAAGAGCTTGGACGAGAAAGCTGAGATGCATTTCTGATCGACCTTGAGGCGTAAGAGATCAGAAGTCCACGCTCGGCGCGGTACTCGCGCTTTCAGCCAGAACTGCAGTGGGCGCATGTGAAGCAGACCCAGCTGAAGCACTGGAGATGCTGAAGCCATGAGACCCAGCATTTTCAGAAACTTTTTGTCATGCGCTGAATACTCAGTCTGCGCTGTGGCGACAGCTGTGCTGTCATAGACAGCGAGTCCAGTTCTGTGCCCAGAAAATATATTTTCTGACTGGGAGACAGCGAACTCTTCGCCCAATTGACTTTGAGACCTAGATTCTCGAGATGGTCGAGTAATATAGTCCTGTGTTCTATGAGCTCTGAGTGTGATCGAGCTAGAACCAGCCAATCGTCCAAATAATTCAGAACTCGCATGCCCCGAAGTTTTAGGGGTGCGAGCGCTGCGTCCATGCACATCGTGCATGTATGGGGTGCCAGGGACAGGCCAAACGGCAGGAGTCTACCTTTTGGTGCAGGTGAGGACACATTTGAGCTGCACGCATTGCAGTCCGAGCTGGAAGCTGTTGAGAATCAGATCCACGACCTTTTAGTGAGACAAGCCGAGCTAAGAGACCGGCGGTTAGCTCTTGAAACATCACACGCCGATGCACACAAATCAGTGATTAACGTTACTAACCCGCTGATTCCGACCTCGTCTACTCCGTGCGTTACTCAGCATCGGTCCCGAGCGCCGAGGTCGCGATCAGCCATGGTCTCGTTCACTCCGGCTCCAACACGCCACCACGAAGCCTGGATGGTTCTGCAGCGGAAGACGCGAGTCAGGTCTAGACCAAGACTCTCTCCGACCCTCCCGGTTTTCGAGTTATCCACACAAAACCGCTTCTCCCCTCTTCGCGAAACAGAACGCGATGCTATGATCATAGGCGGTTCCATCGTTCGACACGTACACGCTATGTTAGGTAAAAGTAAGGTGCACAGTCACTGCTTTCCTGGTGCTCGTGTTTCTGAAATCGCCACTCGCGTTCCCGAGATTCTGAACAGTGACGAGCGCGTCGGAACTGTGGTCCTGCATGCGGGACCTATTGTTTTCGTTCCCGTTCTTATTATTAGGGGCCAAGCACCGAAGGTGCGTAGGCACCTATTGTTTTCGTTCCCGTTCTTATTATTATTATTATTATTATTATTAGGGGCCAAGCACCGAAGGTGCGGAGGCACCTATTGTTTTTGTTCCGGTTCTTATTATTAGGGGCCAAGCACCGAAGGTGCGGAGGCACCTATTGTTTTTGTTCCGGTTCTTATTATTAGGGGCCAAGCACCGAAGGTGCGTAGGCACCTATTGTTTTCGTTCCCGTTCTTATTATTATTAGGGGCCAAGCACCGAAGGTGCGTAGGCACCTATTGTTTTCGTTCGCGTTCTTATTATTATTAGGGGTTCAAGCATGAAATGCTGAAACCCTATTGTAATTGTAAGGATTTGTAAAACGCATCGCACAGGACAAACCGTAAGGCCTAGAGACTTGAAACCTGGCCAGATGGTAGGCCTCAATTTGGGGACAACCAATCAGAGTATGACCCCGATTGGCCCATAGGTGGCGCTACAGCAACCAAAAGTTCAAAATCGCTCACAACTCTTAGACCGTTTGTCCCAGGATCAAGTGTCTTATATCGTTGGGATCCTTGGCTCGAGGCGGACAAAATGGCTATCTCCGATTTGGATGTGGGCAGGGAACATTTTCTGCTATGTCGAATTTTGTCCAAAACCTACTTTTGCAAACTAGTCGCTGGTTTTTCGCCCGATCGGAACCAAACCAGTCTAGGACAATTCTCTGGACTCTCTAGATCAATAATTATCAAAAAAAAGTTGAACTTTGGCATTTGGGTGGCTGTAACAGGGTCATTTAGAAAAGGGGCGTGGCAAAATACACTAAAAAGCCTATAAATCCCAAATGAAAACTCAGAACTTCACCAAAATTGATGAGCATATGTGTCAGAACATGGTGAGGAAGCATGCAGAGTTTCATGGAGATCGGACCATAGGTGGCGCTATAACTGGCAAAAAGCCTTCATTCTTATTAGGGGTTCAAGCATGAAATGCTGAAACCCTATTGTAATTGTAAGGATTCGTAAAACGCACCGTGCAGGCCAAACCGTAAGGCCTAGAGACGTGAAACCTGGCCAGATGGTAGGCCTCAATTTGGGGACAACCTATCAGAGTATGACCCCGAATGGCCCATAGGTGGCGCTACAGCAACCAAAAGTTCAAAATTGCCCATAACTCTTAGACCGTTTGTCCCGGGATCAAGTGTCTCATATCGTTGGAATCCTTGGCTCAAGGCAGACAAAATGGCTATCTCCGATTTTGATTTAGGCAGGTAAAATTCTCTGCTATGTCGAATTTTGCCCAAAACCTACTTTTGCGAACTAGTCCCTGGTTTTTCGCCCGATCGGAACCAAACCAGTCTAGGACAATTCTCTGGACTCTCTAGATCAATAATTATCAAAAAAAGTTGAACTTTGGCATTTGGGTGGCTGTAACAGGGTCATTTAGAAAAGGGGCGTGGCAAAATACACTCAAAAGCCTATAAATCCCAAAGGAAAACTCAGAACTTCACAAAAATTGATGGGCATATGTGTCAGAACATGGTGAGGAAGCATGCAGAGTTTCATGGAGATCGGACCATAGGTGGCGCTATAACTGGCAAAAAGCCTTCATTCTTATTAGGGGTTCAAGCATGAAATGCTGAAACCCTATTGTAATTGTAAGGATTTGTAAAACGCATCGCGCAGGACAAACTGTAAGGCCTAGAGACTTGAAACCTGGCCAGATGGTAGGCCTCAATTTGGGGACAACCTATCAGAGTATGACCCCGATTGGCCCATAGGTGGCGCTACAGCAACCAAAAGTTCAAAATCGCTCACAACTCTTAGACCGTTTGTCCCAGGATCAAGTGTCTTATATCGTTGGAATCCTTGGCTCGAGGCGGACAAAATGGCTATCTCCGATTTGGATGTAGGCAGGGAAAATTTTCTGCTATGTCAAATTTTGTCCAAAACCTACTTTTGCGAATTAGTCCCTGGTTTTTCGCCCGATCGGAACCAAACCAGTCTAGGACAATTCTCTGGACTCTCTAGATCAATAATTATCAAAAAAAGTTGAACTTTGGCATTTAGGTGGCTGTAACAGGGTCATTTAGAAAAGGGGCGTGGCAAAATACACTCAAAAGCCTATAAATCCCAAAGGAAAACTCAGAACTTCACAAAAATTGATGGGCATATGTGTCAGAACATGGTGAGGAAGCATGCAGAGTTTCATGGAGATCGGACCATAGGTGGCGCTATAACTGGCAAAAAGCCTTCATTCTTATTAGGGGTTCAAGCATGAAATGCTGAAACCCTATTGTAATTGTAAGGATTTGTAAAACGCATCGCGCAGGACAAACTGTAAGGCCTAGAGACTTGAAACCTGGCCAGATGGTAGGCCTCAATTTGGGGACAACCTATCAGAGTATGACCCCGATTGGCCCATAGGTGGCGCTACAGCAACCAAAAGTTCAAAATCGCTCACAACTCTTAGACCGTTTGTCCCAGGATCAAGTGTCTTATATCGTTGGAATCCTTGGCTCAAGGTGGACAAAATGGCTATCTCCGATTTGGATGTAGGCAGGGAAAATTTTCTGTTATGTCAAATTTTGTCCAAAACCTACTTTTGCGAACTAGTCCCTGGTTTTTCGCCCGATCGGAACCAAACCAGTCTAGGACAATTCTCTGGACTCTCTAGATCAATAATTATCGAAAAAAAGTTGAACTTTTGCATTTGGGTGGCTGTAACAGGGTCATTTAGAAAAGGGGCGTGGCAAAATACACTAAAAAGCCTATAAATCCCAAATGAAAACTCAGAACTTCACCAAAATTGATGAGCATATGTGTCAGAACATGGTGAGGAAGCATGCAGAGTTTCATGGAGATCGGACCATAGGTGGCGCTATAACTTGCAAAAAGCCTTCATTCTTATTAGGGGTTCAAGCATGAAATGCTGAAACCCTATTGTAATTGTGAGGATTTGTAAAACGCATTGCGCAGGACAAACCGTAAGGCCTAGACACTTGAAACCTGGCCAGATGGTAGGCCTCAATTTGGGGACAACCTATCAGAGTATGACCCCGATTGGCCCATAGGTGGCGCTACAGCAACCAAAAGTTCAAAATCACTCACAACTCTTAGACCGTTTGTCCCAGGATCAAGTGTCTTATATCGTTGGAATCCTTGGCTCGAGGCGGACAAAATGGCTATCTCCGATTTGGATGTAGGCAGGGAAAATTTTCTGCTATGTCGGATTTTGTCCAAAACCTACTTTTGCGAACTAGTCCCTGGTTTTTCGCCCGATCGGAACCAAACCAGTCTAGGACAATTCTCTGGACTCTCTAGATCAATAATTATCAAAAAAAAGTTGAACTTTGCCATTTGGGTGGCTGTAACAGGGTCATTTAGAAAAGGGGCGTGGCAAAATACACTCAAAAGCCTATAAATCCCAAAGGAAAACTCAGAACTTCACAAAAATTGATGAGCATATGTGTCAGAACATGGTGAGGAAGCATGCAGAGTTTCATGGAGATCGGACCATAGGTGGCGCTATAACTGGCAAAAAGCCTTCATTCTTATTAGGGGTTCAAGCATGAAATGCTGAAACCCTATTGTAATTGTAAGGATTTGTAAAACGCATCGTGCAGGACAAACCGTAAGGCCTAGAGACTTGAAACCTGGCCAGATGGTAGGCCTCAATTTGGGGACAACCTATCAGAGTATGACCCCGATTGGCCCATAGGTGGCGCTACAGCAACCAAAAGTTCAAAATCGCTCATAACTCTTAGACCGTTTGTCCCAGGATCAAGTGTCTTATATCGTTGGAATCCTTGGCTCGAGGCGGACAAAATGGCTATCTCCGATTTGGATGTAGGCAGGGAAAATTTTCTGCTATGTCGGATTTTGTCCAAAACCTACTTTTGCGAACTAGTCCCTGGTTTTTCGCCCGATCGGAACCAAACCAGTCTAGGACAATTCTCTGGACTCTCTAGATCAATAATTATCAAAAAAAAGTTGAACTTTGCCATTTGGGTGGCTGTAACAGGGTCATTTAGAAAAGGGGCGTGGCAAAATACACTCAAAAGCCTATAAATCCCAAAGGAAAACTCAGAACTTCACAAAAATTGATGAGCATATGTGTCAGAACATGGTGAGGAAGCATGCAGAGTTTCATGGAGATCGGACCATAGGTGGCGCTATAACTGGCAAAAAGCCTTCATTCATATTAGGGGTTCAAGCATGAAATGCTGAAACCCTATTGTAATTGTAAGGATTTGTAAAACGCATCATGCAGGACAAACCGTAAGGCCTAGAGACTTGAAACCTGGCCAGATGGTAGGCCTCAATTTGGGGACAACCTATCAGAGTATGACCCCGATTGGCCCATAGGTGGCGCTACAGCAACCAAAAGTTCAAAATCGCTCATAACTCTTAGACCGTTTGTCCCAGGATCAAGTGTCTTATATCGTTGGAATCCCTGGCTCGAGGTGGACAAAATGGCTATCTCCGATTTGCTCGCCCTTAGGCGCCAATTTTGAGTAAATCGCATTTTTTTGAAAAACCTATTTTTGCGAACTTCTCCTAGGTTTTTTGCCCGATCGGAACCAAACCACTGCAAGAATATTCTCTGGAGTCTGACAATCAGTAATCATCCAAAAAATTCAAAATTTCAATTAACGGTCGATAACTGGAACCAAAATATTTGATGGCACCAGGGCCACTTTTACTAAAACGGTTATAAATTGTGAATAGAAAGAGATTTTTTTGCTAAACTTGGGATACATCTTCCTGAGCTCAATCTGAGATCACTTGAAAAAAATCGCAACAATTGTCCACTTGGTGGCACTATAAAACGGTTATAACTTGTGAACGGAAAGAGATATTTTCGCAAAACTTGGGACACATGTTCATGAGCTCATTCTGAGGTCACGTGAAAAAAAATCATGACAATTGGCCACTTGGTGGCACTATAAAATGGTTATAACTTGTGAGCGGAAAGAGATATTTTCGCTAAACTTGGGACACATGTTCATAAGCTCAATCTGAGTTGACATGAAAAAAATCGTGACAATTGGCCACTTGGTGGCGCTATAACAGTGAAAAAAATCATGAAAATCGCTATATAAGCGCACCTAACTGTTAGTCTACTGAAAATTGGCACGCAGTGTCTTTGTCCAGGGTGCCATGATAGTCTATGAGAACATTGGTGTATCTCAAAAAACTCAGTATAAGTCATTGGCACAATGCCTTGAAGGAGCCTTAGAAGTTTCAAGCCAGTGTTTTTTCACAGGAGTGACCTCCTAAGACACCTGAATCCTTGCCGAGTCCAACAATACCAAACATGACAGGTTTCGCCCATAGACTGTAAAAAATATGGACAAAGCGTCTGTGACGTCACCCATAGACTTTCTGCAGAACGGTTTTGAAGCCGTTTATGGGGGGTATGGGCGGCGCCATCTTGGAAAATCTTGGGAAATCCTAACCCCGCCCACCTTCTGACGCAGCGCGCGTCACTCAGCTCGCTCTGCTACTCCGGTTATCTCTGTGTATATTTTAGGCAACAAAATATGTTATAAAACACCATACTAACTCTTTTCGTTTTCATTTAAAGAAATCTTAATATTATAGCCACACAAATGTGGTTCAGGCAATGCGTATTGATTATATTCACTGCACATAGTTTGCCTATTTATAAAAAAAACAAAATATAAAACACAAACCTGGCTCTTTTTTGTTTTAAATATAATATAAAAATATTAAACATTTTAATATGGTCCAGGCAATATGTGCATTTGTACTAAACAACAGATTTTGCAGTAAACAACATATAGATCATCTTCGTTGTGTTAAAATTTAAAATGACAAAACTCAACCCAGTCTCTTTTTGTTAAATTTCAGTTGTATCAATATTAGCCATTATAAAAGTATAAGTAAAAGGTATAAGAAGCTATACAAATAAAGCAAACAATTCAGTCAAACACACAAAGTCAGCGCTCGATCTAGTCTAACAATACAACAGTAAAGTTAAATAGCTTATAAAGTTAGGAAACTTCCCCTCAGCAAAAACGATTGGCCAGGGAACAAATTATAGTTTCACAAAACCAAAAATCGCCCGTTAGATATAGACAAGACAAATTATAACTCATGTTTAACCACTACAGAGACCCCAGGGTCAGCGGCGAACGACTAGCCGAGGAAAAGCTGGTCCAGGCAGGGTACATGCGCCGAGCGCCCGGTCATCATCGCTGGATCTCACAACTGGATAAAATTTGGATAAATGGATAAATCTTTAAATAAACCACAGATTTTAGCTTTAAATAACTACATTCTCGCCTGAAAAACTCTTAAAACTACATTTCATGATACAGAAACAGTAGTATTATATTTCAACTGTGTTAAAAAATGGCGCTTCTTATGTTGTCATTCTCCTTGGCGCAGCCTAAGCTGTCAATCAAGCTGTCAATCAAAGTTAACCACGCCCTTATTTGTCATACATTTTATATCTAAATACTATCTAAACTAACGAGTTAGAAAAAAATTCACTACCCTCGCCGTTGTCAGGCACTCGGAACCTATCAAAAAATACAATAAAAGTCCATGGGACCAACCTGTAAAAACATGAATTTATGCTGTGAAAACGGACATTTTAACATGGGGGCTATGGACATTTGCTCCCTTTTGGGACCTTCCCCTAGCGGATTTTCGATGTATTGCAGTTTTTCGCACTTCCGGGTAGGCTTCATTTTTCAGATGAGAATGTTGCCCCTTGGTTTCGCCTTATGGTTTTTGTAAGTGTCATTTAGAGCTTTAAAAAATTGTGGTTATCTTCAAAGCCGTTAGTCCGATCGAGACATAAAAAAAAAAAAAAAAAAGCTAAACAATAACACCAAAATGTTAAAATTATGATAGGGACTGACAAAAAAAATAATTAAATCCAATCAATTTCACCCATGGATCAGTTTGATGCTCTCACATGTTTGAAACGAACAATTGATGGATTGTGATGAAATTTGTTTTGAATTGGGACTGGCGAATCCCTGTCCATAGAGCTAGTAAGTCCCGCCCATCCGTAAAACCCCACTGGACCTCTAGGTTGAAAAATCGTCAATGCAAGTGAATGTGAGAAAATAATTATTTTCCGGTCCAGTTTGAATTGTGCCATGAATGTGAACATACGTTGTCTGTGAATTTTTTATATCATTTTTCATGTTACGAGTTTGACAGTATCTTGTATGATTCTTTGGCTAGCAGTTGTGGAAAAGACATAATGAGAAAGACTACATGTCGCCTATGTGACGTCACCCGATAACACATTTTTCCTTCCACTTGTCAAATCACGGTGCTCATGCTGCGATAATCTATGGAGACAGATCGAGATGCCTGTGTGTTTTGTACCCAAATGTCACCATTCAAACCAAATGGGCTGTTCTTTCTTCAGATTCCCGTCTGATGTAAAAACTAGTTGTAGTCCACAAAGTGCTCTCACACAAAGTCTAACCGTATCAAACTTCTACCCGCTAAATTGTGGCATTCTTCACACGAAAAATTATATTAAAAATTCACAGACAACATATGTTCACATTCATGGCAAAATTCAAACGAGACCAGAAAATAATTATTTTCTCACATTCACTTGCATTGACGATTTTTCAACCTAGAGGTCCAGTGGGGTTAGCGGAAGGGACTTACCAGCTCTATACTGTCAATGACCGCTTGCAAAGACCCGCCCACTTTAGTTACTGTTGCTATGTCTGACAAGCGACGCCACTCTCACACCACACCAAGTTCTCACGCAGTGAAAAATACATTGCGGATCAGAGAGGAGACTGCGCGCTGACAGACAAGTACTTTTGATATGAAACAAAGTCTCACCTTTCAAATGTAGTCATTTTTTAGAGACATTTAAACAATAAATACCATTTTGTGACTCTTTAATGTGTCTGACAGATCGCTGTAGACTCGAGGCTCAGTTAAAGCTGCTCGTGAACCGATCATCTCTTCCTTCTAGTTAATTTATAGCATTAAAATAAACATAAATGAACATATAAGGAATGTTGTTTTAAAGTGCTAAGACGTCAGTACACTTTGTTTTTCAAATTGAAATCCTCCAATGTTAATCTACTAACTCTCCTGACTGCTTTGTTGGACAAAATGGCGGATTATGATTAGTCAGATCGCCTGTCATTTAAACTCCCTGCGAAGGGTCAATTGAGAATGCCCATGCGCACAATCCTGATCTAATCGACAACTTTGCAGTTGCACATAGGAAAGCCCGGAAAATCCCGCTATAATGTAAGAGAGCATCTTTTTTATGTATTTGGACCTAGGCCTAACAATGTGTTATCGTGCGCTGACACCATGTTTTTTTTTGTTTTTTTTGTTTTTTTTTGTTTTTGGTGAGGCTACTCCTGATTTTGTTAGTCATCTCATCTCTTATATGCTGTGTATGATCATATCCTGCCCTATTCATGGTAGCCTACTTGCAGACATTGCGTCATCAATATCATCAATTGCGTCATCAAGGGGCCCGCCTTGATAATCCTACTTAAGGGCCCAGTGTTGGCTCGTTACGCCACTGAATATAATTGTCTAAACTCCTTATCAAAATTACATATTTACAACAAATTTGACACATATATATGGGCACACTTTGAGTACTACTAATAAAAGTGGTGGAGATCAGGCAAGACTGTAAGAAGACTGCTATAACTGCTAGAAAAAGGTGCTATAACTGTAAAAACGCTTTAAAACCATATATTTCCTATGGTAAACTGCCTGTATTGGCTGTAAATTGACTTTTTCATCTATGATGACAGTTGTTAAATGCTTGCTAAATAAAACTTAATGTCTTTTGATGCTTGTGAGCTTAAAGGCCTTAAAGGCCTTAAATGCTTGAACCCCGATAAATGCTGCTTGCAGCTTTAATTATTATTATTATTTTCCCCTAAAACGCATTGTGCAGCCCAAACCGTAAATGCTGGAGACTTGAAACTCAGCCAAATGGTAGTCCTCAATTTGGGGAGAACCTATCAAAGTATGACCCCGATTGGCCAATAGGTGGCGCTATAGCAAGCAAAAGTATGAAATCAGCCATAACTCCTAGACGGTTTGTCATAGAATCAAGTGTCTTATATCACTGGAAAGCTGGACGCCTGACGAACAAAACGTATATCTCCGATTTCATTTCCGCCATGATAGATTTTCCGCCATTTTGAATTTTGTCAAAAACCTACTTTTGCGAACTAGTCCGTGGTTTTTCGCCCGATCGGAACCAAACCAGTGCAGAAATGTTCTCTAGAGTCTGAAGATCAATAATTATCGAAAAAAAGTTGAAATTTCGATTCGCGGACGCTAAGGGGCGCCAAAACGGACGTTGTGGGAGGGGCCTATTTTACTAAAATGGTTATAACTCCCGAAGTAAATGAGGTATTTTCACCAAACTTGGTACACATGTGTAAGAGGTCAATCTGAGGTCACGGTAAAAAAATCGCGGCGATTGGCCACATGGTGGCGCTATAACATGAAAAAAACATAAAACAGGCTATAACCACCTGACCGTTAGTCCGATTGACTTGAAAATTGGTATGCAGTGTCTTGGTCCAAGGTGCCATGTATGTCTATGAGGACATTGGCGTATCTCAAAAAACATGGCCGCCATTGGCCAATGAAGTTGAGCACCTATTAGACAAGGTTAACGGAGGCCGATCGGAACGAAACTCGATGGGCATGTTCGACTCATGGACCTAGAGGTCTGTAAGAATTTTTAAAGAAATCGGCCACTAGTTGGCGCTAACGAGTTTTATGGCTCTGTAATCACGTGGTGTTACACTTATCGTCACATTATGCATATCATTTGATAGATCTGCTCATGCTGAACAACTTTGCCTCAAGAAAAACTGCTGTCAATCAAACCGTTCATTAAATATTCACAAATATGTTCAAAACCTACTTTTACGAACTAGTCCTAGGTTTTTCACCCGATCAGAACCAGACCAGTCTAGGACAATTCTCTTGACTCTCTAGATCAATAATTATCAAAAAAAAATTAAAAAAAGTTGAAATTTTGCTTTTGGTTGGCTGTAACAGGGTCGTTTAGAAAATGGGTGTGTCAAAATACACTCAAATGTCTATAAATCCTAAATAAAAACTCAGAACTTCACAAAAATTGATGAGCATATGTGACATAACATGCTAAAGAAGCATGGACATTTTTATGGAGGTCGGACCATAGGTGGCGCTATAACTGTTAAAAATATATTTCCTATGGTAAATTGCCTGTATTGGCTGTAAATGGTATGTTCCATCTATGATCATATAATGTTCATTAAATAATGTTAAAAACCAGTGCAGTGCAAGTCTCTGGACTCTCTAGATCAATAATTATCAGAAAAAGTATAAAAAATAACAGTTAAAAGTGAAAATTATATGAATAACATAGCATATTAAGCCAATAAGTGGTATTTTACTGCCCCCTGCTGTCATTTCATCATACTACTCCCTAATATTGTTATATAATTCATATTTAGACTTTATAAAATCATTATTTTAACATTTATAATCACATTTTGTCAAAATTCATCTATTTGAGTATTACTATTGACAATTGTGGCACATTAAGTAACGGGAATTCTGAAAACAAAAGTAAAACCTTGACCGCCATTTAGGCCACGTCCCCCCAGTACAAATTCACTCATAACTCGAAAACGGAAATTCGTTGCCCGCTCAAATTTTGATGGTAAGGTCCTCTCCAGGCTCTTGATCGAAACGTATCGTCGTGGGCCTCGGGAGCGCAAATGCCTTTGAACGGTCATAACTCCCGGTCCCAATCGCCCAAAAACACCGTGATGGTCTCATTCAACCGGGCTCCTCAAGCACTATCTATGCTCTGAGTTTCTGAATTTTTCGCCTTCTGGTTCCCGAGATATAAGTGAAAATCCAAATTCCCATTCATTCATTCATTCATTCATTCAAACAAACACTTCAACTATAAGATGAAAGCTGTAATTCCACTGTTGTCCACTAGAGGGAGCAGCAAGATTACACATGATTTTTTTATTCGCTTTCAGTATTGGAAAACAAACAAATGCTTTAAAAAGCAATCTTTTTTTATTATTATGTACTGGTATAGGGCTGTAGCTATCGATTATTTTAGTAATCCAGTATTCTGTTCAAGTAATCGGATAAACAAATTGTGGTAAAAAATAGATTCAAGTTAACAACAGCCTTTAAAATGACTTAAAATACAAATATATAAATATAGCTGCAAGCAGCAATTATCGGGGCCAAGCGCAAGCATATGACAGGATATGCCAACATGGCTGAAGGTGTCAGACCAACTGCAACAATGAGCAATTAAATACATTAAAAGAGGATTTTAGGTGAAATGGCTGAAAAATCATATAAAAAGTCATTTAAAATATGATTTAATGGATTATCACTTTCGACCAATAGGTGGCGCAGTTACAAAAGTGATGTGATGTGGTCAGAGTGAAGTGACAATGACACATACAAAGTTTGGTGTCAATATGTCAAGGCATTGCAGAGATAAAGCCTGAATAGTGCTTTTAGCATCATGCCTCAAATTTGCTGCTACGCTATACCAAAACAGTTTCGTCTATTGACACGAAATCCATAACTTTTATTCAGCATAGTCTGGAGATGATACGATTCGATTTTGGTGAAAATTGGACAAACGGTCTAGGAGGAGTTCGAAAAAGTAGGTTTTGACTGAAAATCAAGATGGCGGACAGGAAGTTTGGCCAAATAAGGAAAACTTGGTATCTATGTTCTCGGCTTGACCGAAGGAATCTATTAAGACCAGTGGCATTTCAAAAGCCAGATTTATTCAAAATTTATTAGCCTTTTTGGAAATTTTGTCATAACATTTGATTACTAGGTGGTGCTATCTCAAAATATTTTGGGTACCTTCAGGGGATGGTGCTGATGGCACATTCTGAGTTTCGTAATATTACACCAATGCATTTGTTTACTATAGCATTTTAATTCACAAAACTGTATTGAAGTCAATGGGAATTTCATGTTTTGTTCTGTTATATCGCCACCAAGAGGCTCAGTCCCACAATTTTTTTTATGTGTCCTCAGAGTGAGCCCATGCATATTTGTGTCAATTTTGGTGAAAATATCTCAATTCGCTTCGGAGTTATAGGCATTTATATGAAAAAACACGTAAAAAATGACTGACACATGACTTTGATTGGATTTTACTACCCCTTACTATCAATATTTTCGCATTTGGGCTTTGGCGTTTAGCTATCGACCTATGTTTCCAAACTTCTGAAGGTGGTTTCGTCTCGATCGGACAAGCGGTTTCAAAGATATAGCCAAATGTTTTTTTGAGCGCTAAATCACAACGCTACACAAACCATAAGGTGAAACCTAACATGTTTGGTATCGTTGGACTCGGCAACGATTCAGGAGTCTAAAGAGATGAGTCCTGTGAAAATAAGTTGACCACACCCAAAGTTATAAGCATTTGGAAGCATTTGGGGAAAAAAATTCACCACTAGATGGCACTGTTTCGAAACTTCTCAGGCTCCTTCAGGACATCGTGCTGATGACCCATACCGAGTTTCGTAACGATACGTTCATGCATTCCTAAAATACAGCATTTTAGCACATAATTCAAAATGGCCGACAGCCAAAATGGCTGATCTGGGAAAATTGGATATCAGTCGACTCAGCATGATGCCCTGAATCTAACGAGACCACTTTTATGATTTTTGGACAAACCATTCAGGAGTTATAAGCAAAAACAGCCATTTTTCATATCTCCGGACCAGTAGGTGGCACTGCGCCGAAACGCAGCATGTAGGCTCAGGTCATGCTTGTGATGATGTGTGCTTAGTTTGGTCTGAATACGATAAAGCGTTGCGGAGATACAGGCTTGTGTCTGTTTTCGCAAGCGCTACGTAAAATTTGTTTGCGCGGTATTCGACAACGGTTTGACGAATCAACACGAATTGCATAACTTTTTGTCGGCATGGTCTGAAGATGATCTGATTCAATTTTCGTGGAAATTGGAGCAACGGCCTAGGAGGAGTTCGAAAAAGTAGGTTTTTTAGAAAAATTCAAAATGGCGGAAAAATTATAATGACGGAAAATGACGTCATAGGGTGCAATCGAATCGTCATGAGCTCAGGAATTAGAGGAAAAAAGAATTTTGTTTCTAGCCCTTGTGGTTCAAAAGTTATTAGCATAAACATGACAGCAACTTTGGACAGTTGGTGGCGCTAGAGGGAATGACTTAGACACACCAAAATTGGTGTATTTAATGTTGGGACTGTCCTCTATCAGAATGTCAAACCATTACAACTTTCCCGCGATCGGTTCTATGGGCTGCCATAGACTCCCAGTCGGAAGAAGGAAGAATAATAATAATAATAAATATAGCTGCAAGCAGCCATTACCGGGGCCAAGCACAATCAGATGACAAGACATGCCAACATTGCTGAAAGTGTCAGACCAACTGCGACAATGAGCAATTAAAGACATTTAAAAAGGATTATAGGTAAAATGCCTGAAAAATCAGAGAAACAGTAAATAAAAATATGATTTAATGGATTATCACTTTTGACCAATAGGTGGCGCAGTTACAAAACTGATGTGATGTGGTCAGAGTGAAGTGACAATGACACACACAAAGTTTGGTGTCAATATGTCAAGGAATTGCAGAGATAAAGCCTGAATAGTGCTATTAGCATCATGCCTCAACTTTGCTGCTGCGCTATACGAAAACGGTTTCGTCAATCGACACGAAATCCATAACTTTTAGTCGGCACGGTCTGGAGATGATACGATTCGATTTTGGTGAAAATCGGACAAACGGTCTAGGAGGAGTTCGAAAAAGTAGGTTTTGAATGAAAATCAAGATGGCGGACAGGAAGTTAGGCCAAATAAGGTAAACTTGGTATCTATGTTCTCAGCTTGACCCAAGGAATCTACTAAGATGAGTTGCATTACAATAGGCCAATTTATTCAAAAGTTATTAGCAATTTTGGAAATTTTGTTATAACTTTTGACCACTAGGTGGCGCTGTTTCTAAATATGTTGGGTACCTTAAGGGGATGGTGCAGATGGCACATTCTGAGTTTTGTAATATTACACCAATGCATTTGTTTAGTATAGCATTTTATTTCACAAAACTGTATTGAAGTCAATGGGAATTTCATGTTTTGTTCTATTATAGCGCCACCAAGAGGCTCAGTCCAACCATTTTTTTTATGTGTCCTCAGAGTGAGCCCATACATATGTGTGTCGATTTTGGTGAAAATATCTCAATTATCTTCGGAGTTATAGACATTTATATGAAAAAACACGTAAAAAAATGACTGACACATGACTTTAATTGGAATTTACTACCTCTAGACATCAATATTTTCGCATTTGGGCTTTGACGTGTAGTTAAAAAGCTATGATTCCAAACTTCTGACGGTGGTTTCGTCTCGATCGGACAAACGGTTTCGAAGATATCGCCCAATGTTTTTTAAGTGCTAAATCACAACGCTACACAAACCGTAAGGCGAAACCTAGCATGTTTGGTATTGTTGGACTCAGCAAGGATTCAGGAGTCTAAAGAGATGAGTCTCCTGAAAATGAGTCAACCACACCCAAAGTTATAAGCATTTGAAAAAAAAAATTCACCACTAGGTGGCGCTGTTTCGAAACTTCTCAGGCTCCTTCAGGGCATCGTGCTGATGACCCACACCAAGTTTCGTAACAATCCGTTCATGCGTTCATAAAATACAGCATTTTAGCACATAATTCAAAATGGCCGACAGTCAAAATGGCCGATATGGTAAAATTGGATATCAGTCGACTCGGCATGTCGCCCTGAATCTAACGAGACCAATTTTATGATTTTTGGACAAACTGTTCAGAAGTTATAAGCAAAAATAGCCATTTTTCATATCTCCGGACCAGTAGGTGGCGCTGCGCCGAAACGCAGCATGTAGCCTCAGGTCATGCTTGTGATGACATGTACCAAGTTTGGTCTGAATACAATAAACCGTTGCGGAGATACAGCCCTACGACTGTTTTTGCAGGCGCTACGTAAAATTTGTTCGAGCGTTTATCGAAAACGGTTTGACGAATCAATTTGAATTCCATAACTTTTGGTCAGCACTGCCTGAAGATGATCTGGTTCAATTTTCGTACAAATCGGACAAACCGTCTAGGACGAGTTTGAAAAAGTAGGTTTTTAGAAAAATTCAAAATGGCGGCCATATTTTAATGACGGAAAATGACGTGATAGGGTGCAATCGAATCGTCATGAGCTCAGGAATCAGAGGAAAAAAGGATTTCGCTGATTGGCCTTACGGTTCAAAAGTTATTAGCAAAATAAAAGTGAAACTTTGGACAGGTGGTGGCGCTAGAGGGAATGACTTAGAAACACCAAAATTGGTGTATTTAATGTTGGGACTGTCCTCTATCAGAATGTCAAACCAAAACAACTTTCCCGCAATCGGTTCTATGGGCTGCCATAGACTCCCATGGCGGAAGAATAATAATAATAAATATAGCTGCAAGCAGCCATTACCGGGGCCAAGCAGAATAAGACGACAAGACATGCCAACATTGCTGAAAGTGTCAGATCAACTGCAACAATCAGCAATTAAAGACATTTAAAGAGGATTTTAGGCAAAATGCCTGAAAAATCATATAAACAGTAATTAAAAATATGATTTAATGGATTATCATTTTTGACCAATAGGTGGCGCAGTCACAAAACTGATGTGATGTGGTCAGAGTGAAGTGACAATGACACATACAAAGTTTGGTGTCAATATGTCAAGGCATTGCAGAGATAAAGCCTGAATAGTCCTTTTGGCATCATGCCTCAAATTTGCTGCTGCGGTATGCGAAAACGGTTTCGTCAATCGACACGAAATCCATAACTTTTAGTCGGCACGTTCTGGAGATGATACGATTCGATTTTGGTGAAAATCGGACAAACGGTCTAGGAGGAGTTCGAAAAAGTAGGTTTTGAATGAAAATCAAGATGGCGGACAGGAAGTTAGGCCAAATAAGGAAAACTTGGTATCTATGTTCTCGGCCTGACCCAAGGAATCTATTAAGACCAGTGTCATTTCAATAGGCCAATTTATTCAAAAGTTATTAGCCTTTTTGTAAATTTTGTTATTACTTTTGACCACTTGGTGGCGCTGTCTTGAAATATTTTGGGTACCTTCAGGGGATGGTGCTGATGGCACATTCTAAGTTTCGTAATATTACACAAATGCATTTGTTTAGTATAGCATTTTATTTCACAAAACTGTATTGAAGTCAATGGGAATTTCATGTTTTGTTCTATTATAGCGCCACCAAGAGGCTCAGTCCCACCATTTTTTGTTTGTGTCCTCAGAGTGAGCCCATACATATGTGTGTCGATTTTGGTGAAAATATCTCAATTTGCTTCGGAGTTATAGACAATTATATGAAAAAATACATAAAATATGACTGACACATGACTTTGATTGGAATTTACTACCCCTAAACATCAATATTTTCGCATTTGGGCATTTGCATATAGCTATCGACCTATGTTTCCAAACTTCTGACGGTGGTTTCGTCTCGATCGGACTAGCGGTTTCGAAGATATAGCCAAATGTTTTTTAAGCACTAAATCACAACGCTACACAAACCGTAAGGCAAAACCTAGCATGTTAGGTATCGTGGGACTTGGCAACGATTCAGGAGTGTAATGATATGAGTCTCGTGAAAATAAGTCGACCACACCCAAAGTTATAAGCATTTGGGAAAAAAAATTCACCACTAGGTGGCGCTGTTTCGAAACTTCTCAGGTTCCTTCAGGACATCGTGATGATGACCAATACCAAGTTTCGTAACAATTCGTTCATGCGTTCATAAAATACAGCATTTTAGCACAAAATTCAAAATGGCCGACAGTCAAAATGGCCGATATGGTCAAATTGGATATCAGTCGAATCGGCATGTTGCCCTGAATCTAACGAGACCAATTTTATGATTTTTGGACAAACTGTTCAAAAGCTATAAGCAAAAATAGCCATTTTCCATATCTCCGGACCAGTAGGTGGCGCTGCGCCGAAACACAGCATGTTGCCTCAGGTCATGCCTGTGATGACATGTACCAAGTTTGGTCTGAATACGATAAACCGTTGCGGAGATAGAGCCCTACGACTGTTTTTGCAGGCGCTACGTAAAATTAGTTCGAGCGTTTTTCGAAAACGGTTTAACGAATCAATTTGAATTCCATAACTTTTGGTCAGCACTGCCTGAAGATGATCTGGTTCAATTTTCGTGCAAATTGGACAAACCATCTAGGACGAGTTCGAAAAAGTAGCTTTTAAGGACAATTCAAAATGGCGGCCATATTGTTATGACGGAAATGACGTCATAGGGTGCAATCGAATTGGCATGAGCTCAGGAATCAGAGAAAAAAAGAATTTTGTTGATTGGCCTTACGGTTCAAAAGTTATTAGCAAAATAAAAGTGAAACTTTGGACAGGTGGTGGCGCTAGAGGGAATGACTTAGACACACCAAAATTGGTGTATTTAATGTTGGGACTGTCCTCTATCAGAATGTCAAACCATTACAACTTTCCCGCAATCGGTTCTATGGGCTGCCATAGACTCCCAGTCGGAAGAAACGGAAGAATAATAATAATAATAGGAACGGGAACAGATACAATAGGTGCCTACGCACCTTCGGTGCTTGGCCCCTAAATATAGCTGCAAGCAGCCATTACCGGGGCCAAGCACAATCAGATGACAAGACATGCCAACATTGCTGAAAGTGTCAGACCAACTGCGACAATGAGCAATTAAAGACATTTAAAAAGGATTATAGGTAAAATGCCTGAAAAATCAGAGAAACAGTAAATAAAAATATGATTTAATGGATTATCACTTTTGACCAATAGGTGGCGCAGTTACAAAACTGATGTGATGTGGTCAGAGTGAAGTGACAATGACACACACAAAGTTTGGTGTCAATATGTCAAGGAATTGCAGAGATAAAGCCTGAATAGTGCTATTAGCATCATGCCTCAACTTTGCTGCTGCGCTATACGAAAACGGTTTCGTCAATCGACACGAAATCCATAACTTTTAGTCGGCACGGTCTGGAGATGATACGATTCGATTTTGGTGAAAATCGGACAAACGGTCTAGGAGGAGTTCGAAAAAGTAGGTTTTGAATGAAAATCAAGATGGCGGACAGGAAGT
Organism: Squalius cephalus; assembly: GCA_022829025.1. Classification (NCBI taxonomy): domain Eukaryota; kingdom Metazoa; phylum Chordata; class Actinopteri; order Cypriniformes; family Leuciscidae; genus Squalius; species Squalius cephalus. The sequence continues at coordinate 20,702,349 of CM040798.1, forward strand.
TAGGCCAAATAAGGTAAACTTGGTATCTATGTTCTCAGCTTGACCCAAGGAATCTACTAAGATGAGTTGCATTACAATAGGCCAATTTATTCAAAAGTTATTAGCAGTTTTGGAAATTTTGTTATAACTTTTGACCACTAGGTGGCGCTGTTTCTAAATATGTTGGGTACCTTCAGGGGATGGTGCAGATGGCACATTCTGAGTTTTATAATATTACACCAATGCATTTGTTTAGTATAGCATTTTATTTCACAAAACTGTATTGAAGTCAATGGGAATTTCATGTTTTGTTCTATTATAGCGCCACCAAGAGGCTCAGTCACACAATTTTTTTTACGTGTCCTCAGAGTGAGCCGATACATATGTGTGTCAATTTTGGTGAAAATATCTCAATTCACTTCGGAGTTATAGACATTTATATGAAAAAACACGTAAAAAATGACTGACACATGACTTTGATTGGAATTTACTACCCCTAAACATCAATATTTTCGCATTTGGGCATTGGTGTATGGCTATCGACCTATGTTTCCAAACTTCTGACGGTGGTTTCGTCTCGATCGGACAAACGGTTTCGAAGATATAGCCAAATGTTTTTTAAGCGCTAAATCACAACGCTACACAAACCGTAAGGCGAAACCTAGCATGTTTGGTATCGTAGGACTCGGAAAGGTTTCAGGAGTCTAATTAGATGAGTCTCGTGAAAATAAGTCGACCGCACCCAAAGTTATAAGCATTTGAAAAAAAAAATTCACCACTAGGTGGCGCTGTTTCGAAACTTCTCAGGCTCCTTCAGGACATCGTGCTGATGACCCATGCCAAGTTTCGTAACAATCCATTCATGCGTTCATAAAATACAGCATTTTAGCACAAAATTCAAAATGGCCGACAGTCAAAATGGCCGATATGGTAAAATTGGATATCAGTCGACTCGGCATGTCGCCCTGAATCTATCAAGACCAATTTTATGATTTTTGGACAAACTGTTCAGAAGTTATAAGCAAAAATAGCCATTTTTCATATCTCCGGACCAGTAGGTGGCGCTGCGCCGAAACGCAGCACGTAGCCTCAGGTCATGCTTGTGAGTACATGTACCAAGTTTGGTCTGAATACGATAAACCGTTGCGGAGATACAGCCTTACGACTGTTTTTGCTAGCGCTACGTAAAATGTATTCGTGCGTTTATCGAAAACGGTTTGACGAATCAATTTGAATTCCATAACTTTTGGTCAGCACTGCCTGAAGATGATCTGGTTCAATTTTCGTGCAAATCGGACAAACCGTCTAGGACGAGTTCGAAAAAGTAGCTTTTTCAGAAAATTCAAAATGGCGGCCATATTTATATGACGGAAAATGACGTCATAGGGTGCAATCGAATCGGCATGAGCTCAGGAATCAGAGGAAAAAAGAATTTTGTTGATTGGCCTTACGGTTCAAAAGTTATTAGCAAAATAAAAGTGAAACTTTGGACAGGTGGTGGCGCTAGAGGGAATGACTTAGAAACACAAAAATTGGTGTATTTAATGTTGGGACTGTCCTCTATCAGAATGTCAAACCAAAACAACTTTCCCGCAATCGGTTCTATGGGCTGCCATAGAATCCCATGGCGGAAGAAGAAGAAGAAGAAGAAGAAATATAGCTGCAAGCAGCCATTACCGGGGCCAAGCGCAATCAGATGACAGGACATGCCAACATTGCTGAAAGTGTCAGACCAACTTCGACAATGAGCAATTAAAGACATTTAAAAAGGATTATAGGCAAAATGCCTGAAAAATCAGAGAAACAGTAAATAAAAATATGATTTAATGGATTATCACTTTTGACCAATAGGTGGCGCAGTTACAAAACTGATGTGATGTGGTCAGAGTGAAGTGACAATGACACACAAAGTTTGGTGTCAATATGTCAAGGAATTGCAGAGATAAAGCCTGAATAGTGCTATTAGCATCATGCCTCAACTTTGCTGCTGCGCTATACGAAAACGGTTTTGTCAATCGACACGAAATCCATAACTTTTAGTCGGCACGGTCTGGAGATGATACGATTCGATTTTGGTGAAAATCGGACAAACGGTCTAGGAGGAGTTCGAAAAAGTAGGTTTTGAATGAAAATCAAGATGGCGGACAGGAAGTTAGGCCAAATAAGGTAAACTTGGTATCTATGTTCTCAGCTTGACCCAAGGAATCTACTAAGATGAGTTGCATTACAATAGGCCAATTTATTCAAAAGTTATTAGCAATTTTGGAAATTTTGTTATAACTTTTGACCACTAGGTGGCGCTGTTTCTAAATATGTTGGGTACCTTCAGGGGATGGTGCAGATGGCACATTCTGAGTTTTGTAATATTACACCAATGCATTTGTTTAGTATAGCATTTTATTTCACAAAACTGTATTGAAGTCAATGGGAATTTCATGTTTTGTTCTATTATAGCGCCACCAAGAGGCTCAGTCCAACCATTTTTTTAATGTGTCCTCAGAGTGAGCCCATACATATGTGTGTCGATTTTGGTGAAAATATCTCAATTATCTTCGGAGTTATAGACATTTATATGAAAAAACACGTAAAAAATGACTGACACATGACTTTGATTGGAATTTACTACCCCTAAACATCAATATTTTCGCATTTGGGCATTGGCGTTTAGCTATCGACATGTTTGAAAGTGTCAGACCAACTGCAACAATGAGCAATTAAAGACATTTAAAGAGGATTTTAGGCGAAATGGCTGAAAAATCATATAAAAAGTCATTCAAAATATGATTTAATGTATTATCACTTTCAACCAATAGGTGGAGCAGTTACAAAACTGATGTGATGTGGTCAGAGTGAAGTGACAATGACACATACAAAGTTTGGTGTCAATATGTCAAGGCATTGCAGAGATAAAGCCTGAATAATGCTTTTAGCATCATGCCTCAAATTTGCTGCTGCGCTATACGAAAACAGTTTCGTCAATCGACACGAAATCCATAACTTTCAGTCGGCACAGTCTGGAGATGATATGATTCGATTTTGGTGAAAATCGGACAAACGGTGTAGGAGGAGTTCGAAAAAGTAGGTTTTGAATGAAAATAGCATTTTATTTCACAAAACTGTATTGAAGTCAATGGGAATTTCATGTTTTGTTATATTATAGCGCCACCAAGAGGCTCAGTCCCACAATTTTTTTTTACGTGTCCTCAGAGTGAGCCCATACATATGTGTGTCAGTTTTGGTGAAAATATCTCAATTCGCTTCAGACTTATAGGCATTTATATGAAAAAACACGTAAAAAATGACTGACACATGACTTTGTTTGGAATTTACTACCCCTAAACATCAATATTTTCGCATTTGGGCATTGGCGTATGGCTATCGACCTATGTTTCCAAACTTCTGACGGTGGTTTCGTCTCGATCGGACTAGCGATTTCGAAGATATAGCCAAATGTTTTTTAAGCGCTAAATCACAACGCTACACAAAACGTAAGGCGAAACCTAGCATGTTTGGTATCATAGGACTCGGCAACGATTCAGGAGTCTAATTAGATGAGTCTCGTGAAAATAAGTCGACCACACCCAAAGTTATAAGCATTTGAAGAAAAAAATTCACCACTAGGTGGCGCTGTTTCGAAAATTCTCAGGCTCCTTCAGGGCATCGTGCTGATGATCCATTCCGAGTTTTGTAACGATACGTTCACGCGTTCATAAAATACAGCATTTTAGCACATAATTCAAAATGGCCGACAGCCAAAATGGCTGATCTGGGAAAATTGGATATCAGTCGACTCAACATGTTGCCCTGAATCTAACGAGACTGATTTTATGATTTTTGGACAAACCATTCAGAAGTTATAAGCAAAAACATCCATTTGTCATATCTCCGGACCAGTAGGTGGCGCTGCGCCGAAACGCAGCATGTAGCCTCAGGTCATGCTTGTGATGACATGTACCAAGATTGGTCTGAATCTGATAAAGCGTTGCGGAGATACAGCCTTATGTCTGTTTTCGCAAGCGCTACGTAAAATTTCTTCGTGGGTTTATCGAAAACGGTTAAGAGAATCAACTTGAATTCCATAACTTTTTGTCGGCATGGTCTGGAGATGATCTGGTTCAAATTTCGTGAAAATCGGAGTAACGGCCTAGGAGGAGTTCGAAAAAGTAGGTTTTTCGGAAAATTCAAAATGGCGGAAAAATTTTCATGACGGAAAATGACGTCATAGGGTGCAATCGAATCGGCTTGAGCTAAGGAATCAGAGAAAAAAATAATTTTGTTTCTAGCCCATGTGGTTCAAAAGTTATTAGCATAAACATGAGTGCAACTTTGGACAGTTGGTGGCGCTAGAGGTAATGACTTGGAGACTCCAAATTTGCTATGCTGATAGGTCAGACCCTCCTCTATCAGTGTGCCAAATTTCATAACTTTCCCGCAAGCGGTTCTATGGGCTGCCATAGACTCCCAGTCGGAAAAATGAAGAATAATAATAAATATAGCTGCAAGCAGCAATTACCGGGGCCAAGCAGAATAAGACGACAAGACATGCCAACATTGCTGAAAGTGTCAGATCAACTGCAACAATTAGCAATTAAAGACATTTAAAGAAGATTTTAGGCGAAATGCCTGAAAAATCATATAAACAGTAATTAAAAATATGATTTAATGGATTATCACTTTCGACCAATAGGTGGCGCAGTTACAAAACTGATGTGATGTGGTCAGAGTGAAGTGACAATGACACATACAAAGTTTGGTGTCAATATGTCAAGGAATTGCAGAGATAAAGCCTGAATAGTGCTATTAGCATCATGCCTCAACTTTGCTGCTGCGCTATACGAAAACGGTTTCGTCAATCGACACGAAATCCATAACTTTTAGTCGGCACGGTCTGGAGATGATACGATTCGATTTTGGTGAAAATCGGACAAACGGTCTAGGAGGAGTTCGAAAAAGTAGGTTTTGAATGAAAATCAAGATGGCGGACAGGAAGTTAGGCCAAATAAGGTAAACTTGGTATCTATGTCCTCAGCTTGACCCAAGGAATCTACTAAGATGAGTTGCATTACAATAGGCCAATTTATTCGAAAGTTATTAGCAATTTTGGAAATTTTATAACTTTTGACCACTAGGTGGCGCTGTTTCTAAATATGTTGGGTACCTTAAGGGGATGGTGCAGATGGCACATTCTGAGTTTTGTAATATTACACCAATGCATTTGTTTAGTATAGCATTTTATTTCACAAAACTGTATTGAAGTCAATGGGAATTTCATGTTTTGTTCTATTATAGTGCCACCAAGAGGCTCAGTCCCACAATTTTTTTTATGTGTCCTCAGAGTGAGCCGATACATATGTGTGTCAATTTTGGTGCAAAAATCTCAATTTGCTTCGGAGTTATAGACATTTATATGAAAAAACACGTAAAAAATGACTGACACATGACTTTGATTGAATATTACTACCCCTAAACATCAATATTTTCGCATTTGGGCATTGGCGTATAGCTATCGACCTATGTTTCCAAACTTCTGACGGTGGTTTCGTCTCGATCGGACAAACGGTTTCGAAGATATAGCCTACTGTTTTTTAAGCGCTAAATCACAACGCTACACAAACTGTAAGGCAAAACCTAGCATGTTTGGTATCGTTGGACTCGGCAATGATTCAGGAGTCCAATGAGATGAGTTTCGTGAAAATAAGTCTATCACACCCAAAGTTATAAGCATTTGAAAAAAAAAATTCACCACTAGGTGGCGCTGTTTCGAAACTTCTCACACTCCTTCAGGACATCGTGTTGATGACCCATACCAAGTTTCGTAACAATCCGTTCATGCGTTGTTAAAATACAGCATTTTAGCACAAAATTCAAAATGGCCAACAGTCAAAATGGCCGATATGGCAAAATTGGATATCAGTCGACTCAGCATGTCGCCCTGAATCTATCAAGACCAATTTTATGATTTTTGGACAAACTCTTCAGAAGTTATAAGCAAAAATAGCCATTTTTCATATCTCCGGACCAGTAGGTGGCGCTGCGCCGAAACGCAGCATGTAGCCTCAGGTCATGCTTGTGAGTACATGTACAAAGTTTGGTCTGAATACGATAAACCGTTGCGGAGATACAGCCTTACGACTGTTTTTGCTAGCGCTACGTAAAATGTATTCGTGCGTTTATCGAAAACGGTTTGACGAATCAATTTGAATTCCATAACTTTTGGTCAGCACTGCCTGAAGATGATCTGGTTCAATTTTCGTGCAAATCGGACAAACCGTCTAGGACGAGTTCGAAAAAGTAGCTTTTTCAGAAAATTCAAAATGGCGGCCATATTTATATGACGGAAAATGACGTCATAGGGTGCAATCGAATCAGCATGAGCTCAGGAACTAGAGGAAAAAAGAATTTTGTTGATTGGCCTTACGGTTCAAAAGTTATTAGCAAAATAAAAGTGAAACTTTGGACAGGTGGTGGCGCTAGAGGGAATGACTTAGACACACCAAAATCAGTGTATTTAATGTTGGGACTGTCCTCTATCAGAATGTCAAACCATTACAACTTTCCCGCGATCGGTTCTATGGGCTGCCATAGACTCCCAGTCGGAAGAAGGAAGAATAATAATAATAAATATAGCTGCAAGCAGCAATTACCGGGGCCAAGCAGAATAAGACGACAAGACATGCCGACATGTCTGAAAGGGTCAGACCAACTGCAACAATGAGCAATTAAAGACATTTAAAGAGGATTTTAAACGAAATGGCTGAAAAATCATAGAAACAGTAATTAAAAATATGATTTAATGGATTATCACTTTCGACAAATAGGTGGCACAGTTACAAAACTGATGTGATGTGGTCAGAGTGAGGAGACAATGACACATACAAAGTTTGGTGTCAATATGTCAAGGCATTGCAGAGATAAAGCCTGAATAGTGCTATTAGCATCATGCCTCAAATTTGCTGCTGCGCTATACGAAAACGGTTTCGTCAATCGACACGAAATCCATAACTTTTAGTCGGCACAGTCTGGAGATGATATGATTCGATTTTGGTGAAAATCGGACAAACGGTGTGGGAGGAGTTCGAAAAAGTAGGTTTTGAATGAAAATAGCATTTTATTTCACAAAACTGTATTGAAGTCAATGGGAATTTCATGTTTTGTTCTATTATAGCGCCACCAAGAGGCTCAGTCACACCATTTTTTTTATGTGTCCTCAGAGTGAGCCCATACATATATGTGTCGATTTTGGTGCAAAAATCTCAATTTGCTTCGGAGTTATAGACATTTATATGAAAAAACACGTAAAAAATGACTGACACATGACTTTGATTGAATATTACTACCCCTAAACATCAATATTTTCGCATTTGGGCATTGGCATATAGCTATCGACCTATGTTTCCAAACTTCTGACGGTGGTTTCGTCTCGATCGGACAATCGGTTTCGAAGATATAGCCAAATGTTTTTTAAGCGCTAAATCACAACGCTACACAAACCGTAAGGCAAAACCTAGCATGTTTGGTATCGTAGGACTCGGCAAGGTTTCAGGAATCTAATTAGATGAGTCTCGTGAAAATAAGTCGACCAAACCCAAAGTTATAAGCGTTTGAAAAAAAAAATTCACCACTAGGTGGCGCTGTTTCGAAACTTCTCACGCTCCTTCAGGACATCGTGCTGATGACCCATGCCAAGTTTTGTAACAATCCGTTCATGCGTTCCTAAAATACAGCATTTTAGCACATAATTCAAAATGGCCGACAGTCAAAATGGCCGATATGGTAAAATTGGATATCAGTCGACTCGGCATGTTGCCCTGAATCTAACGAGACCAATTTTATGATTTTTGGACAAACAGTTCAGAAGTTATAAGCAAAAATAACCATTTTTCATATCTCCGGACCAGTAGGTGGCGCTGCGCCGAAACGCAGCATGTAGCCTCAGGTCATGCTTGTGATGACATGTACCAAGTTTGGTCTGAATACGATAAACCGTTGCGGAGATACAGCCTTACGACTGTTTTTGCAGGCGCTACGTAAAATTTGTTCGAGCGTTTATCGAAAACGGTTTGACGAATCAATTTGAATTCCATAACTTTTTGTCAGCACTCCCTGAAGATGATCTGGTTCAATTTTCGTGCAAATCGGACAAACCGTCTAGGACGAGTTCGAAAAAGTAGGTTTTTCGAATGATTCAAAATGCCGGCCATATTTTTATTACGGAAAATGAAGTAATAGGATGCAATCGAATCGGCATGAGCTCAGGAATCAGATGAAAAAAGAATTTTGTTGATTGGCCTCACGGTTCAAAAGTTATTAGCAAAATAAAAGTGAAACTTTGGACAGGTGGTGGCGCTAGAGGGAATGACTTAGAAACACCAAAATTGGTGTATTTAATGTTGGGACTGTGCTCTATCAGAATGTCAAACCAAAACAACTTTCCCGCAATCGGTTCTATGGGCTGCCATAGACGCCTAGTCGGAAGAAGAAGAATAATAATAATAAATATAGCTGCAAGCAGCAATTACCGGGGCCAAGCAGAATAAGACGACAAGACATGCCAACATGTCTGAAAGTGTCAGACCAACTGCAACAATGAGCAATTAAAGACATTTAAAGAGGATTTTAGACGAAATGGCTGAAAAATCATAGAAACAGCAATTAAAAATATGATTTAATTGATTATCACTTTTGACAAATAGGTGGCACAGTTACAAAACTGATGTGATGTGGTCAGAGTGAGGAGACAATGACACATACAAAGTTTGGTGTCAATATGTCAAGGCATTGCAGAGATAAAGCCTGAATAGTGCTTTTATCATCATGCCTCAAATTTGCTGCTGCGCTATACGAAAACGGTTTCGTCAATCGACACGAAATCCATAACTTTTAGTCGGCACAGTCTGGAGATGATATGATTCGATTTTGGTGAAAATCGGACAAACGGTGTGGGAGGAGTTCGAAAAAGTAGGTTTTGAATGAAAATAGCATTTTATTTCACAAAACTGTATTGAAGTCAATGGGAATTTCATGTTTTGTTCTATTATAGCGCCACCAAGAGGCTCAGTCACACCATTTTTTTATGTGTCCTCAGAGTGAGCCCATACATATGTGTGTCAGTTTTGGTGAAAATATCTCAATTCGCTTCAGAGTTATAGGCATTTATATGAAAAAACACGTAAAAAATGACTGACACATGAATTTGTTTGGAATTTACTACCCCTAAACATCAATATTGTCGCATTTGGGCATTGGTGTATAGCTATCGACCTATGTTTCCAAACTTCTGACGGTGGTTTCGTCTCGATCGGACAAACGGTTTCGAAGATATAGCCTAATGTTTTTTAAGCGCTAAATCACAACGCTACACAAACCGTAAGGCGAAACCTAGCATGTTTGGTATCGTAGGACTCGGCAAGGTTTCAGGAATCTAATTAGATGAGTCTCGTGAAAATAAGTCGACCAAACCCAAAGTTATAAGCATTTGAAAAAAAAAATTACCACTAGGTGGCGCTGTTTCGAAACTTCTCACGCTCCTTCAGGACATCGTGCTGATGACCCATGCCAAGTTTTGTAACAATCCGTTCATGCGTTCCTAAAATACAGCATTTTAGCACATAATTCAAAATGGCCGACAGTCAAAATGGCCGATATGGTAAAATTGGATATCAGTCGACTCGGCATGTCGCCCTGAATCTAACAAGACCAATTTTATGATTTTTGGACAAACAGTTCAGAAGTTATAAGCAAAAATAGCCATTTTTCATATCTCCGGACCAGTAGGTGGCGCTGCGCCGAAACGCAGCATGTAGCCTCAGGTCATGCTTGTGATGACATGTACCAAGTTTGGTCTGAATACGATAAACCGTTGCGGAGATACAGCCTTACGACTGTTTTTGCAGGCGCTACGTAAAATTTGTTTGAGCGTTTATCGAAAACGGTTTGACGAATCAATTTGAATTCCATAACTTTTTGTCAGCACTCCCTGAAGATGATCTGGTTCAATTTTCGTGCAAATCGGACAAACCGTCTAGGACGAGTTCGAAAAAGTAGGTTTTTCGAATGATTCAAAATGGCGGCCATATTTTTATTACGGAAAATGAAGTAATAGGATGCAATCGAATCGGCATGAGCTCAGGAATCAGATGAAAAAAGAATTTTGTTGATTGGCCTTACGGTTCAAAAGTTATTAGCAAAATAAAAGTGAAACTTTGGACAGGTGGTGGCGCTAGAGGGAATGACTTAGAAACACCAAAATTGGTGTATTTAATGTTGGGACTGTGCTCTATCAGAATGTCAAACCAAAACAACTTTCCCGCAATCGGTTCTATGGGCTGCCATAGACGCCTAGTCGGAAGAAGAAGAATAATAATAATAATAATAAGAACCGGAACAAATACAATAGGTGCCTCCGCACCTTCGGTGCTTGGCCCCTAAATATAGCTGCAAGCAGCCATTACCGGGGCCAAGCGCAATCAGATGACAGGACATGCCAACATTGCTGAAAGTGTCAGACCAACTTCGACAATGAGCAATTAAAGACATTTAAAAAGGATTATAGGCAAAATGCCTGAAAAATCAGAGAAACAGTAAATAAAAATATGATTTAATGGATTATCACTTTTGACCAATAGGTGGCGCAGTTACAAAACTGATGTGATGTGGTCAGAGTGAAGTGACAATGACACACAAAGTTTGGTGTCAATATGTCAAGGAATTGCAGAGATAAAGCCTGAATAGTGCTATTAGCATCATGCCTCAACTTTGCTGCTGCGCTATACGAAAACGGTTTTGTCAATCGACACGAAATCCATAACTTTTAGTCGGCACGGTCTGGAGATGATACGATTCGATTTTGGTGAAAATCGGACAAACGGTCTAGGAGGAGTTCGAAAAAGTAGGTTTTGAATGAAAATCAAGATGGCGGACAGGAAGTTAGGCCAAATAAGGTAAACTTGGTATCTATGTTCTCAGCTTGACCCAAGGAATCTACTAAGATGAGTTGCATTACAATAGGCCAATTTATTCAAAAGTTATTAGCAATTTTGGAAATTTTGTTATAACTTTTGACCACTAGGTGGCGCTGTTTCTAAATATGTTGGGTACCTTCAGGGGATGGTGCAGATGGCACATTCTGAGTTTTGTAATATTACACCAATGCATTTGTTTAGTATAGCATTTTATTTCACAAAACTGTATTGAAGTCAATGGGAATTTCATGTTTTGTTCTATTATAGCGCCACCAAGAGGCTCAGTCCAACCATTTTTTTTATGTGTCCTCAGAGTGAGCCCATACATATGTGTGTCGATTTTGGTGAAAATATCTCAATTATCTTCGGAGTTATAGACATTTATATGAAAAAACACGTAAAAAATGACTGACACATGACTTTGATTGGAATTTACTACCCCTAAACATCAATATTTTCGCATTTGGGCATTGGCGTTTAGCTATCGACATGTTTGAAAGTGTCAGACCAACTGCAACAATGAGCAATTAAAGACATTTAAAGAGGATTTTAGGCGAAATGGCTGAAAAATCATATAAAAAGTCATTCAAAATATGATTTAATGTATTATCACTTTCAACCAATAGGTGGAGCAGTTACAAAACTGATGTGATGTGGTCAGAGTGAAGTGACAATGACACATACAAAGTTTGGTGTCAATATGTCAAGGCATTGCAGAGATAAAGCCTGAATAATGCTTTTAGCATCATGCCTCAAATTTGCTGCTGCGCTATACGAAAACAGTTTCGTCAATCGACACGAAATCCATAACTTTCAGTCGGCACAGTCTGGAGATGATATGATTCGATTTTGGTGAAAATCGGACAAACGGTGTAGGAGGAGTTCGAAAAAGTAGGTTTTGAATGAAAATAGCATTTTATTTCACAAAACTGTATTGAAGTCAATGGGAATTTCATGTTTTGTTATATTATAGCGCCACCAAGAGGCTCAGTCCCACAATTTTTTTTTACGTGTCCTCAGAGTGAGCCCATACATATGTGTGTCAGTTTTGGTGAAAATATCTCAATTCGCTTCAGACTTATAGGCATTTATATGAAAAAACACGTAAAAAATGACTGACACATGACTTTGTTTGGAATTTACTACCCCTAAACATCAATATTTTCGCATTTGGGCATTGGCGTATAGCTATCGACCTATGTTTCCAAACTTCTGACGGTGGTTTCGTCTCGATCGGACTAGCGATTTCGAAGATATAGCCAAATGTTTTTTAAGCGCTAAATCACAACGCTACACAAAACGTAAGGCGAAACCTAGCATGTTTGGTATCATAGGACTCGGCAACGATTCAGGAGTCTAATTAGATGAGTCTCGTGAAAATAAGTCGACCACACCCAAAGTTATAAGCATTTGAAGAAAAAAATTCACCACTAGGTGGCGCTGTTTCGAAAATTCTCAGGCTCCTTCAGGGCATCGTGCTGATGATCCATTCCGAGTTTTGTAACGATACGTTCACGCGTTCATAAAATACAGCATTTTAGCACATAATTCAAAATGGCCGACAGCCAAAATGGCTGATCTGGGAAAATTGGATATCAGTCGACTCAACATGTTGCCCTGAATCTAACGAGACTGATTTTATGATTTTTGGACAAACCATTCAGAAGTTATAAGCAAAAACATCCATTTGTCATATCTCCGGACCAGTAGGTGGCGCTGCGCCGAAACGCAGCATGTAGCCTCAGGTCATGCTTGTGATGACATGTACCAAGATTGGTCTGAATCTGATAAAGCGTTGCGGAGATACAGCCTTATGTCTGTTTTCGCAAGCGCTACGTAAAATTTCTTCGTGGGTTTATCGAAAACGGTTAAGAGAATCAACTTGAATTCCATAACTTTTGTCGGCATGGTCTGGAGATGATCTGGTTCAAATTTCGTGAAAATCGGAGTAACGGCCTAGGAGGAGTTCGAAAAAGTAGGTTTTTCGGAAAATTCAAAATGGCGGAAAAATTTTCATGACGGAAAATGACGTCATAGGGTGCAATCGAATCGGCTTGAGCTAAGGAATCAGAGAAAAAAATAATTTTGTTTCTAGCCCATGTGGTTCAAAAGTTATTAGCATAAACATGAGTGCAACTTTGGACAGTTGGTGGCGCTAGAGGTAATGACTTGGAGACTCCAAATTTGCTATGCTGATAGGTCAGACCCTCCTCTATCAGTGTGCCAAATTTCATAACTTTCCCGCAAGCGGTTCTATGGGCTGCCATAGACTCCCAGTCGGAAAAATGAAGAATAATAATAAATATAGCTGCAAGCAGCAATTACCGGGGCCAAGCAGAATAAGACGACAAGACATGCCAACATTGCTGAAAGTGTCAGATCAACTGCAACAATTAGCAATTAAAGACATTTAAAGAAGATTTTAGGCGAAATGCCTGAAAAATCATATAAACAGTAATTAAAAATATGATTTAATGGATTATCACTTTCGACCAATAGGTGGCGCAGTTACAAAACTGATGTGATGTGGTCAGAGTGAAGTGACAATGACACATACAAAGTTTGGTGTCAATATGTCAAGGCATTGCAGAGATAAAGCCTGAATAATGCTTTTAGCATCATGCCTCAACTTTGCTGCTGCGCTATACGAAAACGGTTTCGTCAATCGACACGAAATCCATAACTTTCAGTCGGCACAGTCTGGAGATGATATGATTCGATTTTGGTGAAAATCGGACAATCGGTGTAGGAGGAGTTCGAAAAAGTAGGTTTTGAATGAAAATAGCATTTTATTTCACAAAACTCTATTGAAGTCAATGGGAATTTCATGTTTTGTTCTATTATAGCGCCACCAAGAGGCTCAGTCCCACAATTTTTTTTACGTGTCCTCAGAGTGAGCCCATACATATGTGTGTCAGTTTTGGTGAAAATATCTCAATTCGCTTCAGAGTTATAGGCATTTATATGAAAAAACACGTAAAAAATGACTGACACATGACTTTGTTTGGAATTTACTACCCCTAAACATCAATATTTTCGCATTTGGGCATTGGCGTATAGCTATCGACCTATGTTTCCAAACTTCTGACGGTGGTTTCGTCTCGATCGGACTAGCGGTTTCGAAGATATAGCCAAATGTTTTTTAAGCGCTAAATCACAACGCTACACAAACCGTAAGGCGAAACCTAGCATGTTTGGTATCATAGGACTCGGCAATGATTCAGGAGTCTAAAAAGATGAGTTTCGTGAAAATAAGTTGACCACACCCAAAGTTATAAGCATTTGAAAAAAAAAATTCACCACTAGGTGGCGCTGTTTCGAAACTTCTCACGCTCCTTCAGGACATCGGGCTGATGACCCATACCAAGTTCCGTAACAATCCGTTCATGTGTTCTTAAAATACAGCATTTTAGCACAAAATTCAAAATGGCCGACAGCCAAAATGGCCGATATGGTAATATTGGATATCAGTGGACTCGGCATGTTACCCTGAATCTAACGAGACCAATTTTATGATTTTTGGACAAACTGTTCAGAAGTTATAAGCAAAAATAGCCATTTTTCATATCTCCGGACCAGTAGGTGGCGCTGCGCCGAAACACAGCATGTAGCCTCAGGTCATGCTTGTGATGACATGTACCAACTTTGGTCTGAATCTGATAAAGCGTTGCGGAGATACGGCTTTACATCTGTTTTCGCAAGCGCTACGTAAAATTTATTCGTGGGTTTATCGAAAACTGTTAAGCGAATCAACTTGAATTCCATAACTTTTTGTCAGCATGGTCTGTAGATGATCTGGTTTAATTTTCGTGCAAATCGGACAAACCGTCTAGGACGAGTTCGAAAAAGTAGCTTTTTAGATAAATTCAAAATGGCGGCCATATTGTTATGACGGAAATGACGTCATAGGGTGCAATCGAATTGGCATGAGCTCAGGAATCAGAGAGAAAAAGAATTTTGTTGATTGGCCTTACGGTTCAAAAGTTATTAGCAAAATAAAAGTGAAACTTTGGACAGGTGGTGGCGCTAGAGGGAATGACTTAGACACACCAAAATTGGTGTATTTAATGTTGGGACTGTCCTCTATCAGAATGTCAAACCAAAACAACTTTCCCGCATTCGGTTCTATGGGCTGCCATAGACTCCCAGTTGGAAGAAGGAAGAATAATAATAAATATAGCTGCAAGCAGCAATTACCGGGGCCAAGCAGAATAAGACGACAAGACATGCCAACATGTCTGAAAGTGTCAGACCAACTGCGACAATGAGCAATTAAAGACTTTAAAGAGGATTTTAGGCAAAATGCCTGAAAAATCATAGAAACAATAATTAAAAATATGATTTTATGGATTATCACTTTCGACCAATAGGTGGCGCAGTTACAAAACTGATGTGATGTGGTCAGAGTGAAGTGACAATGACACATACAAAGTTTGGTGTTAATATGTCAAGGCATTGCAGAGATAAAGCCTGAATAGTGCTATTAGCATCATGCCTCAACTTTGCTGCTGCGCTATACGAAAACGGTATCGTCTATCAACACGAAATCCATAACTTTTAGTCGGCACGGTCTGGAGATGATATGATACGATTTTGGTGAAAATCGGACAAACGGTCTAGGAGGAGTTTGAAAAAGTAGGTTTTGACTGAAAATCAAGATGGCGGACAGGAAGTTCGGCCAAATAAGGAAAACTTGGTATCTATGTTCTCGGCTTGACCCAACGACTCTATTAAGACCAGTGGCTTTTCAATAGCCAGATTTATTCAAAAGTTATTAGCCTTTTTGTAAATTTTGTTATAACTTTTGACCACTAGGTGGCGCTGTTTTGAAATATTTTGAGTACCTTCAGGGGATGGTGCTGAAGGCACATTCTGAGTTTCGTAATATTACACCAATGCATTTGTTTAGTATAGCATTTTATTTCACAAAACTGTATTGAAATCAATGGGAATTTCATGTTTTGTTCTATTATAGCGCCACCAAGAGGCTCAGTCCCACCATTTTTTTTATGTGTCATCAGAGTGTGCCCATACATATATATGTCGATTTTGGTGCAAAAATCTCAATTTGCTTCGGAGTTATAGATATTTATATGAAAAAACACGTAAAAAATGACTGACACATGACTTTGATTGAATATTACTACCCCTAAACATCAATATTTTCGCATTTGGGCTTTAACATATAGTTAACAAGCTATGATTCCAAACTTCTGACGGTGGTTTCGTCTTGATCGGACAAACGGTTTCGAAGATATAGCCTAATGTTTTTTAAGCGCTAAATCACAACGCTACACAAACCGTAAGGCGAAACCTAGAATGTTTGGTATCGTTGGACTCGGCAACGATTGAGGAGTCTAATGAGATGAGTTTCGTGAAAATAAGTCGATCACTCCCAAAGTTATAAGCATTTGAAAAAAAAAATTCACCACTAGGTGGCGCTGTTTCGAAACTTCTCACACTCCTTCAGGACATCGTGTTGATGACCCATACCAAGTTTCGTAACAATCCGTTCATGCGTTGTTAAAATACAGCATTTTAGCACAAAATTCAAAATGGCCGACAGTCAAAATGGCCGATATGGCAAAATTGGATATCAGTCGACTCGGCATGTCGCCCTGAATCTATCAAGACCAATTTTATGATTTTTGGACAAGCTGTTCAGAAGTTATAAGCAAAAATAGCCATTTTTCATATCTCCAGACCAGTAGGTGGCGCTGCGCCGAAACGCAGCATGTAGCCTCAGGTCATGCTTGTGAGTACATGTACCAGGTTTGGTCTGAATACGATAAACCGTTGCGGAGATACAGCCTTACGACTGTTTTTGCTAGCGCTACGTAAAATGTATTCGTGCGTTTATCGAAAACGGTTTGACGAATCAATTTGAATTCCATAACTTTTGGTCAGCACTGCCTGAAGATGATCTGGTTCAATTTTCGTGCAAATCGGACAAACCGTCTAGGACGAGTTCGAAAAAGTAGCTTTTTCAGAAAATTCAAAATGGCGGCCATATTTATATGACGGAAAATGACGTCATAGGGTGCAAACGAATCGGCATGAGCTCAGAAATAAGAGGAAAAAAGAATTTTGTTGATTGGCCTTACGGTTCAAAAGTTATTAGCAAAATAAAAGTGAAATTTTGGACAGGTGGTGGCGCTAGAGGGAATGACTTAGAAACACAAAAATTGGTGTATTTAATGTTGGGACTGTCCTCTATCAGAATGTCAAACCAAAACAACTTTCCCGCAATCGGTTCTATGGGCTGCCATAGACTCCCAGTCGGAAGAAGGAAGAATAATAATAATAAGAACGGGAACGAAAACAATAGGTGCCTCCGCACCTTCGGTGCTTGGCCCCTAATAAGAACGGGAACAGATACAATAGGTGCCTCCGCACCTTCGGTGCTTGGCCCCTAATAATAAGAACGGGAACAGATACAATAGGTGCCTCGCACCTTCGGTGCTTGGCCCCTAATAAGAACGGGAACGAAAACAATAGGTGCCTCCGCACCTTCGGTGCTTGGCCCCTAATAAGAACGGGAACAGATACAATAGGTGCCTCCGCACCTTCGGTGCTTGGCCCCTAATAATAGGAACGGGAACAGATACAATAGGTGCCTACGCACCTTCGGTGCTTGGCCCCTAATAATAATAATAAGAACGGGAACGAAAACAATAGGTGCCTACGCACCTTCGGTGCTTGGCCCCTAATAATAATAAGAACGGGAACGAAAACAATAGGTGCCTACGCACCTTCGGTGCTTGGCCCCTAAATATAGCTGCAAGCAGCCATTACCGGGGCCAAGCACAATCAGATGACAAGACATGCCAACATTGCTGAAAGTGTCAGACCAACTGCGACAATGAGCAATTAAAGACATTTAAAAAGGATTATAGGTAAAATGCCTGAAAAATCAGAGAAACAGTAAATAAAAATATGATTTAATGGATTATCACTTTTGACCAATAGGTGGCGCAGTTACAAAACTGATGTGATGTGGTCAGAGTGAAGTGACAATGACACACACAAAGTTTGGTGTCAATATGTCAAGGAATTGCAGAGATAAAGCCTGAATAGTGCTATTAGCATCATGCCTCAACTTTGCTGCTGCGCTATACGAAAACGGTTTCGTCAATCGACACGAAATCCATAACTTTTAGTCGGCACGGTCTGGAGATGATACGATTCGATTTTGGTGAAAATCGGACAAACGGTCTAGGAGGAGTTCGAAAAAGTAGGTTTTGAATGAAAATCAAGATGGCGGACAGGAAGTTAGGCCAAATAAGGTAAACTTGGTATCTATGTTCTCAGCTTGACCCAAGGAATCTACTAAGATGAGTTGCATTACAATAGGCCAATTTATTCAAAAGTTATTAGCAGTTTTGGAAATTTTGTTATAACTTTTGACCACTAGGTGGCGCTGTTTCTAAATATGTTGGGTACCTTCAGGGGATGGTGCAGATGGCACATTCTGAGTTTTGT
This sequence comes from Squalius cephalus, assembly GCA_022829025.1. NCBI lineage: Eukaryota > Metazoa > Chordata > Actinopteri > Cypriniformes > Leuciscidae > Squalius > Squalius cephalus. The sequence goes on from CM040798.1 coordinate 20,720,771, forward strand.
AATATTACACCAATGCATTTGTTTAGTATAGCATTTTATTTCACAAAACTGTATTGAAGTCAATGGGAATTTCATGTTTTGTTCTATTATAGCGCCACCAAGAGGCTCAGTCCAACCATTTTTTTTTATGTGTCCTCAGAGTGAGCCCATACATATGTGTGTCGATTTTGGTGAAAATATCTCAATTATCTTCGGAGTTATAGACATTTATATGAAAAAACACGTAAAAAATGACTGACACATGACTTTAATTGGAATTTACTACCTAGGGTTAAAGAGAGCAGGGGCCTAGCGGAGAGACTCTAGAAGAGGAGGCCTGCCATACTCACACCCAAGTGGTCTTGAACTAGTTTTCTACTTGAGAGAAATAATATGTAGAAAAATACCTCATTAAGATATAGACACTCTGTCGAGCTCTTGAGAGCGGAGGCCTCAGCAAAAGACTCTTAGGAGTGAGAGGAAGCCTAACTACGCTTCTGAGCCCACAGGGAGGCAACCTGCTACCTGTGCTTATCACTACTGCAATACTAACCGACTTCAGATTTGAGCTACCAGTGACTGAGTAGACAAACAGCAACAGAGGCCCTGAAACAACTCACCAAACCATAAGGGGAACCCATCCTATCCAGGAGGGGAACAGAGGCAGAATTACCCAGTAAATAAACCTATAAACATATATTAAATATTTTATTCTCTTTTTTTTTTTTTTTTTTTTGGGAAAAGCCTGACTATGTTCATTTTAACTGGTCTTTGGTGGATCACACAACAAAAGCCTGAGGCAGACCGTCAGATCATCATCGGTCCGGCTCGTGGGCCTGATGTTATGGGTGAAAAGGGGGAAAGAGGAAAAGGAAGGTGTGCACAGGGAGGGAGGCGATTACCTGCCTCTGCCAGGACGCTTGCGTCTGGCCTGATGAGCTACCTCCCTGACATCCTGCCTCTTCCTCCTGGACTCGCGCCACCTCATTGACCTACTCCTGCCAGGAGGAGGGGTTTGAGTTTGAGACTGAGTCCCGCTGGCCCTGTCTGCGATCCTCAGAACGAGACGGGCCAGGACCCCCGGACTGTCTGGGTGCGGACCTGGACCGGCGCGGTATAAAAGATCTATAAGCCGCTGAGCGCGCCTTCGCCTCCCTGAACCTTCCGACCACCGCCTCAACGGAGGTCCCAAAAAGCTCAGAGGGCGAAACTGGGGCATCAAGGAGAAAAGCTTTTTCTTTCTCGCCGATGCCAGCCAAGTTCACCCACAGATGCCTCTCCGTGGCCACCATGGCCGCCAACGATCGTCCGATCGCAGCAGCTGTTTGTTTGGTGGCCCGGAGAGCCAGGTCTGTGGTGCGGTGCAACTCAGCTACCGCATCTGGGGTTAGACCCTGACCCTGGTCCAGGTCCCTCAGCAGGTCGGCCTGGTACGCCTGCAGCACTGCTGTCATGTGCAGCGCAGGACCAGCCTAACCTGCCGCCGCGTATTCCCTGCAATTCAGATGAGATGTAGTCTGGAGAGGTCTAGATGGCAGGGTTGGAGCTCTTAGTGTCGATGCCTTCCCCTGCGAGAGATAATTCGCAAATGTCTCCTCGACGGGAGGGATCGACACATACCTGTGCTCTCGCATTCCCTCCACATTTAAATCGCTAGAATGTTGAAAGCGGTGAATGCGAGCGGAGTACGGGTTCTTCCATGCCTTCACGACCTCAGCATGGAGGTCGGGAAGGAATGGAAGGCTCACCAGAGCTGGTGGGGTGTGGCCAGAGAGAAAGCGCTCATCAAGCCTTCCGCGAGCAGCTTCCCCTCTGACGCGCTGCCATGGCAACTCGAGCCTGGTAGGGGTTGCACTCCATCACCTCCACCAGCTCCGCATACGCATAAGCATTTTGGTATCTTCACCTGCTTCAGCCTCCTGCTCGTCCTGGCTCGAAGCCAATAGAGCACTGGCTGTTGGATCAGAGGATGCCTGAGAGAACGCATCCCCTCCCAACAGCTCGTTCTCATCACCCGCCGATGAGCGCGAGAGATTCACTCCTCTCTCAAACTCATCAGCAAGGTCCCTTTGTGATCCCCACGATCTGAGTCTCCTCTTGGCCTCGGCACGAGCGGGACCCAACCCACTCCCTCGAGAAGAGAGACAGACGAGAACGGAGTGTTTTCATTGAAAAACGCTCACATTTTGCGCGCTCTGCCCTTGCATGCTCTTCACCCAGACAACGCACACAAAGGTCGTGAGTGTCAACAGGTGTGAGATATCTCTCACACGGGTCGGCACACTTCCTAAAGTGTTTGTTTACAGCCATGTTACTCACAGTGTCAGTAAAACAGTCCCTGAAGACGAAAAGAGGATGACATGTTCTCTAGGCGCTCTTTTATACTTCCTGGTCGTGCTAGAGCATGACGTCATGGCTGACGCCGGCCAATATGATTGTCGTGTTTATACAGTGTTTTCAATCATCAGTCATGCTGAGGCGTTCCCCAAGTGCTTGATGCAGTGCGAGTTCCCTTTCGAAAGGGAACCATAGTTAAACTATGGTTCATTTTATAGTTACTGGTTTTACTTCAAAAACCATGGTTAAACCATAGTTACTACAAAAAAACCATGGTTCATTTTCGTAAGGGATGTTTTCAGTGCTTACACCAAACCCAAATATGTTCAGTCAATGACTGTATATTGTGTTGAATTGCTTTGCTTGTTAAGATAATGTCAACCCATGAGGCAAGAAAAGCTTATTCATATCTAAAACTTCTATGAGGCTAAGCTCTTTTTAATAAAATCTAGGCAAAAGTTAATATCAGATCATTTTAGAATACAGTATAGGATGCACCGAATATTCTTCAGTTTTCTGCAAAACAGAAATAGACAAATAGAATATCAGATCTCTGTCATATGGCCAAAAATAAATGGCAAAAAAAAAAAATGCTTTTTTGCATAGTTGTGTTTAACACATGAAAACTGTAACAATGTATCTTACAAGGTAACACGATGTAACCTTGCTCTCACTTGAAATGTGTCCCCACATTAAGTCCTTGAATTTGAGGGTATTGGACCTGGAAAGTCATTGAAAGTTTCTTGAATTTGAAGTTAACCAAGGTGTGGGAACCCTGTATTTTTATTATTTTTAAAAAGTGTAATATTTACTAAGGCCAACATATACTTTAACCCTTTAACTGTCAACCCCCTTTTTTCGCATAGACAAAAAAATCACTATACAAACTTAAATGGTTGTAATTCAATAATGCTTTGGAACAGTGGTTCCCAACCTTTTTTTGTCTGAGACCCCCTTTTTCCCAAGAAAATATTTTAGGTCCCCCCTTCAAATTTAATGATATTATCGCTCTTGTAAGCTTGCAGCAAGGATGACAAAATATGTTGTTTTCAAACAAACGGTATGTTTACTATAACCAGATATGTTTATGCACAAATACTAGCCTATAATATTGAAAATACAACAACAACAACAACAACATCAGTAGGCCCTTTGTAATTTAAAAACGTAAGCCTAGGAGTAGCCTATAAATTGGCACTATTTGAAATGCAATAACAAAAATATTCAAATATCAAAATATTCTGGTGTGTAGGAAAAAAAAAAAAAAGGTTTTTACTAAATGACTGCTGTCTGGGACCTCAATACTTGCATGTTATTTGTGAGGCTTCATCAATGTGAGGCTTTATTTTTTACGCTTTTGGCGCTATAGCGAGTGATAATAAACTTGCGTTTATTAACAGAATAATGCGTCTTTTGGAAGAACATTGTAGCCGGAACTACTTCTCTCTGTGTACGTCTATGACGACTCACGCAGGTACTGGGCTACCCCGCGGCGGCAGCGATCCGAACCAGTGTAAAATAGTCCCAATGTAAACACTTATTATAGGTGTACCATAGTGCTTCAGGATAAGACAAAAACACGGATTGGAAAATGGATTCATGATGAACTCGCTCATTATATATATTTTGTAAATTTTGAACAGAAAAAAGTTAAGGACTTTTATTTAATGCTCATTGCTCAAAACTTTTCAAAATATGACGCGACCCCCCACAGAGCTCGCTGAGGCCCCCTTGTGGGCCGCGACCCCCCTGTTGGGAACCGATGCTTTGGAATATAGACATATGGTTGGTCTTGTTTTTAAGAAGACATTTGCCAGATTATTGTAGAAGTGAAATAAATTATGAAAGTGAAAAAGAAAAAAAGTTATATAAGTTTGAGTTTATGAAAATATAGAATGTAAAAATATAATTATTTATATTTTATATAAAATATATATATTACAAAATATATTTTACTCTAAAACTGCTAGAAAATTAAAGCCAAAAATCTAAACAAGTTGTGTTCCAAATTTTAGGTTGATATCTCAAAAAAATAGCTTTCAGTAAGATTTTATTTGGGCGCAGTACCAAACTTTTTCACTAGATGGACAGCCAGCTTCCTTACTGACCATATAAGGGCGTCTCCATTTTCATATATGTTTTGAGTGATCTGAACCATGTATTTCCATAATTTCATACAATTTATGAAGTATACATCCTATTCAGGGTGTTTTGGCAGTATTTGATTTGATTTCAACCTCCAATAAACATAAAAAGAGCACATATGTGCGTTATAGCTCGCTGCCGCTGCGTGACGCATCACAAATCGAGAATCCATAATATTTTTCTTTATATTCTAAACATTTTCAGACCTTTTTTTCTCATAAAATTTAATTGGTGTTATCTTTTGGACTCTTGGCATGAAAACAAAACTGAGGTTTCTACCAATTTTTCATGATTTTTCATGTTTATTTCTATTTCAAAATAAAGGCCTAAACACGCCTTATGAATATGAAATATTCTTGTTGCATATTGATAAATTACTGCTCCTGTGTAAATTATTTTAAAAAACAGCCACCAAATATGAAAACTACAGAATGTAAGCTTTCAAATGATATGGAAGCTTTAGCTAAGTTCTGCCAGGAAGACTCAATCACTACGTCATTATTACCTTCATCTCTATCCAATCACGTCTTTATACTTTCTGTATAAAAGATGGTACTTACTCATGTTTGAGTTCGCAGATGCCGACGCGACATCAATTGCTCGCGTTCACTGCTGAACCAACCATGTCTAACGATACCCCAATCGTCTGCGACTACTCAGACTCTGATGACGAGTTTGTTCCGCCCTCTCCTCTTCCAACACGGCGCAGCACGCGCCTCCAATGCCGTGACTCGCTATGGGCAGCGTGGTCTACGGAGGACATGTACAGTACTCTGGAATCAGCCGGCATTCCCATCAGCCAAGGTCTATCCAGAGAGGATCTTCTTCTTCTCGCCCAAAATACTCTGGGCAATCCACCGGAGTCCGTCACTAATATCGCGACTCCTTCAGCGCCCGGCCATTCAAAGCAAGCCGGCAGAAAGAAAACAGCTAAATCTTCGTCACCATATCCCGGTAAAAGAACCACGCCGCACGTTCGGGCACCAGTTCATCCGGACATCACCGAGCCTGACGGATTTAACTCTCAACTTCTCCAAGCGGTCCAAAGCCTCTCCCGAACTGTCAAAGGGCTCGAATCGAGGATGTCAAAGTTCGAACACTCCGCTGCTATCTCCAACGATCCGAATCCGGCAATCAACTTCGCAGTAACTCCCCAATTTCGTCCTTCTGCCAGCGGATTAAGCGATCCTCCGAGTTTCGCTTCTACCTCTTCAGCTCCGTCAACTTTTCTCCAACCTGCTCAGACTCCATTTCAAGACGTTTCCGCTCCACCTGAAAATTCATCATTTAACCTTTCGACAGCAGCCCCTGCCCAGCTATTCGGTAGGCGTTTTGTTTCTCCAGCCGCTGCTACGGTGTCTCCTCACATCAGAACAAACATCATTCAAGGTAAAGATTTAAACCTTGCTTCACTTTTGCTTCCTTCGCCTGCGGCTGACAGGAAGGTGGTTGACTGCAGTGACGTGGCAGTCCTGTTAAAAACTTCCGATCCCAGATTACAACGGAATCTGACATTCGCAGAATTCGTTATTGCTTTCAGCATATTTAGAGACGTTCTGTGTCAGGTTTTCCCAGATCGAAGGGAAGAGCTGGATTTGTACCTAGCCATGATGGCAGATTTCAATCAACGATACGGCGGTACATTATTCTACGAATACCATAAATCATTCTCCGCCAAATCAGCTTCCTTCACTTCGCTTTTCAATTCTAGACTGGACTGGTCCGTGACTGATACCGAACTGCTCGTCCGTCATTTCGGCGGCGCAAAAACGCTGGCTTGTAACATTTGTAGCGCTCACGGACACTCGGCGTCTTTCTGCCCCAAAGCTTTCGCCAGCCAAGAACCGCGCGCTGTCCAAGGTGCTGATCACGTAAGGCCTGCATACGACAGAAAGAATCGCTTCATCTCAGAAAACAAAGGCAACTTCATTTGTAACAATTTTAATGAATCTGTCTGTTCTTTCTCTCAATGTAAATATGAACACATCTGCAGTTTCTGCAAGGATCCGCACCCGAAATCGGTCTGCCCACGCCGGTACAAACCTCCAATCCGAGGAAAAGCCCCAATCCGGAAAAAATTCTGAAAAGCCATCCTTCTACTCCAATTAATGTTCCTAAACTCTCTAGCTACCTCTCTTCTCACCCCGATCCGACTTTTGTCGACTATCTAATCACCGGTCTGTCTCAAGGGTTTCGGGTGGGCATCCTTTCCAATCTCACCACCTCTTTCATAGCAAAAAATTTGCAATCTGCTATTACTGAACCAGAAGTGGTTTCTAATCTGCTAGAGAAAGAGATAAATAAAGGTTATGTCATTGGCCCTTTTGCTTCCCCTCCTTTTTCGCCTTTTCGCATTAATTCCATTGGCGTCGCAACACGGAAATACTCCGGTAAAAAACGTCTTATCTTCGACATGTCATCCCCTCATTCTGATTACACAGCGAGCGTAAACGAATGCATACCTTTAGCACCTTTCTCTCTACATTACGCCTCGGTCGACAATGCCATCCATCTAATCAAGATAGCTGGTCAAGGTGCTTGGCTAGCTAAAGCAGATATCACTGATGCTTTTAAAACCATGCCAATCCACCCCTCTGACTGGCCACTCTTTGGCGTTAAATGGGATTCCAAATTTTATTTTGCCGTAAGACTAACTTTCGGGTGCAGAAGTAGCCCTCACATTTTTAATAGCCTTTCTGAAGCGATGTGCTGGATCTTGCTGAACGTCAGCAAGCTTCCTTTCGTTCTTCATTTGCTCGATGACTTTCTGTTAATCGATTTTCCATCTCCGCAATCTTCAATTTTGGACATACTTAAACTTATCTTTAGTGACGTCGGCATTCCTCTCTCCGCGGAAAAAACTTCGGGACCCTCTACTTCATTAGAATTTCTAGGGATTTCTCTGGATTCAAATCTAATGCAAGCTTCTCTTCCCCCCGATAAACTTTCAAGAATTAGGTCTTTCTTGGAATCTTTTCCCTCCCTGCATTCCATTTCAAAGCGCGATTTGCTTTCGCTACTTGGACACCTAAATTTCGCCATGAGAATCATACCGCAAGGCAGGGCTTTCATCTCACGTCTGTTAACTCTGGCCCATTCCGCAGAAAAACTAAGCGATCAGATTCAACTAGACGAAGGCTGTTTGTCTGACATTAAATTCTGGAAAAGATTGCTTAACGATTGGAACGGCATTTCTTTCTTCTACAACGACGTTTTCGAATTATCGTTTCAACTCCAATTATTCACTGACGCGGCCCCTTCCATCGGCTTCGGGGGGTTCTTTCAAGGACAATGGTTCGCAGAAAAATGGCCTAATGACTTTCCTAAAACAGCATCCGACTTCATTTCATCCGCGCTTTACGAGTTATATCCTATAGCCGTTGCCAGTGTTATCTGGGGCCCACAGTGGTCACGTAAACGTATTACGATGCTCTGCGATAACGAAGCCACAGTCGCCATCATTAATAAAGGTAGATCATCTTGCAATACGATCATGCCTTTTTTGAGACGGTTAATTTGGCAATCTGTCGTTTTTAATTTCATCATTAAAGCTGAACACATACCCGGCCGCTGTAATGTTATTGCTGATTCTCTCTCTCGATTTCGATTTCAGACTTTCAGACAGCTGTGCCCATCAGCCAGCCCGGATCCTGCAACCTGCCCTCCCTTAGCAGACATGATACTAAACTAAACGACCTGCTTACGTCAGTGAAACATTACATTTCTAAAGGCGTTGCTCCCTCTACACTTAAAGCCTATACGTCGGCATGGTCTGCTTTTCTTATGTTTTGCTTCTCCTTCCAAATTTCCGTTTTTCCTATTCTTATTTCGACCGTTTGCTCCTTTCTTGTCTTTAATTTTGAAAATCGCAATCTTAAAATCTCTTCTATTCGCAGACTCCTCGCTGGCATCCAATTCTACGCGAAATATTATAATCCTAATTTCCAAAGCCTTTTTTCTGAACCATCCGTTCGTTTACTGCTTAAGGGGTTAGCCAAATCTTCCAACAAAATAACAGACAAACGCCTGCCAATTACCCTGCCTTTATTGCGTAGACTAATCACTTCCGTCCGCAATGGCCTTTTTTCTTCATACCTTAACATCCTTCTAGAGGCAGTGTTTCTATCTGCCTTCTATGGGTTTATGCGTCCAGGGGAATTTACTTCAGAATCTAATAAATTCGATCCAGCCCGCGGCATTTCCTTTTCCGATCTACGCTTCGGACCTAAATTCTTCACACTCTTTCTTAAGCATTCTAAAACTGATGCTCAAGGTTCCGGCGTCACTTTAACACTGTCAAAACTCGATAATAATTTCTGTCCCTTCACAGCTATGGTTAAATTTCTTAAAATCCGGCCTAGAACTCCTAAATACGCACCTTTATTTATATTACCGAATGGAGCACCCCTTTCCAAAGCTTGTTTCAGAACTCACTTAACCACTGTTATCAAAAGCTGCAGCCTATCCCCCTCCCTCTATACTGGCCATTCATTCAGGATCGGGGCAGCTACCGCAGCAGCTGAACGAGGAATCTCAACGTCAGCTATTAAGATCATGGGTAGATGGTCTTCTTCAGCATTTGAATCATACATCAGACCCGATTCAAAAACCATCCTTGAAGCCCAGCAAGCACTCCAATAACAAATCAGGTAAATTCCATACAATACTGGTGGTGGTGTTACGATAATGGCTTGCGTGGCCTCGTCTCCATGTGTTAGCCATTATGCTAGGTCTAACGTGGCTATATCTGTGTGGTCTATCGAGGCCTGTATATGTCCGGCCTATCGTGGCTATATCTGTGTGGTCTATCGAGGCCTGTGTAAGTCCGGCCTATCGTGGCTATATCTGTGTGGTCTATCGAGGCCTGTATATGTCCGGCCTATCGTGGCTATATCTGTGTGGTCTATCGAGGCCTGTATATGTCCGGCCTATCGTGGCCATATCCGTGTGGTCTATCGAGGCCTGTATATGTCGGCCTATCGTGGCTATATCTGTGTGGTCTATCGAGGCCTGTATATGTCCGGCCTATCGTGGCTATATCTGTGTGGTCTATCGAGGCCTGTATATGTCCGGCCTATCGTGGCCATATCTGTGTGGTCTATCGAGGCCTGTATATGTCCGGCCTATCGTGGCTATATCTGTGCGGTCTATCGAGGCCTGTATATGTCCGGCCTATCGTGGCTATATCTGTGTGGTCTATCGAGGCCTGTATATGTCTGGCCTAACATGGCTATATCTGCGTGGTCTATCAAGGCTGTTTACGTTCGATAAATTAAAAAAAAAAAAAAAAAAAAAAAAAAAAAAAAGTAAATAAATAAATAAATAAATAAATAAATAAAAAAAATAAAAAAAAAATTCCATCTAACGTTCATCATACTGACTATGGTAACTCCTTTCCTATCTTTCAGGAACATCAGGATTCACGACTGGTGCGTATACTTTTCATCTACCAATTTTGGGGGGAGGCTGGCCCCGTCCTGGTGGATCTTAATCCACCTACTTTTGGGGGTCGGCTGCGCCCCTGCCTTCGTCTTCAGGCAGGAGATGCAGATCCGCTACCCTCGGATTACGAACTATGGACGGGGCCTACGCCAAAGAACTTTACAATGCTTGCTGGGCTGCCAATAAAAATATGCTTGTTACATCACTTTATCTTCCGAGTCTTTCTGGTAGAAATGGAAGCTTTAGCTAAGTTCTGCCAGGAAGACTCAATCACTACGTCATTATTACCTTCATCTCTATCCAATCACGTCTTTATACTTTCTGTATAAAAGATGGTACTTACTCATGTTTGAGTTCGCAGATGCCGACGCGACATCAACCTCCACCCTCCCCACCACCACCAGGATGGTCCTGTCTATACCTTCTAGGGGGTCGGCTGCGCCCCTGCCTTCGTCTTCAGGCAGGAGATGCAGATCCGCTACCCTCGGATTACGAACTATGGACGGGGCCTACGCCAAAGAACTTTACAATGCTTGCTGGGCTGCCAATAAAAATATGCTTGTTACATCACTTTATCTTCCGAGTCTTTCTGGTAGAAATATAGTTTGTCAATATTATTTTAGGTTTTTACTAAGATATTATTGTTCTAAATATATATGGGCAAACGTCCCACCTGCAAATAAACAGGCAACCAAGTGAGTAATTATACATTTATCAATACAGAAACAAAGAAAAGGTGAGATGGATAGAGAAGGTTTTAAAAGAGTTAATAGATGGATAACGTGAATCAAAGTTTACAACAAAATCGGAACATTCCAGAATATACAATTTTACAATTTACTGCTTGCTGATCATTTAGCTTGACTCTATTACACCCCTACTTGACCTGCTCATGTGCTGCCCTAAGAGGTCATTGGCTACATTCACACTCATTCATCCATATTAATTATGTCTATAAATGTGCAAATACTGAATCAGATCACTTGTATTTGACATCGTCCATTGAGCTCAACCTTTGTGATGCTTCTCTTTCTTTACACACTCCTGCTTTTCCATCAACTTAATACAGAAGCAGAAAAGTCTCTTTGCCGAATGATGGGAGACCCGAAGTACCCGCTGCTTTCCAAGAATGGAGACGTAACTATTGGAGCACTTTTTCCAATCCGGAGCATAGAGACATTACCTTCATTTGAGTTTACAAAAAAACCTCAGCTTCTATCATGCTCCAGGTTTGTTACATTTCAACACTGAAAATATATAATATACATTGCAGCAAATGAATAACTTTATTTTATAGCAGCAACATAATAATGTCTGGAATGTGTTGAACCACATGTGAATTTTTTTTTAAAAAATGCTGTACATCTTCTACTTTTCTATTGTATTTATCTGTTCACTTGTTTAATGCTTTCACAGTGTGAATCTAAGAGGTTTTCGAATGGCTCAGACCATGATTTTTGCCATTGAGGAGATTAACCAAAGTGAAAGTTTGCTCCCAAATGTTTCTATTGGTTATCGAATCTATGATAGCTGTGGTTCACGACTGTCTTCTATGAGTGCAACTATGGCATTGATGAATGGTCCAGAGTCTTCTGTAAGAGACAGATGCAATGGACAGTCTCCTATACATGCTATCATAGGAGAAACAGAGTCTTCTGCCACAGTGATTCTGTCCAGAACTACAGGAACTTTTAAAATTCCAGTGGTAAGGAGAAATAATAGTAAAAACATGATACTCTCTATACTGATGACCTACTGTATCACTGTTTCTTGTTCTTTTTCAGATAAGTCATGCAGCCTCATGTGAATGTCTCAGTAATAGGAAAGATTACCCTTCTTTCTTCAGGACTATTGCTAGTGATTACCACCAGAGCAGAGCACTTGCATACATAGTCAAGCACTTTGGCTGGTCTTGGGTGGGAGCTGTGAACAGTGACAATGACTACGGAAACAATGGAATGGCCATATTTCTGAATACAGCCCAAGAGGAAGGGATTTGTGTGGAATACTCTGTGAAATTCTACCGAACAGAGCCTGACAAACTCCAAAAAGTGGTAGAGACAATAAAAAAAAGCACAGCAAAAGTAATTGTTGCATTTCTTACCACTTCTGAGATGTACATACTACTCAAGCAGCTAAGTATTCAAAACATTACAGGCCTCCAAATGATAGGCGTGGAGTCATGGATAACCGCAAAGTATTTGCTAATTCCAAATAGTTTTCATGTGCTGGGAGGGTCATTGGGGTTTGCAGTGAGAAAAAATGATATTGAAGGTTTTTCAGATTATGTTATAAAATCATTCTGGGACACAGCTTTTCCATGCTCACAGAGTGAGACAAATTCTTCTCAATATGCATCACGTTGCACTGTAAATCAGGATCTGTTTGTGCTGAGAAACTACAATGAAGATATACCTGAACAAAGATATGCAAGCAATGTCTACAAAGCAGTATATGCTGTGGCTCATTCACTACACAAATTACTCAAATGTAAAGAGAGTTGTGAAAAATACTTGAAAATACAACCACAGCAGGTAAACAAATAATACAAAAAAATGAGTGTTATACTTTTAGCAAGTAGGAGCAAGAGAATAACCCCATTTCTGTTTAAGTGTTTAAAATGTCTTCTTTTCTCAATAGGTTGTTGAGGCTCTGAAAAAGGTAAATTTCACTGTAAAGATTGAAGACCATGTATGGTTTGACAGCACTGGTGGCGTAGTAGCCCGATACGAAGTTGTAAACTGGCAGCAGGACTCAGATGGATCAATCCAGTTTAAACCAGTGGGATACTATGATGCCTCACTTCCCCCTGACCAGCGCTTTGTGCTCAACACTGAAAACATACTATGGGCTGGAGGACAGCTGGAGGTAAATGGCACTAACATGTTTATCCTACTGGGGGAGCAAAATGTCTAAATACTTGCATTGACCAGAAAGGCCATTATAGATACCACACGTGTATTTTTAAAAATATATATATATTTTTTTTTATCTGAACAGTGTCTTACACCATTCCTCATGGCACTGCATCCTTTAAATTTTAAGACACAAAATATACAAATGTATGCTGTATGATTCCACATTGGTTTGAAATAAGCTTATGTGACTTGCATCTTCAAGAATCAACTGAAAATTGGAATTGATCCTTGATGGGCTATTATATCTACAGGCCAGACCAAATTGCTTGTAAACAATTTGCAATTATTCATCGTGGACCGATTGTTAAATATGCTTATAGATTATTACAGTACGTTGCATTTTTTAAAATAATATTAACATAGTTATCAGTGTCTGATAAATTGCAGATAATGTTGTGATTGTGAGAAAACCACAATAAAATATAGGCTAAATAAAATAGTATTAGACACACATATATGATACATTAAAAAATCTATTTACACATGAGTGCAAAGAAGATCATTATTTGATGTGCTTTGTAAAGGTGTTGTTGTTCAAATTTAAAGATGCCTGCTGATGCGTGCAAAAAGACGACGTGCAACAATAAGTTCAAAAGATCAAAAGTTTTTGATCGGTAAGATTTTTTATGTTTTTAAAAGTCTCTTCTGCTCACCAAGGCTGCATTTATTTGATTAAAAATACAACAAAAAAAAGTAATATTGTTAAATATTATGACAATTTAAAATAACTGTTTTCTATTTTAATATATTTTAAAATGTAATTTATTCCTGTGATCGAAGAAAATTTTTCAGTATCATTACTCCAGTCTTCAGTGTCTGAAGACTGTGTACACTGACACTGAAGACTGGAGTAATGATGCTGAAAATTCTGCTTTGATAGTGGATTTTACCGATAACTGGGTTTGATCATACTTGCCGATAACCGATTAATCAACTGATATTTTTTTCAATAATCAATATAAATGGATACTTGATAAAAAAACAAACACAACACTCCAAGTAAAACAGTGCTGAACTGAGATGTGCTAAAGAAGCTCTACAGAACGAATTCTACAGAAAATAATTTAAACATTAAAATATTACAGGTCAAATGTGTGTTTCTTTAGCTATTCCCTAGAAACATTTGCAAATTTCATTGGTAACACTTTTCAAGTCCCATTTGTTAACAAGGATGTATTAGCTAGCTTTCATATACTATTTGCATTATGCAATACACATTTTTACAGCATGTATTCAAATTTGAGCAATACAATTGTACCTTGATCATTCATGTTAATTCAAAGTACATTAACTAAGGTTAACAGATAAAATAAAAAATACAGCTGCACGCATTGATACGGGGCCAAGCCCCTGAAGCAGCTGCAACAGCAGTGCAGAGCAGGAAGAGCAAAAACAGCAGAAATTGAACATACATGAAAAAACAGCTGGTTCAGAAGTACAGGTGAAAATGAACTCAAAATGAACAGAAGTTCAGATGAGAATGAACACAGAATGAACAAAAACATACTTATTTCTAATCCAAGAGAAAGAAAGATTAGTACAACGCTTGAATAATAAAGGAATCAAAATTACACAATATTCCACACAATTTTTCTAAAGTCATCCCACAGTCATTCAAACCCACTATCTCTGGATCAAATGCCTGTCACTTATCTTGTTGCGCCACTGGGAAGACGTGCAGTCACCAAAATGTCGATGTTCCATAATTCAAGTGAGAATCAACTCAAAATGAATAATTTTTACATGCACCACATGTCTTATTTATTGAGTTCCTTCTCAGATAGACACCATGTCTGGAACTGAAGCATCTTTGCACTACTTCTGGCCACAGTACCAGTACCAGACTGCTACCTGTAGCAGTCTGGGCACATGCCACACAGAATTCGAACCCACAACCAGAATGGTTCGGGGCTCATGGCACGTGGTTTAGCAGCTTGCGCCACTCAGTTGACACTGACTTACCAAACTGCAGAGGAAAGGCTTCAGTGTAAGAATTAGCACACAAAAGCATGTTAATCTTAATGCTAATGTAGCTAATGGTTAACATGATAGCTGAAGAGCCACAATGCATTCGTAAAATTTACCATAGTAAATTTGGAGTCTGCAACTCAGTCCCTCTAGCGCCACAAACTGTCCAAGGTTTCACACATATTTATGCTAATAACTTTTGAATCATAAGGGCTAGAAACTAAATTCTTTTCCCCCGATTCCGTAGCTCAAGACAATTCGATTGCACTCTATGACGTCATTTTCCGTCATGTAAATTTGTCCGCCATTTTGAATTGTCCAAAAAAACTACTTTTTCGAACTCGTCCTAGACGGTTTGTCCGATTTGCAAGAAAATTGAACCAGATCATCTCCAGACCATGCTGACAAAAATTAATGGAATTCATGTTGATTTGTCAAACCGTTCGCGAATACCACGCAAACTAATATTAAGTAGCGCTTGCAAAAACAGACGTAAGGCTGTATCTCCGCAATACTTTATCATATTCAGACCAAACTTGGTACAAGTCATCACAGCCATGACCTGAGGCTACATGCTGCGTTTCGGCGCAGTGCCACCTACTGGTCCGACGATACGAAAAATGGCTATTTTTGCTTATAACTTCTGAACGGTTTGTCCAAAAATCATACAATTGGTCTCGTTAGATTCAGAGCAACATGTTGAGTCGACTGATATCCAATTTTACCATATTGGCCATTTTGGCTGTCGGCCATTTTGAATTTTGTGCTAAAATGCTGTATTTTAAGAACGCAAGAACGGATTGTTACAAAACTCGGTATGGGTCATCAGCATGATGCCCTGAATGAGCCTGAGAAGTTTCGAACCAGTGGTAAAATTACATTTTCAAATGCTTATAACTCTGGGTGTGGTTGACTAATTTTCACGAGAGTCATCTTATTAGGTTCCTGATCCTTGCAGAGTCAGTGTACGGTTTGTGTAGCGTTGTGTACGGTTTGTGTAGCGTTGTGATTTAGCTCTTAACCCCCTGGGGTCGGCGGTCGCGAAATTTGTGAGCAAAGTGAAGGCCCATGAAATTACCTTCGGCTCTGGAGTCAAGTAATGTTGATGGTGAGGACTTCTCAGTGGAGATCCCACCCGATAGTAGCCTCTTCATTACTACCAGGCTTGCTCTTTTACTGGACACGAGTGTAAGAAATGTCCCGTGCCCCCAAAGTAAAGACAAAGTCCTCGGGATCTCCGCCTCTCTCTCTCCTTCCAGGAAAGCCGAGCTCTCCCCACCTGCATGGGCTCATGATCGACGACGGGGCTGCCCGTGTTCTCCTCGCTGGCCAATCAACCCTCTGCGCCTCTGGAGGTGCGGATTGGGCGAGTGTACCGCTCCATGCAGTTGAGGCGAGCATCCACTCGTAGAGCCAGATCGATAAGTCCGTTGAGATTCTGGGGAAGGTCCAGGATGTATATCTCCTTTTGAACACGGTCGGCCAGCCCATGCAGGAACATATCCCACTGCGCCTCCTCGTTCCACTGGCACTCTACCACCAACGTGCGGAACTCAGTGGAGTAATCGGCAACAGAACGATCACCTTGCCTGAGGTCCACGAGCAGTCTGGCAGCTTCCTTGCCCGCCACAGCACGATCTTCCGTGCGGAATCTTCCGTCTCAAAAGTCCTGGGCTGTAAGGAGAAATGCATTGAACTCCTGGTAAGAAAGGCTCTGCAAAAATTAGGCTCACCAGCATAGCTCTCAGGAACGGGTAGGTGTGGCTCAGGTCGATTACTCGGCTCCGGTGGTGTGGGGGGAACTGGTGGTGTGGGTGGCGCAGTGGGATTACTCAGAAGTTGGACCTATTGGGTGAGCTTGGACACCTGCATCACCAGCGCTTGCACAGCACGCCCTGTGCTGGTGATACTCTCCTGCTGCTGGTCCATGTGAGAAAGACTGTGATTGATGAATTCAGTCAGTGAGGTGGAACTTTCTGCTTCCATGACAGGTCAGATCGTTATGTCACGTAAAGTAAAGGCGGAAGCAATTGCAAGTAAAAGGCTCTTTATTAGAACAATGGTTGACTCAGGATGTAGCACAGCAGATCGCAGAATGCAGATCGCAGACAGCAGACAGCAGACAGCAGATCGCAGACAGCAGCAGAGCGGTGACGCAGGGACTGATATGGGCAATCTCCGGGGAATGAAGTATCCGAGTGGTGAGATCGTGATGGAAGAGAATCAGAGTCCAGAGAACGGGAACACATGAGGAGAACAGGGAACAGGCAGTGACACCAGGAAGCTTCAACAACAATCTGACAAACACAAGACAAAAGACAAGGCATTAAATAGGCTGGTTGATGGAATGCAGCTGGCGCTGATGAGGGAATCAGGTAATCAGCGGTAACGCCCACACGAAACACTCAGTACGAACACCACACACACACACACACAAGACGAGAGAGAGAGACAGTGGATCTAACAACCGTGACACTTTTATTTGTGTACACTCATAATAAAAACAAAATGTTGTGTTTTTCATAAAATAAAGAAAATAAACATGATGCGAGTTCTGCCGTCTCTCTCAATGTGAAACTCATTCTGAAACGCGACAGAAAATGACCTGTAACGCAGCGAATGTTTGTCACACAGACTTGAGGCGTATGTCTATACAACACTTGGAGTCTCTATTTTTAAAGTATGTTTAATTATATAAATTATATATATATATATATATATATATATATATATATATATATATATAATTATATATAAATTATATAAAAAACAAATATTCTCGGTTTAAATAATCCATATGAAAGCAGCGGCATGTACAGTTTCTCAAACGCGTCCTAATTAACTCTAATGTGACCACACCCACGTGCACATGAGCCATTGACATGCAAATGATCCATGCGGAGGAACGCAGACCTGTAAACGCCCCATCACCTCAAAACAAAGAATCAGAAACTTCTCTAACTTACTCCTCTCTGCTTTTCATCGAGTTTGGAAGACTGTGTTTGTGCTGTGTTGTTTCACTTGGATTTACCTCAGAAGAATTAGAAGAACTCGATTTGAAGATGAGAAGATTTTTAAGGTTAGACATGTTAAACTGGTGGTGCCAGATTAAAATGTATGTTATGAAATGAGATTGGAGTAAAAACATGAAGCCTAATGTCTTACATGTATATGTATCTATATATAGACAGAAACATGTTGAAATTTGAACTAGACTGGTAGGCAACCTTTCAATGCTAAATGTATATAGATGTCCGACACAAGGACGTTTTTATATTCTATAATAAAACACAGCATGATAAAAGTAGGCTAGTATGAGTGTATACTATGGTGAATATTATAATGTTAAGAACCGTGTTTACTGTTAAAAACCGTGTTTGTGGATATCTGCTCAAACGTAGATGTATAATATGGTAACAATAATTAGTTTAATAGTTTGGAGCGGCTTGATCGCTTCAGTAAATGTTCTCTGCACGCATTTTGCGTTTGAAAAGCAAAACGCGCCAAACAATAGGCTTCATTTTTTACTACAAATGTTTATTTTCGTTATGACATTATGAAATGAGATTGAAGTAACATATGATAATCAATATATTTTTCTCTAGTGCAGTGTTACTGAAGTGTTCATTTTTAACAATTTATAGGCCGCCTGCTATAGGCTATTGTTATTATTTTATGCAGCACAGCACATAGCTTATGCCTACAAGGCACAACAAACCTATATTCTCACACAAAACATGTCTTGCAAATTTTAAATCAATATATTGTCTTATCTGAATGAGTTGTCAGGATGATTTTCACATAGTTTTGGAGCAAATATTCTAGGCTACGTGATACAATTTTCAAAAGTCTTGTGAAGAAATAATCAATATGGGTTTTATGACCTTATTTCAGTGAATTTTTTTTTGTTGTTTTTACTCATTTGTTTATTTTCAAAAAATAAATGTCATTATCTCAAAACTACAAACTTTTACATACATGCTGCTGACATATTATTGTAGCAGAGTTTGTGCTTAATACAGTGTAATCAGACTTTAGCCATTAAAATGTCACAAGTAACAGAAATAAGCACAAATGTCAGAGCATGTCAGAACACCTCCAGGGCCCAGAAAACACCTCAGACCCCAGAGGGTTAAAAAACATTTTCCAATATCTTCGAAACTGTTAGACCAATCGAGACAAAACCACCGTCAGAAGTTTGGAAACATAGGTCGCTGGCCGCACATTAATGTCCAAATGCGAAAATATTGATAGTAAGGGGTAGTAAAAAAAAGTCAGGTGTCAGTAATTTTTTACGTGTTTTTTTCATATAAACGTCTATAACTCTGAAGCGAATTGAGATATTTTCACCAAAATTGACACACAGATGTATGGGCCGATGACACATAAAAAAAATGGTGGGACTGAGCCTCTTGGTGGAGCTATATAATAGAACAAAACATTAAATTCCCATTGACTTCAATACAGTACTGTGATATAAAATGCTATACTTTATGAACGCATTAGCATATCGTTACGAAACTTGGTATGAGTCATCGGCACCATGCCTTGAAGGTACTCAAAAAGTTTCAGGGCAGCGCCACCAAAATTTTCAAAAATGCTAATAACTTTTGAATAAATCTGCCTATTGTGATGTCACTGGTCTTAATAGATTCCCTGGGTCACGCCGAGAACATAGATACCAAGTGTACCTTATTTGGCCGAACTTCCTGTCCGCCATCTTGATTTTCATTCAATACCTCCTTTTTCTAACTTTTCATAGACCGTTTGTCCAATTTTCACCAAAATCGAGTCGTATCATCTCCAGACTGTGCAGACTAAAAGTTATGGATTTCGTGTCGATAGATGAAACTGTTTTCGTATACCGCAGCAGCAAAGTTGAGTTGTAATTGCGCCACTTATTGGTCGAAAGTGATAATCCATTAAATCATATTTTTAATTACTGTTTAAATGATTTTTCACCCATTCCGCCAAAAATCCTCTTTAACTGTCTTTAATTGCTCATTGTTGCAGTTGGTCTGACACTTTCAGCCATGTTGGCATGTCTTGTCGTCTTCTTGTGCTTGGCCCCGATAATTGCTGCTTGCAGCTATATTTATTATTATTATTATTATTATTATTATTATTATTATTATTATAAACTTGGCTACATTTAAAAAAAAGTAAAACAAAATAACGTCATTAATCTGTATTTTTCTAAACAAACAGGTTCCGAAACGTTATTAATACAGAAGGAATACAGGAAAAGAAACATTAAAATAGGCTACTGATTCTGCTCAGAGTGAACCGATGGATTTTTTTTTTTTTTTTTTTTTTAATCCCTGGAAAAAAATATAATATAGATGGTACTTTTAAGTGGCCAATGATTATGAATATTAGGCCTATTCAAATATCAGAAATATTTGGAAAAAAAATGTAACTGAAAAAATATACTCATAACATGTCTGAACAGGTGATGTCTGTGGCAAAGACAGACATTAAAATGCAATATAAATTGATGTTAGACTTACATAAGTCACATTTTCGTCATTGTGTCCTTGCAAAATTACTTTTAGGCTATTTAATAAATGTCAAAGAAATGCGTTAACTTCACAGTGTGAATAATTCCACA
This sequence comes from Squalius cephalus, assembly GCA_022829025.1. Lineage (NCBI taxonomy): Eukaryota > Metazoa > Chordata > Actinopteri > Cypriniformes > Leuciscidae > Squalius > Squalius cephalus. The sequence goes on from CM040798.1 coordinate 20,741,171, forward strand.
ATGTGGTAATTAAGGTTGCTAAAATGGGATGGGATATTTGCACTTCACTAAAAATTCACTAGTGGCATTCACTAAAAAGTTATTGTAACCATGTTTTATTATAACAGTTTTACGCTACAGTAATGTTCAAACGCCCATGACAAGCAAGTAAAAACCATTAATAACTGAATCATTAATATTTTATTTTTATTTTAGCAGTACATAAAACATATACTTGTGGTAAATGTGGTTCTCACACGTTTATGAGCTCTGTCCCTTTCTCTGTGATGCTCATTCTTAATGGCCACATCTGTACAATATATTTATATTTTTAATGCCACTGAAAAAAAATCGAATATAAATAATTCATAATTTTACATATTTTTTAAATGATTTAAAAAAAAAATTTGTGTCCCTAAAAATGTCATCATTTAATGTTTCAGTTAAGCAATACTCTGTTTTCTTTGTAGAAGCCAAGGTATGTGTGCAGTGAGAGCTGTCCTCAAGGCACTAGGAAGGCTGCACAGAAAGGAAGACCTGTCTGCTGTTATGACTGTATTCCATGTGCAGAAGGAGAAATCAGTAATGAGACAGGTAATCTTCAGCCCATCTCACAGTTTCACAGACAATTGGTTATTTCCTTTTTTGTGTTTTCATTCTGCTCTTGCAGTTTCGGCAATGTCTTAGCAAAGAGTTCATGAATCATTTTCTTTTGGTTTGTAACTATAGTGATCACAACTTCCTTTCCAGATTCAAATAACTGCAAGCAGTGTCCAGACGAATACTGGTCTAATGCTGAGAAAAATAAATGTGTACTAAAGGCTGTAGAATTTCTGTCATTCAAAGAAGTTATGGGTATAGTGCTAGTCTTTTTCTCACTGTTTGGAGTAGGATTAACTGTGCTGGTGGCCATCCTGTTTTACAGCAAGAAGGACACCCCCATAGTAAAAGCCAACAATTCAGAGCTGAGCTTTCTGCTGCTCTTCTCATTGACTCTGTGTTTCCTCTGTTCACTTACTTTCATTGGTCGGCCCACTGAGTGGTCTTGTATGTTGCGTCACACAGCATTTGGGGTCACTTTTGTTCTCTGTATCTCCTGTGTTCTGGGGAAAACAATAGTTGTGTTAATGGCCTTCAAGGCTACACTTCCAGGAAGTAATGTCATGAAATGGTTTGATCCTGTACAACAACGACTCAGTGTTCTTGCCTTTACACTTATACAGGTTCTAATCTGTGTGCTTTGGTTAACAATATTTCCTCCATTTCCCAACAAAAATATGAAATATTATAAAGAAAAGATCATTCTTGAGTGTAGTCTGGGTTCTACTATAGGTTTCTGGGCTGTTCTGGGTTATATTGGCCTACTTGCCATTTTGTGCATTATTTTGGCTTTTTTGGCTCGCACACTGCCTGATAACTTTAATGAAGCCAAATTCATCACATTCAGTATGCTCATATTCTGTGCTGTATGGATCACATTTATTCCAGCTTATGTCAGTTCACCCGGAAAATTTACTGTAGCTGTGGAGATTTTTGCCATTTTAGCTTCAAGCTTTGGTTTACTAGTCTGCATTTTTGCACCAAAATGTTATATACTCCTGCTTAAGCCTGAACAAAATACAAAACAACATATGATGGGAAAGGTTCTGTCGAAGTCCTATTGAGAGAGAAGATAACATGTCTATAATGACATTGCAATGGTGTAATTGTAAAGTAATTTCTTAGGGTAGAAAAAAAAAACAGTGAAATTATAAAAGCTTTGACACATAAATGACTGGCCACATGATAACATTATTTTATTTGTACATAATGGGTCCAGATTGACCCTGACAAACTTATAAACTGTTTAAACAAACTCAATTTTAACAGAATGAAAGAGTTCCCAAAATCTCTGTGATGTTTGTATTTTTGTATTAAAACATCAAAAACAATTATTATTATTATTTTTTTTTTTTTTTTTTTTTTTTTACAAAAGTGCACTGAAAACTAAAACTATTACAACTTTTGCTTAAATAATGGGGAAATATACTCTTGTTCCATATAGTTATAGGGTGTGACTTTGCATGCTGTAAATTAAAGTGGTGCTTGTTATCTTCTTGTTCCATGTAGTTACAGGGTAAAGGTCTGCATTCCCGATCAGAATTCTTGCAGTGCAGGCTTAAATTTCCGAATAAAAGAAGGTAGCGCTCGGTAACTCTGATGTACTTTGGATGGGAGCGGACGTTCAGACAATAGCCTGTCTGCTTCCGACATCCTTTTACAACAGCGTATCCATGCTTTAATTTACTTTTCTAATATATATATATATATTTACAAATTCTGCACTGAGCAACCAGGCAAATTACTTTTTTTGCATCCCAGTCACAACTGCACCTTAAAAGAGGGCATTCCTTCTTTGGTCAGCTTTTGAACGAGAGACGCTGAACTCATCATGACATTCTTTTCTTGTATGGATGTTAAATAGTTCTGTTAAAAAGTGATTTCATTTCGCAAAAGCTATAGGCCTATAAGCCAATGATCTTCGTTCATTCATATTTTGTGTATTTTTTTTCTCTGTGACATTTTTTCTACTGTCTTGACAATAAAATGTAAAAGAATTTTGAATCTTGACAAGAAGAATAAAAATAACAAATAGCTACCATTTTTGTATAACCTACATTTTATATTTGTTATAATAAATCTCTCTCTTTCAGTAGGGCTAATTTAAATGTGAGATTCTGGAAACAAGATATAAATTTTGTGTGATCGGTCTGGTCAGGAAGAAAATCATTGTAAGCAAATAGCACGTAAACACAGAGTGAATTTTAAGCGGGTGTGTGCAGAATAGAATCTAGCGGGAGAGGGACGAACAAAACAGTCCCGTGCAGACCTCTTATTACAGGATAACTGTGACATTACGGGCTGTAAATTAAAGTGGTGCTTGTTACCCTCTTTTTCAATGTAGTTACAGGGTATGTACAATAAAAATACATACACACAATCTTGTATCACTGGTTTGGAAACCTTTATTGGAAAAACAACTTAATTCAAACCAGATTTACAACTCTGCCCTACAAAGGCAAAAAACCTTAACTCGCTAGAATGTGGAACTGAGAAAAATGACTTTAAAGATTTTTAGTTGTCCTGCCAAATTAATTATAGGTAGGACACTGGAAATCTGTCAATTAGATGTTTTAGTAAGGAAAATTATCTACATAAAATAATCTTGAGCTCAAACTTGACTTTTGACCACTATTTTAAAGTTACTGTACTCTGCCTTTGTATTGTCAGCAAAAAGTGAGAGGTCATGCCAAGGTAAAAGGCAGTAACTTCCATATTATCAATATTTGGTTGCTGATCACCATTAACAAAATCATTATAGTAACACCTGTATAAAATCTAGTGATCATGGCATTTATTTTGTATGATTTACAATTACTTATAGCCATCTACTTATTGCTATCCTGTGCTTTGGTTGCATTCTGATGGCATTATTAATACATTAGACATGACAAAATACCTCCATATCTTCAATTGGTACCGAGTGGCATAAGACTTGGTAAGCGTGCTTTCAAAATGATCACGATAAAACAGATCGTCGCGCACCTTCGACCTGGGGGCTGTTTTATAGCGGTGGATCTGAAAGACGCTTACACTTTCACATTGAGATAGCCCCTCATCACAGGCGCTTCCCGAAATTCGTGTTCGAAGGTGTCGCGCTCCTCGTACGTTCACGAAAAATGCAGTGCTTTCCCCTTTGAGACTCAGTGGCTAGCTGTACGGTGTACATTTTAGGACATCCTCAGACCTCAGACATATGAAGACAAGGCATCATGCCTCAGACTAAAAGGCTTCAGTCATTGGACAAAACGGCATCGCGCCTCAGACTGAAAAGCTTCAGGTCTCAGGAAAAACAATGTCAGGTGTCAGGTCCGTACAATTAGGAATCAGACGAATCAGCCTCAGACAAAAAGGCATCAGACATAAAGGCATCAGACAAAAAGGCATCAGACTAAAAGGCATCGGACGAAAAGGACTCAGACTAAAAGGCATCAGACAAAAAGGCATCAGACTAAAAGGCATCAGACGAAATGGACTCAGACTAAAAGGCATCAGACAAAACGGACTCAGACTAAAAGGCATCAGACATAAAGGCATCGGACGAAACGGACTCAGACCAAAAGGCATCAGACGAAACGGACTCGGATGGAGTTTGGAGATTCGCATTGCCGCGCCCCATATGACGTCACATGTACGCGGTTCATAGCTCGAAAGAATGCTTTAACTCCATGATAGTTTGCCAACATACAAACTAGCTAGTTGAAATAAGGCATCTAAGTTTTTAAATGTGCAAATAAAACTTGCGAAATGCATGTTCTCTTCTGTAAACAACTTAATTAGTGTAACATTTCAATAAAGCAGTGATTTTAAGCAGTGATTTTAACACTGTTTCAACATTTAATTAAAGCATATAATATATACATAGCATATATATATATATATACAGGCCAACATTTTTTAAACATATACAATTTTTTTTTTCTTTTAACACAAAAAGTTTTTAACCCTATACAAATATGGGATACATGCTAGGACAGAGAGAATGTTTTTGAAAGAAGTTTCTTCTGCTCATCAAGCCTGCATTTATTTGATCAAAAATACAGAAACAAAATGTAATATTGTGATATATTATTACAATTTAAAATAATTGGTTTTCAATTTATTATACTTTAAATTATCATTTATTTCTGTGATGCAAAGCTGAATTTTCAGGATCATTACTGCAGTCTATCACATGATCCTTTAGAAATCATTCTAATATGATGATTCATTATCAAAGTTGGAAACAGTTCTGCTGCTTAATATTTTTTCATAACCTGTGATACTTTTTTAGGATACTTTGATGAATAAAACGTAAAAAAAAGAATAAAAAAGAAGCAAATATTTAAAAAATATAAATCTTTTGTAACAACAATATACACTGGTCAGTAATTTGGGGTCAGTAATTTTTTTTCTTTCTTTTTTTGAAATAAATCAATACTTTTATTCAGCAAGGATGTGTTAAATTGATAAAAAGTTAGTAAAGAAGCAGGGGCGGATCACCCCAGTTGGCAGCAACGAATTAAAAGTTATGGCCAATTTAATTAAATTCAGTATATATACGTCTGCCATATGTTGCCACCCCTCAAAAATTCCTGCACCCCTCTCGCCACACCATAAATATTTTTCTAGATCCGCCCCTGTTCAGAAGATTTATATTATTAGTAGAATTTTTTTTTTTTTTTTTTAATAAATGCAGTTCTTTTTAACCTTTTATTCATCAAATATATTAGGCAGCAGAACTGTTTCCAACACTCATAATAAATCAGAATATTAGAATGATTTCTAAAGGATCATGTGATAGACTGGATGTCACATGTGACACTGAAGACTGAAGTAATAATGCTGAAAATTCAGCTTTGCATCACAGAAATAAATGATAATTTAAAGTATAATAAATTTATAACCAATTATTTTAAATTGTAATAATATATCACAATATTACATTTTGATCAAATAAATGCAGGCTTGATGAGCAGAAGAAACTTCTTTCAAAAACATTAAAAATAGTAATGTTTCCAAACTTGTGGCCTGTACTGTATATATATACACTAATTATGTTGAAGAGAACATGCATTTCGCGAGTGCATGTTTTAACATTTAATTAAGGCATATATATATATATATATATATATATATATATATATATATATATATATATATGCTTTAATTAAATGTTACACTAATTATGCTGTATGCAGAAGAGAACATGCATTTCACGAGTTTTATTTGCATGTTTAAAAAGTTAGATGACATATTTCAACTATAGCTTGTATGTTGGCAAACTATCGTAAAGCGTTTTTTTTTTTTTTTTTTTACTTTTATTGAATATGTATAAGATAACAAGCGGATATAAACAGGGGCGTAAATTTCATCTAAATGTTGGGGGGGACAATAAACATAACATTCCTCACGAGCAATTTTTTGAAGGGGACACCAATAATATAGGCAAAATTGTACTTTCTATGGATATGTGTGTACACAGAGGAAAGCCTTACTGCTATTATTAGTGTAGCTAGACCATTCCATTATCCTTCTTCTCAAAGTTTATCTCTGGTTCATTGAAAAAGCTGACTAAATTGACCAAAATATTCTTCAATGGTGTGCAAAATTGACAAAAAAAATGATGGTTGATGATTAATTCAGGGATTTTATCGATAACGATAATTAGACAATATTTTGATGAGTGTGTTATTGTGCTGGTAACTTGGCATGTTTAGGACTGCCGAGGACAGCCGACTCCTAAAGTTTTTGATATTCTTCATATTCTGTGTGGCGGTTCAGTTCACAGCAGTGACAGAAATCATTTTTCCAATAAGTTTCAATAGATTTTTACCTTCATTGGCATTTTTACCTTATAAATGTATTTTTAAACCTAAATATATGCATGCATCATCTTTTGTGTCAATTTCATACATTAAATTAAATTATAATAATAAGTCACAATAGGGCTGTTACCAATCAAATTAAATAATATCAACAAAATCTTTGCAATGGAGAGGAAACACAAAAGTTGCATTTGAAATGGCATTTAGATTTTACACAGACATAAATAATGTTTTGTTTAAAACATAAAACGTTGAATATTGATATGTAAAATTATTTAAAACATGAAAAGATACTTTAAATGTGAAATTAAAACCGCCAGTAGGTGGCAGCAATTCATTGTTAATGAGTGAGTCATTGTGATTCAACTGATTCGTTCAAAAAGCTGATTCATAATTCAGTAAGGAAATACCTCAGTGTTTCTCAGAGACGCAAATACAGTGCTTTGGCTTAGTTTACAACTATTTTCATTGGCGAAATAGAGTTAAAACAGGCAATATGGTGTCTAAAAGTAAACTTTTCAATTATCAATTTATTAAATCACATTTATTATTATGTTAATATCTGGAGAAAAACTGCACTCTTTGTGTGATATTATATTAGATTAAATATATTAAATGATATAAACTGACTAAATCACACAGTGAAAGCGTGAAAATCTAAATGCGCACCCGCACTTGTCTAATCTATAAGACTACACAAAGTGTATGCGTACACTCTTTGGGTGTGTGTGTGAGGGAACGGTTTTAAACAGGTAACGTTTAACGCACAGACTGTATAAAACAAGGTTATAATCGCCAACATAGCGAGGCGGACTACATCGGTGACAAAAGTAAGTGATTGGTTATCATAACATTTTATGTCAATGATTTATTAATGACGCAGACGCAGCATATTCTGTATTAAAGAGAAAATAATCACTTCATCCGAGGTTTAAAGTAAATAAAATAGCCTTGACTTACTGGAGTTTATTGGAGTTGTTTGTGATGAGGTAAAAGGGGAGCGGGCAGTGGACCGAAGCACTGAGGCAAGGGAGGGGGGACTCAAAATTTTAAAACATTTATTTGTATTTGCCCCGTTTGCATTTTTATTGTTTTACTACTTAAACAATTATTTTAAGTATATATCATTATATTATTTACAATACACATATTTTAATTATATTTTTAGGAGGGGACAACCCTCAGATAGGGGGGGTTCTGACCCCCCCGACCCCCCCGCGATTTCCGCCTATGGATATAAAGGACATATAACTTCTACAGGAATTAAATTATATCAAGTATATGTAAAGCTTCACATATATAAAATAAATAAATAAATAAAAGACATACACAGAGGAAACATTATGCATCAGTAGTATTGTCAAAAATATCATCATAATCAACCTTAGAGACTTCAGAAATGTATCAAGTAAAGCGTTCTTTCGAGCTATGAACCGCGTACATGTGATGTCACATGGGGCGGGGCAATGCGAATCTCCAAACTCCATCTGAGTCTGTTTCGTCCGATGCTTTTATGTCTGATGCCTTTTAGTCTGAGTCCGTTTCGTCTGATGCCTTTTAGTCTGAGTCCGTTTCGTCTGATGCCTTTTAGTCTGAGTCCTTTTTGTCCGATGCCTTTTTGTCTGATGCCTTTATGTCTGATGCCTTTTTGTCTGAGGCTGATTCGTCTGATGCCTAATTGTACGAGACCTGACACCTGACATTGTTTTTCCTGAGACCTGAAGCTTTTCAGTCTGAGGCGCGATGCCGTTTTGTCCAATGACTGAAGCCTTTTAGTCTGAGGCATGATGCATTGTCTTCATATGTCTGAGGTCTGAGGATGTCCTAAAATGTACACCGTATAGCTGACACTACTTAGAGACGACTAAAGGCCAATTTATACTTCTGCGTCGAGTGTACGCCGTAGTGTACGTCGTAGGCTACGCACGTAGGTGACTCCGTCGTGAGCATTTATACTTCTGCGTTATGTTTGTGTTGCTCTACAGTTACACCACCGAGACGCTAGTTGGCGGGGGCGGGTTTTAATTTTCCACTGTGTTTAGATTCCTCGCGGCTGTTTTGAGTTTAGGCTACTAGCGTCTGAAAGAGAGTGGATCATGTTGGAGTTGGAGCTTATCGAGGTGGAAAAACAGTTTTAGTGAAATCACTAAAACTAAAAGGCAGAAACGAGAGAAGGCGTCGGAGGAGATGGTACGTGCGACCTGTGAACCTGTTGACGGTTGAACCGAATTTAAAAATGACGGGCGGTTCAGAAGAACACGCCGGAAATGTGTGGGAGGAAATGCGATGCTACCAAGCCGACCAATCACAGATCTTGCGGTCCGCGTCTCCGCGACGCGTAGTTACATTTTTGAGGAGGTGCGCGTCAGGGTACGGCGAAGGGTACGACGTATGATACGCGTCTATGCGTATGCTACGCCGTACCTACTACGCGCACCCGACGCAGAAGTATAAATTGGCCTTAATGCATTTATTGCACAACCTTCTGTGTTCTGTGTCTTTTCAGTATGCGGTGGTTTCAGCTGTCTGCCCTATTATTGCGCTTTATTTTTTAAATAAAAATAAATAAAACTTTGCTCGTCCCGCGGATTTATTCCAGACGCTGTGATTGTAGGTATAACCCGCTTGTAACAGCTGGTCTGATGTTGTATGCACCAGTACACTTGTTGCTTCATTATGTTGTATGCACCAATATACCCTTGTTGCTTCATTATTAACATTCCCTGTGATATATTAGTCCACCGTTGGCTCGACCTTGTTTAGGGCGAAGTTTTAGATGCATGAGTGAAGTTCTCTGCCAGTTAGATGCATGAGTGTTTCAACCAGGTCCGGTACCCAAACTGGGTGAGGTGGTGCTTTAGTTCTTTCTTGTATTCATCTGCTACGGCATGTGTAACATTTTTCTGTCAACTCTGCATATATCCTTCGCAATCGATATCGCACGTTTGTCGATGGAGCGGGTTCAGACCATATTAAATGTTCTGATCGCGTTTGTCAAAGCTCTGAGGACATCAGAAGTTACAGGGACTGATGGCAGCTGTACAAAGTACACAGGCTACATTGATTTAAATTTTAATGGACAGTAAAACAAAGGCAGAACATCGTACAATCTGATAGGTAGCATTATTTGATAGAACACTGGCACAGTAACTTCATATTGACGCACGGCTAAACAAAGGCAGAGTACAGTAACTCAACTCCTTGGTTTCTCATGGGCTTTTGGAAGTAACTGTTAAGACAACTCAATATTTTCTCGAAAAAACAACGGAATTGACTCAAGATACTTATCCACATGGTAAAGGAGGTCTTGAATGTGTAAAAAATATCACTAACTAATTTTCGACCAAAAACGAAGTTTCAGTCTTTTACCTTTGCACGGCAGAACACTACTTATTAGTTTAAAACTAATTCATTTTTTTAAATCAACATTTAATTTCAAATGCTTAAAACATAAAGTAGCATGTTTTGTCCCCTTTTTTTCTCTTGCTTGGCTTCTTCCTCTTGTTCCTCTTCTTCTTTTTCTTTCTTTTCACTTCTTTCTTAAGAATCATGTCTCTTGTTATTCTGTATTATGTATTAAAAGAAAATGCAGTAGACCCAAATACATCCTCACCATTTACTCATCTTGTACCCTCATGCCATCTGAGATGTATACAACTTTCCTTCTTCAGATGAACACAAACAAAGATTTTTAGAAAAATAAATCCTCTCTGGGAATACATATTATGCAAGCTCATGTGTTCCTAAAAGTTGGAGCATCAAACTGTCAGGGATCTCAAGGAAAAGGACTCAAATGCAGAAATGCGACTCAAAATTTCTTAAGTCACAGTGAGAGTACTGGGTAAAAAAATATTTTTTGGTAAACAAATATACTAATGTCATAGAACCCTTGCAAAATTATTACCCTCTGATGGTCCTCGGTCATTTCTGACCGAATAATTTTCTGTTTTGAAATTTTAAAAATCACAGCTTCATCGGAAGGCTATGAAACTTGGTGACTTTTCTGGGATTAGGTATGTGAATACAAAAAAAAATTGAGGTCATGATCCGAGCATGCTAAGTGGTCGTAAAAAAAATAGTCACACTCGTGGTCTTCGGTCAAAAATGACCGACCCATAGGAAATGAATGGGAAATTTACAAAAACACAAAAATTCTCTGAATTTTTGTCTGTACAATCTACAAATCGGACACGATTCTAAAAAAAAGTACACCGCAGTAAAGGGGTGACACTCTACAACATCAAGAGTGCAAAAAATTCACACCCACCCACACACACACACATACAAACACACGTTTATACACATACACACCAATAAATTCAGATTACAAAAATCTGTTTTGAATTTTTAAAAATCACAGCTTCATCAGAATGTTACGAAACTTGGTGACTTTTCTGGCATTAGGTATGTGAACACACAAAAAAATTGAGTTCATGATCCGAGCATGCTAAGTGGTCGTAAAAAAATGAGTTATGATTTTGGTCTTCGGTCAAAATTACCCCCATAGGAAATGAATGGGAAATTGACAAAAACACAAAAATTCTCTAAAAATCAGCCACGATGCAGAAAAAAAATGCTCAGCAATGAAGGGGTGAAGCTCTAAAACATCAAGAGTGAAAAACATAACATAATTAATAATTATAATTAATATATGTATATATAATTAATATAATAATTATTAAAATTATTAAAATAATAATTAATAAAATGTTATAAACCTTGGCAAAAAGTATTATTTGAGAATTTCTAAAAAAATACATTCAATCCACATCTTAAAAGTAAGTAATTTGGTCCAAAAACAACTAGAATTCACAAACATCTCCATTTAGAGCTATACAGGCATCTAGTGGTAAACCCATGCAATAACATGTTTTATTTAATTTTATGATTAATAAATTGATGAATTTTTTTTTATTTTATTTTTTTTCTGAAAGCCTAGTCTCTATTTTACCCGAAAATACTGCATAGAATTTTTTTTTTTTCAAAATCAAAAAAAAAAAAAAAAAACATTATTTTCAATGGCAAAAAATGGACTATAAATATTGCATAAATATTAATAAGTTCAATCAAATTGTCTCAAAATTCTAAATTAAAAAGAATAAATATTATAGAACAAAAATAAATTGCATTGGTTTTTACTGGGATGGAGGAAGTTTCATTTTTAGGTGTCCGGTCATTTATGACCGGGAAGGCCCCCAGTGTGACTACTAAACGAAGACCATCAGAGGGTTAAATGGATTAAGAAAGCCACCGCTACTGGTCACATCTATGGTTAGATTGATTTGTTTAGATCCAGTTAAACTGCTACCTTGGCAATGCCACGTCATGTTTTAGGTCTTGTTCTATGCGTTCTATGCACTTAGAAAGAAGTTAATACCCTGCAATCTGCAATCTCACAACTAGATGCCACTACACAAATGCATGTTGTAGATTATAGAGTGAAGTTTTCGTAGATTTCATGAAAATGGTTCCCTGTGAATTTGATCTAAAATTACAATAAAATGACTGCACAACAACGTGAAATACCAAGTGTAATTATCATTATTTAAAAGATCTTGAAGTCAAAAGCAACATAAAATAATAACAGAAAAAATTAAATGACAGACACATTTTTTCCCAAAGGGATATTGCTGTTTGGAACAGACCTAAACAAGCCATTTAACAGTTGCTAATATAGATGCTTTGAATAGGAACATTTAACTACACAAACATAAGTGGTATTGGGCATTGTAGCACTGTGAGCACACACTCACACACACACACATACACGTCTATATTACTAACAGGGGACTATCGCTCTACACTGGCCAAGAGGGGACTAGTGTTTCTAGCCATTTTGAAGAAACAAAAATGACATACAAAATTTTCTTTTAAGGTCTTTTTTTCATAATATAACTTTAAATATGCATTTTTTTTATTTTTTAAAAAAACATGCCAAGTGGGGACCTGGATCTCTGAACGATGTCTACCTATCGAACAGGGGACTTTCATAGCCTGCAATGGAACTGTGTGTGTGTGTGAACAGTGAAGTGGACTGGCAATGAAGTCTATATATATAATCTATCTATATAAGAATATATATATAATGTTCACACAGGCATCAGAGATCACAATATGCATAGATAAACATATACAATATACAGTTAAAAAAAGAATGACAAACCTCATCAGTTATCAAAAAATGTAACTGCTTGAGGAAAGACCATTTAAATCTACAACGGGGTAAAAAGTCTGTCTTCATTATGTAACTATATATATATATATATATATATATATATATATATATATATATATATGTGTGTGTGTGTGTGTGTGTGTGTAATTATATAATGGTCACACAGGCAATCTGAGATCAATATGCATAGATAAACATGTACAATATACAACAGAATATAAAAAAGAATGATCAACCCCATCAGTTATCAAAAATGAAAAAAATTGAATTTTTTTTTTTTAGGAAAGACCATTTGAATCTGTTTTTCATACAATGGGGTAAAAATTACAGACGGCCCGGCGGCAACAGATCAAAAGCAGAGGCGAGAAGACGCCTCTTATCATTCATAATATTATTTTTCTTATTTAACGCTCTCTCTTCATAGATATTTTTTATGCTTGGTTATGCAGTCCCTAAGAATTGACTTGTTACTACTTTTCTTAATTATTTGTTCTGTACCTCAGTAGCAGTTCCATACCAACAAATAATACAGAATATCATAACATTTTCGATGAAATCACTATCAAACATCAGAAGCTTTATGTTGTGGACATTACAGGAAAGTTATTGCTTTAAGTAATTCATTCTCTGTTGTGGCTTTATACTTACAGTATATGATCGGTCCACATATCCCATTTAAACTTATTGTCAAGAACACCAATATATTAATAACGCGACTGATAGAATTGGCTGCCTATTAATTAAAACAATTTCTACTCTAATAAAATCAATAGACATGTCCTTATTTTTTTGTTTCCTTTATTTCTAGGATGTTGATGTACAGAGATATTCAGTGTTTGAAATATTGCTCAATTTAAATGCAACCAAACATATGTCGCTCTTTACCATCCATCAGTGGACATTTCTTTAAGATCAAATTCAAAACTTTTAAGTTGACTTGCTGCATCTGGTCATTTTGAAACAAAAATAAAATACAAAATTTTCTTTTAAGGTCTTTTTTCATAATATAACTTCAAATATGCAAAAAAACCAAACAAAAAACAAAATAAAACAAATCTTAAAGGGGGGGGGGGGTGAAATGCTATTTCATGCATACTGAGTTTTTTACACTGTTAAAGAGTTGGATTCCCATGCTAAACATGGACAAAGTTTCAAAAATTAAATTGTACGTTTGAAGGAGTATTTCTGTGCCAAAAATTGTCCTTCCGGTTTGTCACAAGTTTCGGAAAGTTTTTTTCGAGTATGGGTCTGAGTGACATCAGATGGAGCGGAATTTCCATATATGGGTCCTAAGGGCACTTCTCCGGTAAGATCGCGGGCGCGCGCGCACTCGTAGACCAGAGCAAGAGAGCGAAAGCAGTTCGCCATCAAAGCGCCCTGCCCGGCTTTTGGGAAGCCAATGTCACCAAAGAAGTGTGTTTTTGGTTGCCAGGGCAAGACAACCCTGCACAGATTCCCAAAGAACCCGGCGTTAAGGCACCAGTGGATGGAGTTTGTTTTTCCTGAGCATAAACGGAGTTGTGTAGACTGTTTGTTCCCTGCATTTCGACGATGATTGTTTTATAAACAAAGCCCAGATCGACGGATTTGCAGATCGTCTAATGCTTAAGGATCGAGCAGTCACAATGATAAAGGTTCGGTGAGTAAAACTGCTTCAAATGTCTCTGTGTGTTGTTACTAGCTCGGCGCGTCAGCACAGCTTTAGCTTCGCCCACACGGCCCGCCTCCAGCCGCTCGGTTTTTTCAGGAAAGACTCGGTACAGCCTATCTTTCTTTTATAAATATAATAAAACTAAAGACTTTTTGGAGATATGAAGGATGCAATACTACTCTATAGGTACTCAAGATTAACAGGAGATTGAGTGAAAATGAGCATTTCACCCCCCCTTTAAACATGCTGTCAGGAACCAATCAGACTCAGCATCCCTCACCACACAACGATCACTCTCCCCAGAATTCTGATTACTCACATCTGTTCACAATTATCAACCTCATTCCACCAACACATAAAACACGCTGCATTACCCCAGTTCTTTGTCAAGGCTCCAACAGGAACTGACCCTTATCCTCTGTCTCTGATTTCTTGAGAAACCTGTGACTTCTGAACGTAAAGTATACTCACCTGTGATTTACTAACCTCTGGCTTCTTGATCTGTGATCTCCAGGAACATTGTCAGTATCCATTTGTTACCTGACATCCAGCAATCTCCAGAGTTTCACTGAATCCCCCTGCCACTCGTTGAACCAACGCCAGAACCTGTAAGAGAAAGACCTGTATTAACATCCCAGAACGGATTGTGATTCAATTATCTGGAGTGTTTGAACTTACCTGTTGTGGATCCCACATCATGTGTTTCCTCACGTCTTCTCGCTCCTGATACTCACCATGATTTGTTGCATTGAATAAAGCTGTGTTATATTCACTTACCTCAATCTCTGTGTGTCTTGTATCCTGACACATGCCAAGATGAAATCTCAACTCTGAACGATGTCTACCTATACAACAGTGGACTCACAATAGCCTGCAATGGAACTGTGTGTGTGTGAACAGTGAAGTCTGTCTTTATTTTGTAACTATAAGTTATATTATATATCTTATATATATATATATATATATATATATATATATGAACACCAGGTTTGTTGTGCCTTGTAGGCATAAGCTATGTGCTGTGCTGCATAAAATAATAATAACAATAGCCTATAGCAGGCGGCCTATAAATTGTTAAAAAGGAACACTTCAGTAACACTGCACTAGAGAAAAATATATTGATTATCATATGTTACTTCAATCTCATTTCATAATGTCATAACGAAAATAAACATTTGGAGTAAAAAAATGAAGCATATTGTTTGGCACGTTTTGCTTTTCAAACTGGCAAGACTGTCTGTCTTCATTATGTAACTATATATACTGTATATGTGTGTTCACACAGGCATCAGAGATCACAATATGCATAGATAAATATACAATATATAATTAAAAAAGAATGACGAACATCATCAGTTATCAAAAATTGAATTGCTTGAGGAAAGACCATTTAAATCTACAACGGGGTAAAAAATACAGACGTCCCTGTAGCATATGAGCGGTTCATTCATTCATCCTTTGGTTTTGAATCACATGACTCATGGCTCGGTGTATCTACAACAATGAACATTCCTTATGAAACCCAAAAAGCTTTTAGCCTCTGAACTCATGTATGTAAATCAAACTCTCTGCGAGCTAACTGACCAGCCTGGTGCCAGCATGGCTGGGTTAGATGGCTCTCTAACACCTTTTACGAGCCTCTAGACACACTCCAGAACCTAAAATCAACATTCTTCTTCCCTGTGGGGAGCTTCAAAAGGACCCACAGAGAGATAACGAAACTTTCTATGTCACATACACACACACACACACACACACACACACACACAAACATCCTTTGTGTTTAACTTAGAACTTAGAAATACCCCTTTTGATATATGTACAATTCCTGTATGCATGTTTTATTAAGTTGTTTGATCACATAATAGGATTTTCTAGTGTCTAGCTCTGAAATGTATTGTTGAAGAATATCTTTCCAGTGGAATCGCATTCCGTAACCCGACTCCTCTTTCTAGAGGAGAACACTTTACGACCCTGCACAAGCTGCAGCCAAAGCTTCTCTGCAAGAGATAACGGGAAGCGCAACGTGACAGACATTCCAACACACACATTAACGCACACACATACATGAACTTTGGACATTAAACTTAGAATATAAGTGTTAATGAAAAATTCATTGTTCTTGTGTTTATTCATTTAAAATTGTTGATTTCATTTAACTATGTGTAGTAGCATCTGACCATGTGCTTCTCTGGGGGGTTTTCTAACAGCTGAAGAAGGGACAGGAAGACAGGGTAATAAATACTTACACCTGGGCACGAGAAAGGATCCGGCCAGGAGAATACAGGGGTCGTTTAACAATAAACATGGGGTCCCATGCCCTCCCCTTAGGGGAAGCAGGAGGCAATATAGCAGGAGGCAATTTAGGTCATAAATGAAGGCCGTTTGAGTTATCAAGAATCAAAGAACAGTGTAGTCTGCTCGGGGGGGGGGGGGGGGGGGGTAGTAGTGTTGCATCCTTCATATCTCCAAAAAGTCTTTAGTTTTATTATATTTATAAAAGAAAGATAGGCTGTACCGAGTCTTTCCTGAAAAAACCAGTCCAAACCAGCTGAAGATAGAAGGTATCTTTTCTGTAAAATTACACTAAACAAGGAGGGTGTGGTCAAGATGTTGGGGACCTGTATAAAGATGTCTCAGTTTTATTATGTCTCCAGGATTTCTTTTGCTTACAATCTGGGTAGCTGCGGAATTGTAACGAATCCTCAGAGAATAAACCTCTTTTCTTTACTACAATCTTGCTTCTTGAATGTTTCTTACACCTGTGATGCTGTTTTCCCAGTGAGATAAAAAATTGCTATTACAGCTGGTGTCAGAAGTGGGATCCTGTGCGGACGCTTCTTCTCCTGGTCCTGAGAACGGATTGACGGGAAAGTGCACGACCCCGGCAGCAACAGGCGGCCGTCTCATACCTCGACGGTTTGAGATAGAAACTCAACAGGTTACAGGAGAGAGAGCCAATACCGCATTCAGGGCCAGTGGAGGAAGCTCCCACCAGGACCATAAAGAATCCGCGGTGGTTGCGGGAAAAACAGAAAAAAGCATCTCTGGGTAAGACACGGCAAATTGTTTTATTGAAGTTGAGTGTAATTTGATAATTGTGAGTGAACGTGAACCATATTGGCTGAGTTTTGCTTTTGGTACGAGCGAGAGGTGATTCAGTTAAATCACAATTTTTGGGGAGAAATTGATCTGACAGTTTCAGACCGGTTTCTGCCTCACTTAGCTCGTTAGTGGACAGGGGTCCACTGGTGATTCAGGGTAATCACAACTGCTGGGTGATTATGTTCTGCTCAAAATTTATGTAAACCTTAGAGAAAATTCCCATATTGAATTAATCAAATAAAACAGGATTGATTAAGCGCAAAAGCGCACGTGAGAAAACTTTGAGTGGAACGTAATTACAAACTGAAACCCGTCCGATCTCGGGGTGAAGAAAAGATTGGGTCTGTCGAAGACGTTTGACAGATTCTGTAAGACACGTGTCGAATTGTGAAATCCAGAAAGGGGGAACTCAGCCAAAATGGTGTCATCTAACAGTAAACCAGATCATTTTTATACACCAATTTTCTGTCAAATGAGAAATAATTATGGTGGTAAATGTATGACTGACATACAGAAACTGATCAAATATCATGATTTCCCTGAAGCGGGAACGTTGAGTAAAATAAGACTTAATGTCGTGAAAGAGTCAGTGGAAAAGAACGCAGGGAAACAGAGAGGCTGCTGCGTGTGTGTCAAGCATGTGTGTGTAAGCTGTGAACCGACTATAATGTGTTGGGTAGAAGAAGCTGATAGACGAGAACGAAAACAAATACAAAAGGAATTAGCATTTAATGCTGAGAATGTAGTGTGTGTAAAAACAGTTCCACCTGAACAGAATGCTACTAATGAGACGAATGAATGTGTTTTTCCACATGTGACCGGGGAGGCGACGGCTCCGCCGCCCGCGTACAATTTAACACACTACCCAGTGGCGGAGATCTCGGCCCTTAAGTTGGATCCCGATTTGGACCGCTCTCCACCAGTTCCCCGACCCACACAAGAACCGGCACAGGACAGAGCGCAAATCGAACTGGAGGAAGCCAACCGAAGGGCAGCGCGAGCAGAGGCAGATGCAAGAACAGTGCGGGCAGAGGCAGATGCAAGAACAGCGCGAGCGGAGGCGGAAACCGCAGAGCGACTTACACAAATGTTAACAGCAAGGCTTCAGGTACAACTACCAGCACCGCCAGTACAGCAGGGGGAGGCAGACTCCTCGGCACAGGCCGCGACAAGCGGTGAAGAAGACGGAGAGGGAGAAGTTTCCGGGGAAGCAGTTCCGGACACCCCGAACGACGAAAGACCGGGGACAAGCGGTCTGCCAATGATCACAAGATCGCAAGTGAAGCAAGAAAAGGTCAGTTTCACAGCGGCAAAGGTTAAAGTGTCAAATGTGACTGCTCCGATGGTTGAAGTTGCGGGCACGGACGGCCCAATGCTAGTTTTCAGAGCATGGACTATGTCAGATATGAAGGACGCTATGGCACATTTGCCAGATCCGCGAGACGCGGCCGAGAATTTTGCCAGCGAACTGCTCGCAGTGTGTAAAGAATTCAGCCCCACCACACAAGAACTGAAACGATTGTTAACGATAAGAATGGGCGCTGCGAACTGGGGCAAAGTGGCTGGCAAGCTGACAAAAGCAGACGTTAGAAGAGTGCACGCAAACTGGGACCATATCAGCAACGAGCCGTACAAGAACGAAGTGGAAAACTTCTCAAAGCACATCGTTGAAGCTTTCCCTGCACGTGTGGACACCGAAAAAAATCACGTGCTGCGTCCAGGAAAAGGACGAGACGGTGAGAAGCTATTATTTCAGACTTTTTGAGACTTTTGCAAAATACAGTGGCATAACTGAGCCAGAAGACAGGGGAACAAAGGCGAGCACGTGGGAGAAACATCTGATGGGCTACTTCCTGCAAGGGCTTAAACCCGAGATCAGGAGGGGAGCGAAAACGAGTTATGTCGGCTGGGAAGAGGGTCGTGTGCATAGAATGCTGCAACATGCTATCCACGCCGAAAGAGACATCGAAGAAAGGAGCGGGAAGACAAAGCCAGTCACGATGGTAGTTGTGCAGCAACAACAATCACAACAACCCAACAAGCCTGAATATTCCAGGTCGAACCCTGCTAATCGTAGAGGACAGAGAGGAAGAGCTGCTGGGGTAAGATGGAGCTGTTACATTTGTGCAACGAATGACCACATGATCAGAGACTGTACAAAATGTAGATTTTGCAAGAAGGAAGGACACTGGAGTACCGCGTGTCCGGCCATGAAGTCTGATTGAAACGAGGGGGCTGGAGAGCGGGACGGAAAGGGTCCGGCTTTTGGGGGCCAATCTCTGGCTACAGCAAAGGGAAGTGAAAATATTCTTACTAACACATGCACACACGACGCAAACACAAACACATACACTGATTCTCTTTCTGCTTCTTGCAATGAAGAAACTGCTTGCAAACCACTTTGTGTGTCTGATGAAACTGTGAACAAAGCTGTGAATGATGAGTGTATGAGATTGTACAAAAGCACAGGGTTTTCTGAAATGCCTATTTATCCATTACGGGTTAAAGGGGTAGTTATTGAGTTCTTAGTCGATTCTGGAGCGAGCCTGTCAACATTACGACCATGTGATTTACCGTGCATTCCGAATTTAACCGGAAAAGTGTTTGAGAGCACTTCGGCCTCAGGCCATTTGATTTCTGACCGGTTAACCGAGCCGTTAGAGTGCGAAACGGAGGGTGGACGCTTTTTCAAACACGAGTTTGTTTGGTCACCCGGCTGTCCCGCACCTCTGATGGCTCGTGATCTAATGTGTAAATTAAATTTGTCTCTCTCTGCTAATCAGTATGGAATTAGCATCGAGGAGACACCACAAATTACTTGCACTAAATTTGAGCCGAAGTGGGCTTATGTCTGGCAGGTAACAGATATTGGTGGGGCAGGACAAATTTTGAAATTGGCAAAGGATCGTACAAACCCAGTCAATACAGAGTTTATGACAAGTGAAAAAAATGCATTGTACTTCACATGTGGTGGCAGAGCGTGATTCAGATTTTGAAAAGATGTGGTTTAATTCTGTGGAGAATGAGAGTGTGAAATTTGACAGGGTTTTCTGGACGGAGAATGTGTGTGCGTTGTCTGCGGTGTTGTCTGACAGTCAGAGGGCTCGTTATCTGATGTCAGAGGACACTGCATGCCACTTATCTGTCTCGAAGGCCATAAACCAGCAGTGGAGAGATGTGGGTCTTTTTGTGAAAGAGTGTTTGTCAGCTACAGATTGGGTCAAAGTTGACACACACACAGCAGAGAGCAAAAGTGTGGGGGCATTTAAGTCAAACTGTGAATTTAAACTTGAGGTCAAAAGAGACATGATTGCTATTGGGAAAAATGTGACAGCACAGGGGAGTATTTCTGCTTCAGAAATTGATATTTCTTTGGCACAAATACCACCAAACCTGTGGGCAAAAACCAAATATGACGTAGGCCTCATTAAGGGATGTGAACCAGTTGTGATAACACCAAAATCTGATTTCAGACCATGTAAAGCGCAATATCCCTTGAAACGTGAGGCAATAGAGGGCATAAAACCAGTGTTTGACGCTCTATTGAAGAAGGGAGTAATTAGACCTTGCAATGATTCACCTGTCAGAACCCCAATTTTTCCTGTAAAGAAAGCACGCAACCCAGGTGAACCATTGCAATGGAGATTTGTTCAGGACCTCCAGGCGGTGAATTCAGCAATCATCGCTCGCGCCCCCCGAGTACCCAATCCTTATACCATCCTAACTCAGATTCCAGAAAATGCAACGTACTTTACTGTGGTGGATTTGGCTAATGCTTTCTTTCGCGTTCCGGTTGATGAGAAAAGCCAGTTTTGGTTTGCATTTGATTTTAATGGCAAGGGGTACACATTTACGAGGTTATGTCAGGGGTTTTGCGAAGCTCCAACTTTGTACAATGAAGCACTCAGAAGAAGTATTGAGAATTTGACTTTGTCAGAAGGAACGGCGCTGTTGTCTTATGTCGATGACCTTTTGATCTGTTCAGTGAACAAAGCTGTTTGCAGGGCTGACAGTGTGTCTCTCCTCAAGCATCTTGAGGGGGAGGGCCACAAGGCCAGCCTTTCCAAGCTGCAGTTTGTGAAACAGGAAGTGACCTTCCTGGGGCATGTTATCAAACCTAACAGCAAAGCACTGTCACAGAAAAGGGTGCAGGGCATAAAAGAGGCCCCAAAGCCTGTAACAAAGAAACATATGTTGTCATTTTTGGGGATGTGTGCTTACTGTCGAACATTTATCCCCAATTATGCCATTTTAGAGCAGCCCCTACGAGCCCTTACAACAGGGAAAGGGTTGAAGTCATGTGACAGACTTGTTTGGACAAGTGAAGCTGAGATAGCATTTGATAACATGAAAACACAGTTGTGTATGGCTCCTTCGTTAGGCCTTCCGGTCATAGACCGTCAGTTCACACAAATGGTCGATGAGAGAAATGGTTTTATGGCTTCTGTGCTCCTGCAAAAACACGGTGATCGTCTACGACCTGTGGCCTATTTCTCAAGCAAACTCGACCCTGTAGCAGCGGGGCTGCCACACTGCCTCCGGGCAGTGGCGGCAGCTGAGCTGGCCGTGATGGCTTCAAGAGAGTTTGTGGGCTATGCTGATCTGACCTTAGAGGTCCCGCATGCGGTGTCTTTGATTTTGCAGGAGCAGAGAACATCACACTTGTCTACAGCCCGATGGCTGAGGTATCATACGATTTTGCTTGATATGCCAAATATCACTGTCAAAAGATGTACAAGATTGAATCCCGCGACTCTTTTGCCCACACAACAGGACGGCGAAGAGCATCACTGTTGCTTGTCAGCTCTCGAGCAGGTATGCACACCGCGGCCAGATTTGTTAGACATTCCGCTTGAAAACTGTGACAATGTCCTCTTTGTGGATGGATCTGCGTCAAAAAATCCACAAACAGGACAGAATAACGTAGGTTATGCGGTGACAACTGAATTTGAAACTGTAAAATCTGGTAGCTTGCCATCTCATTACTCAGCGCAGGCAGCTGAGTTAGTCGCCCTGACTGAAGCATGCAGACTAATGACTGGTAAAAGCGTGACTATTTACACAGACTCGCGTTATGCTTTTGGGGTCACACACGACTTTGGCGCTTTGTGGAAACACAGAGAATTTTTGAAGTCAGACGGCCGACCCATACTGAATGCTACTTTGGTGTCTGACCTTTTGGAGGCCATTCTGCTTCCAGACAAGATTGCAGTTTGCAAATGCGCAGCGCACACTAGCGATAAGACTTCTATCTCAACAGGCAACGCCAGAGCAGATATGGTGGCAAAAACAGCGGCAACGACCCAGACTGAAGTAGATACCAGCGCCGCCACCTGCGTATCAGTTGACATTAACCTTCATAACGACATTTCTCCTTGTTTACAGAGCATGCAGTCTTTTTCCACAGGAGCTGAGAAAAACAAATGGAAGGCGGCAGGCTGCCGCCTTGTGGATGGTGTATGGACATCTGTTGGGGGGAAGCCGTTCCTACCAAGCCACCTTTTCCAGCATTATTCTAGATTGACACATGGAAAAGATCATGTGTCAAAGGCGGGGATGATTATGCAAATGAGAGAATTGTGGTTTACCAAAGGTTTCACAATATATGCTGAAAACTTTTGCAAAAAATGTATGATTTGTACCGCATACAATATTGCACGGGGCATCAAAACACCGCTGGCAAGCCAGCCAGCCCCAGACGGGCCATTTGAATATTTAATGATCGATTTCATTGAACTGACCCCTTGTGGAAAGCAGAAATATTGTCTGGTTTTTGTTGATATGTTTTCGAAATGGGTGGAAATTTTTCCCACCTCAAAACAGGATGCTGCGGCAGTGGCGAAAGCGCTGCTGACCGGGATCTTGCCCCGATGGGGCGTGCCAAAGAAGATAAGCTCAGATAACGGGCGTCATTTCGTCAATGAGACGATCAAACAGGTGGGTCAGTTCTTGGGAATCGATCTGAGAACACACTGTGCATATCACGCTGCCAGCGGAGGTGCGGTTGAATGTGAGAACCAGACGGTGAAAACCAAACTGGCAAAATGTTGCGAAGAAACGGGATTGTCATGGGTGAAGGCACTACCCATTGTACTGATGTACATGATAATGAGAAAGAGAGTAAAAACGAATTTGAGCCCATTTGAAATTCTATTTGGTAGACCACCATTCATGGGGATAGTGGGGGAAAAGAGACGGCTTCCATCAACAGATGTGTGTGAGAATGAAATGTTGAATTACTGCAAGGAAATGTCGTGTCTGTTATCTGCTGTTTCTGTGCAGGTGAAAGCAGCCCAGAGCAAGGTAGCAGAGACGTTCCTGCACAACGTCAGACCAGGGGCCTCATTTATAAAACTGTGCGTAGGAACCTTACTAAAAGTGTACGTACGCACAAAAGCCAAAAATGGCGTACGCAAAAAAATATTCAGACTTATAAAACCGTGCGTACGCCAGAACCTGCGCAGAATTCACTTTATAAATCCCAGTCAGCGGAAGATTGTGCGTACATGCGTCTCCTCCCCGAAATAACCATATATGGAGCTTACAACGCCTAGTTTTACTATGCAGATCCTCATCTACATATCATTTGCATATGATTATTCATCCACGTGATAACTTAAACGTTATCACGTGGATGAATAATCATATGCAAATGATATAAACGGTACAAGAAACATTACATTAATACAAATCAAGTAGTTGTCTATCCTTGCCTTGTTTTTGAATAGCCTACATAAATCAAATAGTGTAAAATACATTTCAGAGAAAGTCTTTTCCACTTGCCGAATTTTATTTTTAATTGATTTATATTTTTAATGGAAACAGATAGGCCTTGGGCATTATTTGCATGAAACTATTTTCTGAGACAATCTGGTATTATCATGATAAGCAATTATCTCTGTGGTTAAAACATTAAAACACAGCATGCCTGAGGAAAAGTGTTCAAAAGCATCGCATCCACAACAAATATTTCTATTGATTGAATATAAAAAAATGTTGTAACTTTTCAGTATGATTTCATGTTTAAGTGTTTAACTCCATAATTTGAATGGCATATTTAATCTAAATGTTTATATCAGAAGTAAAACATAGTTTAAATCATTATTTTATTTATTTAAACTGCGTCAGTTTCACTAAACGGCCCAACGCGCTCGCTGGCGCAGACATTTAAGAAGGAATGGATATTTGCTTCAAGTGACAGGCTTGGTGAGTGAAATTATATCTTTATGTATTATGTTTAATTTTAATTCTAAATTCTAAAAGTGACCAAAAAGACATTTAACTCTAACTCACCATCGGTGTCGCCAAACTGCTCCGTCTCCAAAATGTGCGTACGCATGGGTCAGAGTTTGCGTGTAGGTGCGCATATTTTCACGTCAAGTTTTTCTTTATAAATCCCACCTTTTGCGCAGGAACTGGCGTACGCATGTTTTCAGCCCCGTTTTGTGCGTACGCAAGCTTTATAAATGAGGCCCCAGGTGATTACGTGG
Organism: Squalius cephalus; assembly: GCA_022829025.1. NCBI lineage: Eukaryota > Metazoa > Chordata > Actinopteri > Cypriniformes > Leuciscidae > Squalius > Squalius cephalus. The sequence continues at coordinate 20,765,978 of CM040798.1, forward strand.
TGATCCGCGACCTCAGGAGGAAAAGCTGGAGAGCGAAACGGTGGCTAGGACCGTTCCAAGTCTTGCTGGTCACGTACACGGCGGTGAAGGTCGGGGAACGAGCGACTTGGGTTCATGCCAGCCACTGCAGGAAGGTTCCGCCCATATCGGAAGAGCAACAGGAGGAGGAGTCCCAAAGACAGCAGCAAGCTCAACAATAAGCCCTAAAGACAAGCAGGTGCAAGGTCACTCAGAGAAAGTGGTGAGACCAGTGTGCAGAATAAAGCCATTTGTACAGTCAGAGACATTGACCATTGAACTAACAAAACGTAAAGATTTACTGGCAACAGATCCCCACATTCTAGCAGCAGCAACAAGCGGAGTGAAATACGAGCTTTGAGAAGGAAGCTGGGAGAAGAGGAGGGTTCTGATTGCACAGGCAGTATCAGGTTGCACACTGCACATCAACAAAGACTGATAAGACTCTGAGTGGTGAAAAAAAAAAAAAAAAAAAAAAAAAAATTGGGTATTCTCTGGCACAACACAGTTGCAGAATTAGACAAGATGGATCGTTCAAAGCCATGGCATCCATTCAGAATACCAGGAATGTGCGGACTTTGTAAAAGCACGTTCATCTTAACTTTGATATCAGTGACTATTTGTTCTGAAACATCTGTGCTGAACAGCATCATCAGACAGCGTGATAAAAGAGACACATTCACGGAAGTGGAGCTGGTGAAAGGACTGCACGGAAGCATCATCACGATAGAGGAGGGATCAAGTGTGGCTTTCAAGTGTAACCCATTCCAAAAGAACTGTCTTGGGTGCGATGGACATAACCAAGAGCACGCACATTTCTACTTCTGCGAAAGCCTATGTAAGTGGACCGACGTAAAAGCATACGCTCATCACTACAGGACAGAATACGATGAAAGATTTCAGGTGTACGCTGAAGACAAAATGAGTAACAACAGATACGGGATGAGAGTGGAATTGAAACATGCGACACGTGCTGACCAAGGCAGGTACTACTGTGCCCTGGACTTGACTGAAACTGACTGGTATGAGACAATAGACATTATGGTAGTCGAGGCAACCAGACCACAAGCAGCAACAACGACGGCACCTTTCTTGTCACCTGTGCCACCCGAGGTCGAACAGGCTACTGAAGAAGAACTGGCCTGGATGGGGGACGAAGACACAGGCAAAGGTCAGATAAATCCTGAAGTAAAGAAAGCAATGATGAAATGCCAGGGGAACAAAGCGTGTGCGCTGGCACTGCTGCAGAAGGAGGAGTTACAGATCAAGACAAGTTGCTGGATGTGTCTTCAAATGTCTCACGCATGGAAAGCTGTCCCTCTAGCGGCAGCTACTGTCAACGAAACCAAGTGTCTGATTCCTCAACAAATGACTGATGTGCTGAAAACTGTCGTAGAACTAGAAAGGGGAAAGACACCAACGAAACAGCCTGCTGACAGCTGTGACCATATACAGCAGTACAATAACACCGAAATTGCAATTCCACCTCTGAGGGTAACGTTTGCAAAGGGTGATGTTTGTGTTTGTTTCAACAGGCAGAGACCCTTGAAAATTGGGTGGTCAGATTGTAGAATTAAAATCAATGTGCTGGACGGGACAATGAATAATTGCACAGCAAACATCAACGACAAGGTGATTAACTTTAAGTGCCCATTCAACAAGCCGAGTGAAAGTTCGCCAGCCGCAGTGTGGGTTTGTGGTGATAGAGCATATCACAGTTTGCCAAAAAAGGACTGGTCAGGGTGCTGTTATCCAGCTTTAATGAATGTGGGTACTTCTGTGTATTTGCCAAACAAAGTGGGTAAAAGAGAAAGGAGAGATATTAAGATTTTGCCTGACGCTTTGCCAAACAGTTATGCAGGATATACATTGGCAGACCCGTGGACAACGCCAGGGGCAAACATAGGTTGGTCAATTTTCCTGGGGGTGGGAACAACTGTAGCAATCAACAAGATCAATGGGTTAGCATGGACGGTACTAGCAATAGCCAATAGCACAGAAAATGCCTTTACCTTAATAAACGATGAGATGAAACTAGTTCGCGAAGCTTTGATCCAGAATAGATTAGTTTTGGACACTCTCACGGCAGAGAGGGGTGGAGTTTGCAAAATGTTGGGGGTATCATGTTGTTTTAATATTCCTGATTACAGTGACAACTTAACCAATATCATCGAGCACATGAGAGAAGCTGTAAAAGAGCCGCCTCAGGCTGCTGGTAGTGAGTGGATGGAGTGGCTGATGTCCACATGGTCAGGGTGGTTTTTCAGAATAATTCAAACTGTTTTGCCAATTGTTGGTATGGGATTATTAGTTCTGCTCTGTTTACCATGTATCCTGAGGTGCATTTCAAGCTCAGTACGAAGACTGATTAGAGCAGAGACAGCCAAAACAATGACATCAGTACAAGCAGTAAAAATAACTATGCGTTCAGCTGCTGATGAGCAGCAGTATGATTATGACAGCGACGAGATTTACACAGAGATGTGATAAATTCTTTTTTTGCCTTTCTGGGACAATGAAAGGGTTTTCCTAAACTTTGATTGTTTAGGTTTTGATATCATTGATTGACTGTACTATTTACTATTCTTTTATTATTGTTATTTCTTTTTCCATTTTAAGAATGATGATATGTTCAGAAGGTTAAAAACAGCGGTCATCCGTGTTACGAGGTGACGTACAAGTGGAAGGGTTTGAAATGAGGGACTTTTGAATGTATTTTGTATTTTGTTTGAAATTTTTCTCTATCATAAGACTGTGAAATCAGATATGGGGTGATGAAGTTTTCCATACTATTACTTTTCCTTCATAATAGGGTGACCGAGGGTCCGACCTTGTGTTGGGGACGCGATAACAGTGTTTATCCGACTAGCCCGGCCTTATATGAATCTTTATTTGCTTGCTAAACAATTGAGGGCCTATCCTTACAAAAAACAGCCTAAAACTTTTCCATCCTAAATTTTCTACAAGACTCAAGTAAAATGATCAGGTATATGAAAGTCAGTAATGAGGAGTATAACTGTGATGTAAAGAAAAGCTTGAAGTGATTGTATTCTTGGGGATTCAATAGTAAAATGGGTTTGATTAATTTTGGAAAGTAGAAATGAATTTTTATTATTTTGTTGGTTATCAGAGAATGATAAACAGGGGGGAACTGTTAATGAAAAATTCATTGTTCTTGTGTTTATTCATTTAAACTTGTTGATTTCATTTAACTATGTGTAGTAGCATCTGACCATGTGCTTCTCTGGGGGGTTTTCTAACAGCTGAAGAAGGGACAGGAAGACAGGGTAATAAATACTTACACCTGGGCACGAGAAAGGATCCGACCAGGAGAATACAGGGGTCGTTTAACAATAAACATGGGGTCCCATGCCCTCCCCTTAGGGGAAGCAGGAGGCAATATAGCAGGAGGCAATTTAGGTCATAAATGAAGGCCGTTTGAGTTATCAAGAATCAAAGAACAGTGTAGTCTGCTCAGGGGGGGGGGTTAAGAAACCAGTCCAAACCAGCTGAAGATAGAAGGTATCTTTTCTGTAAAATTACACTAAACAAGGAGGGTGTGGTCAAGATGTTGGGGACCTGTATAAAGATGTCTCAGTTTTATTATGTCTCCAGGATTTCTTTTGCTTACAATCTGGGTAGCTGCGGAATTGTAACGAATCCTCAGAGAATAAACCTCTTTTCTTTACTACAATCTTGCTTCTTGAATGTTTCTTACACCTGTGATGCTGTTTTCCCAGTGAGATAAAAAATTGCTATTACAATAAGCATGTAATTTTTCATATACTCCTGAGTGTTTTCCTAGGTTATATTCACTTCGTTTATGACGTTTATTTGAATGAACAAACCTTAAAATGTGTGTAATTATGCATATCTTATGTAACTTGGTGTTCCTACAATCTTCCTATGACAAGTTTCATATCTCTGTAATCCTCGCAATCTAACAGAGTCGGATTTCGATAGCAGAATGCAGTAATGTACATTGTTTGACACATTTCATATTTCTGGAGCCGAAAGGCTCAAGTCAAACTTCACTGTAATTCGAGCCAAGAGGCTGTTCCCAACATACACAGGAATCTTCCCGCTCGAAAAATCTCGACAGATGATTTGCCCTTCCCGTAAAATGGGGCGGGGACGGGATTCCCTCAAAAGACGGAACTTGCCTGTTTCTCTCTCTCTCCCCTTCAGAAACTCGGTGCACTTTTTACGAACCCTCTTCATCAGCGAGACCATCCATGGCTCCCTTTTAGGGAGCTTTTCTCCGTTTATATTTTCCTTTCCTTGCAGTCTTTTAGTTTTGTTTTGTCTTCGAACTTCAGCCGACAACTTCAACTCAAAGGAAAAGACTCTTTTGAAAATCCCACGGCGCGCGCTCCTCTTCCTTAAGGACGTGCACGAGCACTGCGTCTGAGAGAATTCCTGGCTCCATGGCTCTTTAGGGAGTCCTCATCTCCGTTTTTTTTTCTTTACTAAGTTTTATTTTCATATTCGTTTCTCCCTCCACAAAGGGAAATGAACTCTGAATCATGTTTCTGGCAACTTCATGTTCTGTGAACCTTTAAACTTTCGCGCGAGTCTACTTGCACCGGAAGACAGGAAAGACTGCACAGATCCAAAAGGACGACCCACGCACGCGCGTCTTCTTCAGCAACAAAGAGAACCATTTTGCAAGATAAGTTTATTGAACTTTTAATGTGTTTTGATTCCTTGTTGTCTCTCAAGGTTACACTGCCTGTGATTTTGCCTAACTGTGATCCTTCTTTGATCGCACGTTTAGTTTCACTTTCTCTCATCTCTCTCATTGTCCGAACTCTCTTTCATCCTCTCCCTCATTTTCGTTATTCGTTAGTCTTGTATTTTGTTTACGTGTCCTGTACATACATATTTACTCGTGTAAACTGTAGTATTTTTGTATTCCTTAGTTCAATGTATTAGTCCAATTATTAAAATTCTATATACTTGATTGATTCTGTCTGCCTGCTCATAACTATAAAGTCAATGAGATGTTTTCGATCTTAAAGCTGATTTGTTACTTTTAAGTAACCTAATCTTATAAGAACAGGAGAGTTGTTTTTATGGCCAGAAAATAGCTTTCTTTGAATTATAAGAAAGAGATAATTTTTGTTGAGAAATTGTTAAGTTAATCTTACGGCCGTTTTGCTGGACAAACAACCGTTTGATGATTACATTCATTTCCATTAAGGGTTATCTCATAATCGATCTGAAATAGGATTATTGATATATGAATGATGAATTATAATTAGTTGTGATTGATTATTCATATATACAAATCGATCTATTTTCAACTTCGAATAAATTAATGTACTGTAATATGCAAAATATTAATCATATTCATGATTAATTATTAAAATTCCCTATAGATCATTTGAGCTAAATGTTAAATGTACAACTAATGCCAGTGCGGTTACATCCCGGTGGCAACAGTTCAAAAGCAGAGGCGAGAAGACACCTCTTATCATTCATAATATTATTTTTCTTATTTAACACTCTCTCTTCAAAGATACTTTCTATGCTTGGTTATGCAGTCCCTAACAATTTACTTGCCATTGCACACACACGTCTATATTACTAACAGACGAATATCGCTCTACACTGACCAAGAGGGGACTCTCAGACCGATGTCTACCTATCGAACAGGGGACTTTTATAGCCTGCAATGGAGCTGTGTGTGTGTGAACAGTGAAGTGAACTGGCAGTGAAGTCTGTCTTCATTATGTAACTATATATATATATAGTATATTATATATTATATTATATATTACGCCTTTTATCATTCATAATATTATTTTTCTTATTTAACTCTCTCTCTTCATAGATACTTTCTATGCTTGGTTATGCAGTCCCTTTAGGGCTTATGGGATAAATCAAACAGAAATAGCTCTTTAAGGTAACGATTTCAGGTCACTACTTTATACAGTGAATTATAATTTTATTAATTAAAATGAACTTCGCGTCCCCGTTGGATGGTAAAGAATGATACTTAATTGGCTGCGTTGTTCATTTCTTGCCATCACAAACACACTGTAAAGATTTTGGAGGTCAGTCTCAAAATTTTATGTTGACTTGCTGCACTGAACATTTTTAGTTGGTTCAGTTGAAATATATGAAGTAGGGATGTTCATTTAACATTTTGTTTTCTGACTGACAGCTGATGCTTGTTAACCAGTCATCATCAGTTAACTGACATGATTTGAAGGTTAGATTAGAATTAAATGGAATTAGAATAGATAAGTGTCTGTGACCCATTCAAATACCTCAAAAATGTGCATGTGCAAATAGCAGCATAAACAACAGAACATGTGGATTCACACACCGTCACATCAAGCACCCGCAGTGCTTCTGTGAACACAGTAAACCAGAATAAATGTGTATATATAACTGTATATATAATAAATAGGCCAACTTAAATGAACAATTAACTAAACTAAAGTGTATACATAATACACTTATACATAATAATAAGTAATACAATAATACACGCTTTAGGGTCTGTTTGCACGACATCATTTTCAACTGAAAACGGAAAACGTTTTGGCCGTTCATTTACACGAAAATGCCATTTTGGGGGCCTGACAATGCAAGCTTTTGAAAACGAGTTTCAAAGTGCAAGGTTTTGAAAACGATGCCTTTACCATCTGCATGTAAACAACATAAACGTGAATTTGTGAAATTGGTTCGTCATTCCAACCCGGTCACACTAAATGCGTCTCTATAGCACACATTGTGTTTTTTGTGCAATTTATACGCGAAAAGGAGTTTTTACGTGCATATGATACGCATGGGTGGGTTTAGGGTAGGTTTAGTAGTGGTGTGGGGTACACTGTAAAAAAAAAAAAAAAAACGGTAATTTTCTGGTAGCAGGGGCGCCAGAAAATGTCTGTTAAAAAAACGGAAAAATACTGTCAGGAAAAAACCCCAGCAAAAAAACAGTAAAAAAAATGGTAATTTCTTATCCTATAATTACGGTTTATTACTGTTATTCTACACAAAAATATCCTTATAATACCATGAAATCTTTTAATTTTAACATACATTGTTAAAATATTCAAACACCTAAAACACAGAAAAATTCTTTAAAAAATGATAAAAAAAGTTTAAGTACAGATAATATATATAGATATACACACACACACACACAATGTTTTTATAACAGTTCTTAAACTTTTTTTTTTGCAGTTTAAACTGCAAAAATAACTAAGATTTGCTTTAATAATAAAAAAACAACAACAACAGTAATCTTAATTTTGTTTTATTTGTTATCTGCAAATACATCCTGTGATCAACATTTAACAAAGCATCGTTTAGCAGCATTATATATATATATATATATATATATATATATATACATTTTTTTTTTATGAAACTGGTTCTCCCCACTGGTTATAACTACTGGTCTTTACTGTAAGCTTTTTTTTAACCCTGTACTTTGAAATGTACACAATTTAAAACGTGTAAACACACGTTAAAACGCTGCACTCACTCAAGATAACAGTCAGCCACAAAATACAAGCAGAATGAACCCTTTACACATTATAGAATAGGGTAACACTTTAGAATACTGTTCCTTCATTAATGAATAATTACACAGGAACAAACGAGTAACGAATTATTAACATTCTAGTAACTACTATTAACTAACAAGAAACTCTGATTAACAAATTAGTAAGTAATAGCGCTTAGATGAATGTAGTAGTTCACTATTAGCTAATCAAGAACTACTATTTTTTTCATACCTCCCAGAGAACTACTATCTACAGGTTCATAATTAACATGAATAATGCATAATTTATAATAAAAGGTAATGGTAACACACTAGTAATGACTCAAGTATTACTATATCATTCATAAAGGAACTACTAATTATTTGGATCAGTATTCTAAAGTGAAAAACATGATAACTACCTAATATTGACTGAAGTCATTGTAAACTTTTGAGATTTTTGTAAGATTTTGAATAGCAATTCCTTCCAATGGATTTGGTAACACTTTAGTCATTACTAGTGTGTTCCCATGATCTTCACTTTAGAATACTGATCCAAATAATTAGTAGTTCCTTTAGAAAGATGTAGTAACACTTGATTCATTACTATCCAAAACCTTACAAAAGCCTAAAAAGCTTACAGTGACTTCAGTCAATATTAGGTTGTTATCATGTTTTTCACTTTAGAATACTGATCCAAATTATTAGTAGTTCCTTTAGAATGATGTAGTAACACTTGATTCATTACTAATGGGCTACCATTACCTTATATTAAACATTGTGCATTATAAATATTTATTAACCTGTATATAGTAGTTATTATAGTCTTCAGTGAGGTATGAAACATAGTAGTTATTGATTAGCTAATAGTGAACTACCACATCCGACTGAGCGCTATTACTTACTAATTCATTAATCAGAGTTTCTTGTTAGTTAATAGTAGTTACTAGAGTGTAACTAATGCATTACTCATTTGTTCCTGTGTAGTTATTCATTAATGAAGGAACAGTATTCTAAAGTGTTACCCATAATAGTATATAAACTAAATGGAAATGTATGAAACAGAAAGAAGCTGGCATGTGAGATGTCTACTCTCACCATTCAAAGTCTGCAATGTTTGTAATCAAAGAAAGAACCTTAGGATTTATGGACTGCTGTTTTTTAGATGGCTTCTTCTCCACTTTGGTCCCCCTATCTGGATTTATCCTGAAAAGGCATCTGTGAAGACAGAAATACACTTGAATATAGTGCTACAAACATTTTTCATAATCATCAATTCTGATGAGCCATATAAAAAGTATTTAAACTGAGCTAGAGAGGTGACAGACATATCTAAAGGTATAGTTCACCCCAAAATAAAGTTGTCATCATTTACTCAACTTTAAGTTGTTACAAACCTGTACACATTTATTTCTTCTGTTGAACACAAAAGATACTTTGAAGATTTGTTTGTAACCAAACTGTTGATGGACCCCATTGACTTCAATAGTATGGAAAACAATACTTTGGAAGTCAATGAGGTCCATCAACTGTTTGGTTACAAACATTCTTCAAAATATCTCTTTGTGTTCAAAAGAAGAAATTCATACAGGTTTAGAACAACATGAGTGCAAGTAAACGATGACAATTTTATTTTGGGGTGAACAAGTATCTCCCATTAAGCAACTGTGCCTACAATGGCTGTGATGCGTTCCAACAACCAGTGTTAAAATCTGCTGCCAGTGTCAACATCTCCATAGATCATAAAGGAAGTGTTACACCATGTCCTAACCAGCCGTGACGGCGACACACAATGATTCTATTGTAGAAACTGCTTCTATTTTTCCGCGACATCGCGGCTGGAACTACAACACAAAGTATGGCAATGATAATCTCAGGTACTGTTTATGTGCTTTATTTAATGTTAAAAGCGTGTAATGTGACTTTGAATATCATTTATTGTTCCCAGCCTTGTAGCCGTACTACCTCAGGTCTTACAATTACACAAATGGAAACAAGAACGTTCAAACTTGATTCTATAACAAAGATTGTTTTAATAACTCAGTATGTATTTTTAATAGTTTAAAATGGTGTAATGTGTAAAATAATACCCCCGGAGCCCGCCCACATGCTGTTATGATTGGCTGTGGTTTTTGATTGATTTTGTTGCATCTTGTAATCGTGTCTGGTGTGGACAGACAAATTGCTTGTCGCTGGAATCTTATCGTATCGCGTCTGGTTAGGACACAGTGATAGTCGCACCACAAGATTGATGGAAGGTGAGAATGTAATGTCCAACAGGGAAAAAATTGTGATCTATTAAATTGGAATAGACAGTTCATAATGTACTAATACCAGTTGTTTTCCCACAGATGCCAGAAATGCACAGCGTCTGCTCATTTTGTTCCTGTCATTGAATAAATGTTGTAATGATCTTGCCACCAAATACAATTTATCTAGCCTTTTTGCTGTTACCAGTTTCATGTCCATTAATTTCCTAAATGGATAATTGTTTATCTATCCATCTTTGGGCCATATATACACACTTTTTGTTCTTAATGAAAGGCATTTTGTGGTTAAACTTTAAGTCTTACCTCTGCATGAACTCCAGAGTTGCTCCAAGTTCCAGTGGATAACTGATGTTGAGGCAGTAGTAGGATATGAACATCATTACAAAGGGCATCACCACAATTTGTAACCCCATCTTTCACGATGGTCTGGTCCACAGCAATCATCAAGTTTTCAGCTGTGAGGGGAGAACTCCCTACAGTACATAGGAAAATAAGAAAATTCAAAAACATTAGGTTAAAAGAAAAGTCTAACATCACGACTGTCAAAAGACCACATTATTTGGCTTGCATGTTAGCACAACAAGAAAACCTTACTATTCTGGGTTTTACCTTTCCATTATGTTAAAAAATTTAAGGGTGTCCACCAAAAAATAATTCTCACAGTAACTCATGTATTTTCAAAACAGTATGACAGTTTATCTGTGTAATACAAATTAAGATATTTAAAAGTTATCAGCTGTTTTGATCCAAACAATGTAGATGAAAGGCAACCAACATTGAGGATACACAAAGATAAAAGCATGAGTGTAATCCATTTGACCCATGAGGTTAAATCCAAGTCTTCTGAAGCAATACAATCACTTTACTGTTTATAAATATAAAATGCAGTTGTAACACTCAATTTAAAATCACATATAAAATAAATAAGGCCGTAAAGTGAAACCTAATTTGTCTGTACATTATGGCTGTTACGGCGTCTAGTGAGATCCCCAGTACTCAGTCTCGAGCGCCTTCCCCTGAATACTAATAATGCATACTCCTCCTAGTATGCATCGTTGGTGCTATGATCACCTTCCACCTGTCAGCAATTAACTCTGAGCTCAAGCCTATATCTAGCTTGTCATCTCGGAGTCCGTTGCGAAGTATTGTCTCACACTCGTGAAATGTCTGAGCTTCTTTTGAAAAAACCCTGTTACTCTGATACGCTGAACCTTTGCTTGAACTAACCTCTCTGATTGTGTGCAGCCCGCCTTGTGAAACTCTGCCTGTGACCTGACTCTGATACTCGCCGCCTGCCTCGGACTCCGCCTGTCTCTGACTCTGATTCTCGCCGCCAGCCCTGAACTTCTGCCTGTCTCTGACTTGCATGCTTGCTGCCAGCCCCGAACTCACACCTGGTTTACATCGACTCTGCCCGCTGCCTTTACTACTGTTTTGAGTTCCTTTATACTACTTTTTACGTTATTAATAAATTGTTGCATATGGATCAGTCTCCGCCTTCTGAGTCTCAACAGAATACTTAACGAAGATCCAGCAACGATGTCTGCCTTGTCAGCCGCTTTCACCGCACAAGCCTCACAACTCGCTACTCACCATCATCAGCTGTCTCGTCTGCTGTGACGGAGGAATTAGTGAAAGCGGTTCAGAGCATGCAAAAGCCCACGGTGGAATCCTCAGCGCATGCCGCGCCCACTCATGCACCTGTTCTCTCGTCCGACTCCTCAAGCTTCAGCACTCGCCTCTCACTCCCTGAAAAATATGAAGGAGACCCAGGTAAATGCAAAGGCTTTTTACTTCAATGTTCTCTGTATCTCGTCCGGCAGACCGCTCAGCACGCTACGGACATGGACAAGATCACATTCATCTGTTCATTACTCACCGGACGTGCACTGGAATGGATCACCGCGGTCTGGAGAACGGGTGGATCAGCTTTCGCCTCGTACGACGAGTTCCTGGAGCGCTTTCAAGCCGTCTTCGAGCATGCAGTGGAGGGAAAAGGAGCGGAGGACCGCTTGCTGGAGCTCACTCAGGGACGGATTCCCGCCTCGGAGTACGCACTCAAGTTTTGTACACTCGCAGCGCAGACCGACTGGACGGATAACGCTCTTAACCCCCTGAGGTCGACGGTATCGCCGGCGATACCAGCTCGCTTTTTTTATCAGTGTAAAAGAAACTCATAAATACTCTGACTTTGATTTTCCATAGGAGTTTCATACATCAATCGATTCTGTTAAATGTGTATTATTTTTGTGTATACTCACAATAAAAACAAAGTGTTGTGCTTTTCGCCAAATAAAGAAAAATAAACACGAAGCGAGTTCTGCCTTCTCTCTGTCCGTGTAGTCCATTCTGAAACGCGTCCGAAAATGAATCATAACTCAGCGAATACTTCTCACACAGGCACGTGAGATATGTCTTTATGAAGCTTGAAATCTCTTCTTTTAAATGAAGTAATTTATATAAAAAACAAATGTTTTCAACTCATGTAATCCCTTTGAAAGCAAGGAGAGGTACCGTTTTTCCTTCTCCCTTCATTATCTCTAAATGAGCTGCAGCCGCCCCGCCCCCCGGCGCGATTCACATGTAACTAGTTTACGTGATCTAGTATGCATCGCATACGCCCCCCGATCAATGCCATAAAAACACAGTTTCTTCATCAGACTTACTGATAGTTCATCGCGTTTTGAGTATGACACGCTTCTCCGGTAATAAAGACGCCCTTCAGATGATTCTGGACAGCGAGGAAGAATGCACCTTTTCCTCAGAGGACGAACGGCAACATTTTGAAGAGCGAATTCCGCCGAGAACACAATTTCGGAGTAAGTTTTACTTAAAAGTCTTTTGTCTTTTATTTTTCGTGTTCGCATTTATGAGGAAAAAACAATATTACGTGACAGTTCTCCATTATGGACGCGAGCGCTCTAAAAAAAGCACTAAAAGACTTTCAAACTTTCACAGAGACCTCAAAACAGAAAGTACAAATCCTTTCTTTAAAACGAATTTCGTTTTGTATCAATTGTATCTTAATTTTAATAATTTTTTCATTAACAAATTTCCTGGATTTAAAGTAAATATAGGCTAGCAATCACAACATAAGGTGCTTGAACTGGAGATCATCATGAACCAGACCGTAGCCTACTCGCCTCACATGTCTAAAAAATGTGAAATATATTTACAGAAAGCTGGTTCTAAACAAAACCATCCAAAACACTAGCCTACTGCGAAGATCGCGAGTCAATAGCCTATCGTCAACTTCATCTTTGCCAGAAGTTAAATGATGTTTTAGCAAACTGTATTGCTACTGAGATGAGTAAAAATCGACTGAAATATGAATACATAGATAAAATGTAGGCCTATAATCATTTTTTTTTACAAAGAAAGAGTACACTTGAAATATTGTTGAAATTGTAATTATTGTTGTAATTGTAACCTTTTTAATAAAATAGCAAAACATATTTACAAGATAGTTGTCCTTGCATTGTGGCTCAGTCAGTTTCACACCTGAATGCATGGCTAATTATGCAGAGTGGGTGGGACATTGTATTCTAAGGTGTAAACCACTCCTCGTTCACGCCCCTCTCGCATATTGGCTTTCCAAGCAAAACCTGTTTTACATCAATTTAAATCAATGTATGGTTTTATGTGAACGATAAAGCAAGACTATTTTCACATAATTTTGAAGAAAAAACTCTAGGCGAGGACATCCATTAGTCAAAAGTCTTATTGACACATATTTACTATGTGTTTTGTGGCCTTATTTCAGAATTTTTTTTTTTTTTTTTTCAATAACCATGCATAAACATTATTCTCTCAAAAATGAAAACATGTACATACACGTGGCTCACATATTATTGTAGCCCTGTTTGTGCTATATAGAGTGAATTTACACCTTTGCCATTAATATGTTTATAAGCAACTGAAAAAAGCACAAATGTCAGGGCATGTCAGAACATCTCAAGGGCCCCAAAAACAGCCCAGACCCCAGAGGGTTAAGGTGGTTTATCAACATATTCCGAGACATGCTTCAGCACTGTGTGATCGTCTACATCGACGATATACTGGTTTACTCAGATACCTTCGAGGACCATGTACAGCACGTACGAGCCGTGCTCTGAAGACTCATTCAGTTCCAGCTTTACGCCAAGTTTGAAAAGTGTGACTTCCATCAAACCTCCACTTCTTTCCTGGGCTACGTGATCACCCCAGAGGGCGTGGCCATGGATGAGGGCAAAGTCAGGGCGGTGGTGGATTGGCCCCAGCCTACCACTCTCAAGGAACTGCAGCGCTTCCTGGGGTTTGCTAACTTCTACCAGCGGTTCATTCGGGGATTCAGCTCTGTGGCAGGACCTCTGACAGCTCTGGTGCGGAAAGGAACCACTCGGCTACCCTGGAACGAGAGCGCTACGCAAGCTTTCAACCAACTCAAGCTCTGCTTCACCACAGCTCCGATCCTGCATCATCCCAATCCTGAACTACCGTTCGTGGTCGGAGTAGACGCCTCCAATACGGGCTTGGGCGCCGTTCTCTCTCAGCGTCAAGGTAACCCTGCTAAGTTGTTCCCCTGTGCATTCTACTCCAGGAAGTTGAGCTCTGCGGAACGGAATTACGACGTTGGAGATCGTGAGTTACTGGCAATGAAGTCAGCATTTGAGGAGTGGCGGCATTGGCTTGAGGGAGCTTCCCAACCGTTTATTGTCTACACTGATCACAAGAACCTTGAGTATCTTCGCACGGCTAAGAGATTGAATCCACGCCAGGCCAGGTGGTCTTTGTTCTTCTCGCGTTTCCAGTTCACTGTAACCTACCGCCCTGGGTCTAAGAATACTAAGGCAGACTCCCTGTCCCGTCAGTACGACTCTGAGGTCTCCAGTCAAGCTCCTGAGAACATCCTCTGTCCCTATCTGGTCCTTGGTCCCATTCAGTGGGACATAGAAACTGAGCTAGAGCAAGCCAACACCAACACTGAAATTCCGTCCGATTGTCCTCCCGAGAAGATATACGTGCCAGAGGCACTCCGTGAAGAGGTGTTGAAACACGTTCATGCTCTGCCCAGCTCCGTTCACCCAGGTATCACTGCCACCGTTCATCTCCTCCAGAACCGCTACTGGTGGCCCACGCTACTCCAAGACACGACAAAATTCATTCAGCAATGCCAAAACTGCAATACACAGAAGTCATTACGTCTCTTACCTGCCGGCCTCCTTCAGCCCTTACCAGTACCTCAACGCCCTTGGTCACACATAGCGATTGACTTCGTCACGGATCTGCCACCCTCTGATGGTCATACGACTCATACGACTATTCTCACTGTAATAGATCGCTTCTCCAAAGCCTGCCGACTGATTCCCCTTCCAGAACTGCCAACCGCCTTGCAAACCGCTGAACATCTCTGCAATCTGGTCTTTCGGTTCTACGGTCTACCTGATGATATTGTTTCCGACAGAGGACCACAGTTTACCTCTCGTGTCTGGGCAGCCTTCTTTCGGATGCTACAAGTGAACGTCAGCCTCACGTCAGGCCAACGGCCAAGCTGAGCGGCTGAATCAGGAGATCATCCGTTTCCTGCGGTCATACTGTCACCTTCATCAGGAGGATTGGAGCCGGTATCTCACGTGGGCTGAATATGCTCAGAATTCTATTCGCAAACATTCCACGGGTCTCACCCCTTTCAAGTGCATTCTGGGTTTCCAGCCACCCTTGTTCCCCTGATCTTACGAGCCGTCTAATGTACCTGCTGTGGATGACTGGCTGAAACGCAGTGAGGAAACTTGGAACCTGGCTCACACTCACCTTCTACGTGCTGTCAACCGTAGTAAGAGGCAGGCTGATCGCCACCGCCGCTCCGGTCCCGTCTATCAACCCGGCCAGTGGGTGTGGCTTTCCATCCGGGACCTCCGGCTCAATCTGCCATGTAAGAAGCTCAGTCCCAAGTATATGGGTCCCTACAAGATAATTCGTCAAATCACTCCAGTTTCCTTCCGCCTTGCTCTGCCCAGTCATCTCCGCATCTCTCCCACGTTCCACGTCTCACTGTTGAAACCGGCCTCTGAAACCAGGAATGTGGAGTCTGAAGGTCTTGCTTCTCAACCCATCCTTGTAGAGGGCGAAGAAGTGTACCGCGTGCGCCATCTGCTGGACTCTAGACGTCGTGGAGGGCATTTGCAGTATCTTGTGGACTGGGAGGGCTTTGGCCCTGAGGAACGTTCCTGGGTGAACTCGAGTGACATTCTGGACCCCCTTTTAGTTCAAGACTTCCACCGTGAACACCCTGACAAGCCTGCTCCCCGTCCCCGTGGCAGACCCCGCCGGCGTCAGTTTTCTCGCGCCAGGAGTCGCTCCCTGGGGGGGCTCTCTGTTACGGCGTCTAGTGAGATCCCCAGTACTCAGTCTCGAGCGCCTTCCCCTGAATACTAATGATGCATACTCCTCCTAGTATGCATCGTTGGCGCTCTGATCACCTTCCACCTGTCAGCAATTAACTCTGAGCTCAAGCCTATATCTAGCTTGTCATCTCGGAGTCTGTTGCGAAGTATTGTCTCACACTCGTGTTACATGTCTGAGCTTTTTTTGAAAAAACCCTGTTACTCTTGTTGTAAACTCAGAATCGAAGACCAGGAGACTTGGTTGTTTCTTCAGCAGGATTGTTTATTGAAAACACGAGCTGTCGGTAGCTGCAGTCACCAAAATCTAACTAAAACATTATACATTGTAGCTATATACATTCCCAGGGGGGAGGGATTACATAGAGGCGGGAACTCTGAATAAAGCATGCAAATGAAGTGGGAACACACCCTACTCTGAGTCCAATTGAATCAGCATAACTATTCACATGCTGATACTGGCCAGGAACTCCAATTCCAAGAGCCATCCCAGAGCCATTAAAGACAATAGGTGAAAGTCAATCAACCTAACGTTTCAACATCTGGGCTCCGAAAGGTGAGAATCAAGTGATCTGACTTATTTAAAACACAATAGAGAAAACAGGTCTGGCAGGAAAGGAGACTCTTGCTGGATAAATCAGTCTATAAACTTTATCAGTTTATATACTATTGCAGTGGAAAAACTAAATTAAACATTTAATAAATATGTAATACAACACTTCCCCCTTTGAGAGTTCTAATAACTCTCACAAAAATACAAATTTAAACACTTAAAAGTTCATTCTTGTAACTTGATCGTTACAGGCACATAGCATGTTCTGTGTTGTTCATCTGTAATTGCATGTTGACACTATTGCATGTTGACACAGAAACAAACATGCAATTAGGGTCCGTGAAGTTCTTACGGGTAATATTATTTTATGGTTGGACCAGTCATGTTCTCGTGCGAGGCGTGAGTCATTTGTTGAATGAAACACTTGATACTGTGGACGCATACGTAGAACGCCAGTAGGAGAAACAACAGCAGAATTGCTATTTCTTTAATCCACAGCCAGGGTTTACCAATCAAGTTTCCGAACCATGAAGAATTGTCTTCTGTCATCTGGTGTAATTTTGTTGAAAGATCAAGAATGTCTTGTTGGATTTTGTTCAAATTCTCTGTTGGATCCATTAACCCAGTGCAGCATTCAGGGCCAATAATGGTGCAGGCTCCCCCTTGCGTTGCAAGAATGTAATCCAAGGCTACTCTGTTCTGTAAGATCATTATCTTGTGCGAAGCGAGAGTGTTTGTGATGTTGCCCAGGGCCAAAGCCGTATCATTGGCCAATTTCTGTACAGAATCCGACAGGCTTCTGACTTGATCGAGAGCCTGCATAACACCATACGATGGGATTAAGGCTCCAAGAGTTCTGGAATGCAGCCATCTTTGTTGGTAGAAGGAGCTGAATCATGTAACTGTGGAGAGCTTGGAGTGGAGTGTGTGTTTTCTCTGATAGCTGGCAGAACATAAACCAAGGTGCACCTGCCGTTGAATTGGCTGGATAGGATGCTGTAGACAGAAGTTACACATAACCAAAAAAGTGCCAGTTGGTGGAGGAATCATACACCACTGATTTATTGCAAAAAGTTTCGGTAGGGATGGATTCCTGGAGAGACACTCGTTTAAATCATTTTCCTGTTTCATTTCTGTAGTAGTGACGTACACATGGGAATCATCTGTTCCTCTTTCAATCACAAAACTGCAACGTTCACGAGGAATTTCACCCAGTGGAGTCGATGCTGGAGCATAATTTTCCATGCACCAGTGGAACATCATTGGCAGGAGTAGATCTGTCATGATGGGAGTAGCTGAAGTTAGGTTGCAGGATGGTAGTCCAGGAATGCAACACTGAGAAGCTGGAGGAATGGTTACGTTGTGACGTGTATCCTTTTTGTATAATCCACTGGTATGACGATCGAATAAGGTACACGTGTCACATTTGGAGAGAGGGTGTGCAACCCATGGGATTCCTACTGAAGGTGCATGTGGCATGCAAACGTTCTTTCCAGCAAACAAGGCATTTCTTGACATATTCATCAGCTCTAAGAATATGTTGTTTCTGGGGTCTACACTTTGTGCTATGTCCATGATGGTTAGTATTAAGGCAATCTTGATCATGTTGCTGGATGACTGAAGTTCCCATAGATGAATCTCTGCGTTGTGTATTTTTTCTTCTGTGTTGGTTGTAGTCTCTGCAGTTGGTCTAGTTGTTTTCTGGAGCTTGGGTCTTCATGTGCAGGTGTGTAGGTCAGTGCATATGATTCTCAGGATAACCGTCAAGTGGTATCTGCACAGAGTTAAGAAAGAAAAACAAAAAAAGAACAACTGCAACAGACCAGTATTCATTGTAAAAACTGCAATTACATTAGGGTTGTATCCTCTGTTCAATCTGAGTCTGCTAATTGTGGTTCCTTCTTTCCCTATTTCTTAATTCATGAGACACCTAAAAGGAACAGTGAGGTGAGGATGGACTATGGTTGGGAAGGGCCTATAAGGGAATCTTCACCGCAGGGTTGGCCCCCGAAAGCCTGTTGCTTCCAGTTCTTCCCTGGGCTCCTCACTGGTCCATGTCCTATCCTATCCCTGTAGGTGGAGGAACAACTTTACAGTGTGAAACATGAGTCCAGGTTTTCCTTCCCTGACACAATACTGCAGCTGCTGTAATCAACATAACTTGATGTGGTCCTTGCCACTTAGGCTCTAATGGTTTGTTTTTGAATGACTTTATCATGACCCATTGACCTGGGACGATTGTGTGTCCACCTTCTGGTGGAGTCTGCCAACATGACTCAACTCTCTCTCTGGTACTCTGTACTGCCTTTGTAAGGTGTTCACAGTAAGAGATCAGGGCATCTGAGGCAATGTGAACATCAGCATTTCTAAGATCAATCACACCTGGCATCTGCATTGGGCGTCCTGTAATAATCTCATGAGGGCTCAGTCCTACTGATCTGTTAGGTGACGCTCTCATACTACACAGTACTGCTGGCAGCGCTTCAACCCATGACACTCCTTCCTGATGCATTTTGCTTAACCTGATTTTGATTGTTCTGTTCGCCCGTTCAACCTGTCCTGATGCTTGGGGCCTGTAGGGACAGTGCAGATTCCACTTAACCTTCAACATTCTGGACACCTCCTTGACAACCTGTCCTGTGAAGTGTGTACCTTGATCTGAGTCAATGCAATCTGGTAATCCCCATCTGGGAATTAAATCAGTGGCAAGACATTTAGCGGTATGTGCAGCTGTAGCACGCCCTGTTGGATAAGCTTCTATCCATCTTGAGAACTTGTCTATTACTACCAAAACATCAGTTTTTCCCTTACCACGAGGCAACGATATGTAATCAACTTGCAAATGACGAAATGGTCCTAGTGGAGCTGGGGTATGTGCTGCTGGTGTAATGGCTGCTGTTACATCATTATTTTTCTGACATGTAACACACCTTTTGGCTGTTTCTGTGGCTACATTTCTGAATTTTGGATTCCACCATTGATTTGAGAACCTGTGATTCATCGTTGCTGGACCACTGTGACCCAAATTGTGTATTTGTTGAGCCAAATATGGCAGCAGTGATTCGGGAGCAACATACTTCTCCCCTTTGGTCCAGCAGCCAGATGAATCAACGGTGGCTCCTTTGTCTAACCATGTCCATGCTTCATATAGAGGAACATCTTTGTACAAATCAATGATAGATTCAGGAGGCAGAATTGTCTTCTGTGCTGTACTACCTGAACACACTTGTACAGTTACATAGGAACAAGCCTGTTTAGCTGCTATATCTGCAAGAGCATTACCTTTAGCTTCTGTAGTGTTAGTTGTGAGATGTGCTTTCACTTTGATCACCGCTAATTTCTTTGGAAGTTTCATGGCAAACATAAGATCTTTCACTAATTCAGCATGCTTAATGGGGGATCCAGCAGAAGTTAGAAACTGTCTGCTTTGCCAAATGACACCAAAATCATGAATAACCCCAAAAGCATACCTGGAATCTGTGTAGATATTTGCAACTGATCCTGAAGCTAGTGTGCATGCTCTAGTTAAAGCTACCAGTTCTGCAGCCTGAGCTGAAAAATGATCTGGAAGACGACCTGAAGCTACCACCTCAGTGGTGGACGTTACTGCATAACCTGCTCGTCTGTTCCCTTCAATTACTTGAGCTGAACCATCAACAAACAACTCAAATTCTGAATTTTCGATGGGAGTTTCTGCTATTTCACTTGTCGCTGCGTATGTAAGCGTAACACAATCATGAGTCATTTCGCCTTCATCCTCTAACACAACTTCAGTCATTGCAGACATCATACATGTTGAGGGGTTCGTGACTGGTGCACGCTGTAAAACAATGTTCGGGGCTGTGAGAGTAGTTAACCAATTTCCCCAACGAGAGGAAGTGACAGAAGTGACTTTTGCTTGATTCATCTAGCGCTTCAGGCTTCATCAGTAATGGTGTTAGGTCAGACGGTAAATGTAAAATGCCCTCACGCAGTGTCCACTGAACCTTTGCTTGAACTAACCTCTCTGATTGTGTGCAGCCCGCCTTGTGAAACTCTGCCTGTGACCTGACTCTGATACTCGCCGCCTGCCTCGAACTCCGCCTGTCTCTGACTCTGATTCTCGCCGCCAGCCCTGAACTTCTGCCTGTCTCTGTCTTCCATGCTTGCTGCCAGCCCCGAACTCACGCCTGGTTTACATCGACTCTGCCCGCTGCCTTTACTACTGTTTTGAGTTCCTTTATACTACTTTTTACGTTATTAATAAATTGTTGCATATGGATCAGTCTCCGCCTTCTGAGTCTCAACAATGGCAATGGTGATTAATGAAATTCTATGCTAAAAGAGATGTGACATTTTGTATGTGATGTGGATGTACACTAAAATGTGTTATGATTTGATACTGTAGTTAATAAATCTCATATAAAGTGACCATATTTGTTCAGAAGACTTGAATTAAAACACGAGTAACATGGATTACATTAAATCGTGGATGCTTTTGCTAGAGACTGCTGTTAGTGTACCATTTGAAACCAAAGTCAACGTTGACTTATCACTTTAACCCAAACAATTATCTTTTTCTAATAATTTTGACGATGTTTTGGGCCAGTTAATGCGCTTATGTGCGCAGCATATTTGAAAGCTGTTGCTAGCAGTGGTCAACTTTAGTTAGCTAACTTTTTTAGTTAGCCAGCCACGTGCCACACAGTCACGGCCACAAAAATACAAGCCAACACAAAGATAATGTTCATATAAATGCAATGTTAAATTGCGTTCAGGTAACGTTAACACAAAGCTAAAATGCATCTGCACCCTAGCTAATGTAACATCTGACATACATTACTTGTTTTGTTTTCGGTCGTCAATCTTAAAGGATAATTCGGGTATTTAACACTTTGAGTCTATTTTGTAGTTTGTTTTGGATAAACTAGTGTGGTGGACAAAGAAATTTTGACAATGGTTCCTGTCTCGACTTTTTGACTATTTTAGAATTGCCCATGACCGCTTTAGAATGGGAGTCTATGGCCATGCACAAACATGTCCTTAAAACAACCCTTAACGTTCGTTTTCAAAACTGTGCAACTCACCGAGTGGTTAGTGGTGTTCGTTGATGATTAAAAACAAATATATCGGCGCAATGTATGATTTCAATCCGTTTATTTTTCTATAGTGGAACTATTTTTTCAGATACCTCACAACCGCGTATAAACTTCCGCTCTTCCGTAACTTCCGTTGCTCTGCTCACGCTAGCCTTCTGAGAGACAGAGAACCGAGCGAAAAGACCTAAAAGACTACAACCAAATGTAAAGAGTCCCCTTTCCGTTTCCAGTAGCGCAGTAATCCCAGATAGCACACATACATCATGGAGACGTCTATTTGATGTGCGTGTTTACATCTGGAAGACGTATTTTTTAGAGTGTTTGCTCATCTGCAATACGTCTATAGGACGTTTCCTGTCAGATGTCAAATAGACGTTTAGAAGATGTCTTTAAGATGTAATGATTTATTTATGTTAAACTGACATCTGAAAGATGTCTATAAGATGGTAGTAAACAGCAGATGCTTTCCAGATGAAGTGATCTTTAACAGACATCTTCCAGACGTACGTGTGCTATCTGGGATATCAACGAGCAATAAGTCCTCCAACGGAAATCAATGGGATTTTACAAAATGCCAAATAAAACACGACAGAAACTGTATTTTGCTACGCTACATTTTTTGGAACATCAACGAACACCACTAACCACTCTGTGAGTTGCACAGTTTTGAAAACGAACGTTAAGGGTTGTTTTAAGGACATGTTTGTGCATGGCCATAGACTCCCATTCTAAAGCGGTCATGGGCAATTCTAAAATAGTCAAAAAGTCGAGACAGGAACCATTGTCAAAATTTCTTTGTCCACCACTCTAGTTCATCCAAAACAATCTACAAAATAGACTCAAAGTGTTAAATACCAGAATTATCCTTTAATGTATACTCTAGCTATGTCAGTATTGCGTTGAATTTTTGAATGTGTCAGTAAATATTTTCGACGATACCTCTCACAAGTGTTGCTTCCTCGAAAACAGCAGAATAGTTCACCAGCGCGCCGCCGTCTTCATCATGTCGCGCTTCTTTCTGCGTGCGCCACCAACGTAGCAGAGGTGTCAATTCTGATTGGCTTAAATAATTATTGCCGTGAAAATGATTTGATGAACACAGAGGTTTGTGATTTGTCTTTTGCATTGGTTTTCGTAGCTTATTATTTAAATTGCAACGGTCTTTTTTTTAAACAGCTAAACTTACCATACCATACCAACTTTATTTGTTAAGCACTTTACAACAACCAAAGTTGTCCAAAGTGCTGTACATAAAAATAAACGTAAGTACAATTAATACGCACACAATAAAAGCATTCAAAGTAACAAATTAAAACAAGCAAATAAAGTCGACATCTTACTAGGTGTCAAAAGTCAAAGAGAAAAGATGGGTTTTAAGACTGGTTCTCTTACGAGAGGTTCTCTCGTACTGCGTAAATCTTATGCTACGGGGAAATCTCTTTTCCGTGAGATATTGAAGCCAAAAATTATCCTTAATTTTGTAATAATGTAAAACGCGTTACGGCAGCATGCAGACATAGGCGAAACAGCTCGCGCGCCTATTGGCTGCTCTGCGGCAACTGCAGAAGCCTATCGAAAGGCCCCGTCGTGACGTCAGCTCCAATGGGGGCGCTTTGCGCCCACTGCGTCACGTCCCGCCGAAACGGTCGTGGCCTTGGGCTATAAACATAGCTCGAGAGGCTGGTATAGCTGATTTTTCATCTCTTCAGCGGAGCTCACGCATCGCTGGATCCTGAGAGAAGAAGCCGCGGCGTCAGAAAAAGCCTTTCAGCGGGACGAGCCTTGCATCTGAAGCCGCTGGCCGCGCCGCCTTCAGCCGCCGTTTCTGCTGCGCTATCCGGCGTTATATCCTTTTCTCTGCTACTGTGTTTGTGTGTGTGTGTGTGTGTGTGTGTTCGCCGCCGCGACACACACTCTCATTGCACTAAAAGAGCCGGGCATCTTTTTCAAGATGCCCCTTTCCTGCCTGGGTGAGGTTCACGCAGATCTCGCGAGCTACTGCCTATGGCGACTCTGAGGACTCGCCTGGCATCCTTTTCTGAGACTGCACCTCTGCCCACCGCGCCGTAAAAAGCGCCGTGCTCGGAACCTCCCCCAACCCGCAAAAGCTCGCCGGTTCGCCTGCCTGCTTCACCCGCTTCGCTAGAGTCTCTTCCTGATGGACAGCGGCCGCCGCTGCCGCCGCTTTCCGTCGTGGATATCGACCAGGAAGCCGTGTCTGTGGGGGATGATACCTGCTCTCCCTCTGTTCGAGCCGCGCAAACTGCGCCGTTCACAAGAGATGTCAGGAACGGAAGGTCCAGGGGCTAGTTTTCTTTACGTTTCAAGAAAGCTACCCCGCCCTTGCACATTCACGCGTCACTCACCGGCGTAAGAAGAACAGAGAGTTTTTAGTCCCGCCGAGGCCGGTCTAACCTCCATTTCCCACACATTTCTCAGTCCCCTCTTAAGTTCAGGCGACTGGAAATATCAATATTGCAGCAAACGAGCCTGTTATAATACATGCACGCCTGCAAACAAACGCCGAAGCAAAACATGATGACGCTCTCTCTCTTCCCGCTCTCTTTCCCTTTGCTCGTGCCGCGCAATCTGCGCCGTTCGCAAGGGATGTCAGAAACGGACGGTCACTGGGCTAGTTTTCTTTAAATGGAAGAAAGCTACCCCGCCCCTCGCGCCCCTTCCGTGCGTCGCCGGCGAAAGGAGAAAGAGAGTGTTGTTTAGTCCCGCAGAGGCTGGACCAACCTCCCTTTTCTCACACATTTCTCAGTCCCCTCTGAAGTTCAGGCGACTGGAAATGTCAATATTGCAGTAAACGAGCCTGTTATAATACATGCACGCCTGCAAACAAACGCCGTCACAAGACGTGCTGACGCTCTCTTATATGCTCGCGCTAACTAAAAGCTTATGTGTTTCCCCCTGTGGCTCAGTGGCGGAATCTTAGGCTTTAGCGCGAGAGACCCGTGTTTGAAACCCGGGTCTGCCGGCAGATAAAATTATGCCGTCAAGGCTTTCGCTCTGTCAAGTTCCCTTAAAAGGCGACTGCAGATGTGTATTTTGCAGCCAACAAGCGCGTTGTACTACCCGCTCGCCTGCACCCAAACACCGTTTCTAAAAACGAGGCCTCAAAGTCTTCCTAGCCCGCCTAGGAAAGCGACAGTGTTCAAGTCCCGCTGCGGCCAGACTTTCACCAAAACTTCCCGCTCGTGCAGTTCCAGAAAATGCGACTGTCCCAGTGTATTTTGCAGAAACAAGCCGGTACCACAGCCCATTTGCCTGCACAAACGCCATTTTCACGTCGGCGCAGATAAATCTCATAAAGAGTGTATTTCTGGTATTCCGGCCATGGCCGATGGTGTTATGAGTGTAGTAAAATGCCCACGCCCAGTGCTCATTCCTACACACAAGCACAGCCCGCCACATTTCAGGGCTCGCACACATGAAATCAACTCATGTCGATTGTGGATTAAATGTAGTGAATGTGCCCACGACCCAGTGCCCACAAACACTACACATTGCATGTCTCACGGTTTCTGTAAAAACGAAACCAACACACATACAGTCGGCTCAAGCTGACAGCGTTCTCAGTGTAGTCCCGCTGTCCCGCGCACACATTCACTCACAGACATGACAAGCCCAGGGCTCGCACAAATAAAATCGGCTCATGCCGATTGTGCGTTAAATGTCCGGCCATGGCCAATGGTGTTATGAGTGTAGTAAAAATGCCCACTGCTCATTCCTACACACAGACACAGCCCGCCCCACAGGGCTCACGCACATAAAATCGACTCATGTTGATTGTGCATTAAATGTAGTGAATGTGCCCATGATCCAGTGCCCACAAACACTACACACTGCATGTCTTTCGGTTTCTGTAAAATCAAAACCAACACACATACAGTCAGCCCAGGCCGATGGTGTTTTCAGTGCAGTAAATGTGCCCGCTGTTCTGCGCCCACATTCACTCACAGACATGACAAACCCCACGGGGTTCCCCCCGCTCACTCTCTCTCAGCTATCCGCCCAAAGAGAGTCGAGCGCGGACAGGCTGCCCGCTGTGATCAGCGCGCCCCCCTGCCTCAGACACCGTCTATGTTACAGCATACCGAAGCTCTCCGGCCGCCACTATGTCACGGCCAGAGCCCAGATCTCATTCAACCCCTAGCTATTCATGCGAATGCATGGGCAAAGCTTCCCGGGGTATCAGAATGGGTGCTGAACGTTATAGAAAGAGGCTACTCTCTACAGTTCGCTCGACGCCCCCGCAGTTGCGCGGCGCGAATCGAAACCACGGTGAAAAAGGAAGTAGCACATCTACTTCGAACCGAGATTGCGAAACTGTTGAGCAAAGGGGCCATAGAGCCTTTATCTCAAGCTCAGAGCGAAGGGGGTCTGTACAGCAGATATTTTCTGGTACCGAAAAAAGACGGGGGTCTCAGACCCATTCTAGATCTAAGACAGCTGAACAAAGCGCTTGCAAAGCACCGGTTCAAAATGCTCACAACCAGGAAAATCATTTCGCAAATTTGCCAAGGGGACTGGTTTGTGTCAATAGATCTGAAGGACGCATATTTTCAAATACAAATAGCGTCACGTCACAGGCGATTTTTGAGATTCGCCTTCGAGGGACAGGCATATCAATACACAGCCCTACCGTACATTCATGATGTGCATGGACGCGGCCCTCGCTCCCCTGAAACTTCGGGGAATGCGAGTTTTTGAACTACTTGGACGATTGGCTGGTTCTAGCTCAGTCTCACTCAGAGCTCATAGAACACAGGACCATGTTACTCGAACATCTCGAGAATCTGGGTCTCAAAGTCAATTGGGCGAAGAGTTCACTGTCTCTCAGTCAGAGAATATCTTTTCTGGGCACAGAACTGGACTCGCTGTCTATGACAGCTCAGCTATCGCCACAGCGCAGACTGGACATTCAGCGCATGACGGAAATCTTCCGCTGCGGCGCTATAGTCCCGCTCAGAAAGTTTCAAAGGATGCTGGGTCTCATGACCTCAGCATCATCAGTACTTCAGTTGGGTCTGCTTCGGATGCGCCCACTGCAGTTCTGGTTAAAAGCACGAGTGCCGCGCCGAGCGTGGACCTCCGGTCTTTTTCGCCTCAAGGTCGATCAGAAATGCGTCTCAGCTCTGAAACCTTGGAAAGCGATTTGACTGGAACCAGTCAGGTGTAAGCCTGGGGACTTCCTCGAGTGTGAAGGTGGTGTCTATGGATGCCTCCACCTCGGGATGGGGAGCGCTGCTCGAGGGCAGACCGTTCTTGGGCCAGTGGTCAGAACTGGAAAAGCTTCTACACATGAACTGCTTGGAAATGATAGCAGTCGACAACGCGCTGAGGCGCTTTTGTCCCCAGATAGCAGGGCACCACGTCTTGGTCCGTTCGGACAACATGTCAGTGGTGGCCTATATAAATCGCCAGGGAGGTATCAGGTCCCGAAACCTTTACAGGCTGACGGAACGCCTCCTGGTCTGGGCTCAGCACAATCTGCGCTCGCTGAGAGCAGCGCACGTGCCCGGCCACCTGAATGCGGGACCAGACAGACTGTCCAGGAACAATGTTCCAGCAGGAGGATGGTCTCTACACCCGCAGACAGTCCAGCTGCTGTGGGAGACATTCGGCAGAGCGGAAGTAAACCTCAAGAACCTCAAGTTTGTGTCTCAAGAAAACGCTCACTGTCCGAAATTTTTCTCCAGTGAGGAGGGACCTCCTCTCTCAAGCCAGGGCTTGAGCTTTGGTCCCTACATGCGTGGGCCATCAACGGGTACCGAGCTACTGAGCCATTCCACCACTCCCGTTTCTGAAACTTTGCACATGTCTACTGGCTAATAAATGTGATGTGTCTTTCGAGTTTCATGCATTTTCAAGTATTTTAAGAGTCTCAAAAGCATCAAAAAAGATAAGTAAAGTTTGAAGCGTTGCCACGCAGCAGTATCTAAGATATCAATAATCCTTTCACAGGTCTATATCTGCCATGTGTCTACATTATACACATAAAGTTTGAAGCAAATCGGGTAAAAAATAAGAGAGTGATTTCAAAGTATTTTGAAAGTGACAAACTTCCTGCTGCCAGTTGGTGGCGCTATAATTTTGACTCACAATAGTCACATCAATGTGATCGGCCTCTGACAACGAACACACTGCTGAAGTTCCATCAAGATCAGTTAATGTATGCTGAAGTTATAATACACTTCCTGTGTCCCTTATTGGCCATAAATTTGTTTCCTCGCCACGGCCCAACCGTTCGAGATATCAATAATCATTCCGCAATTTAGCATTCTCAATGTCTTGACTTCATGCTGACCGAGTTTGGAGGCGATTGGATGAATTCTCTAGGAGGAGTACATCAAATTCCACAGCATGCATTTCCAAACAACCCATAATAGCCGACTTCCTGTTGGGCCGGCGTAAAACTTAGAGCACGAACCTTGTTCGGCCCGATGAGATCTATATGTGTACCGAGTTTCATATTATTACGTGCAAGTGTGTTTGATTTATGGACAAGTGTTCGGATCCAGTTCCAGGGGGCACTGTCTAGCCCCCCTGCCACGCCCGAGTACCAGCTTCAAGCCCGGCCCTGATGGCCGTGGGTTCTGACCCGTGTGCAAAGTTTCAAGAGTTTTTGAGCACGTTAAGGGCCCCAAAAGTGCCCGAAAGGTTGACAAAAAAATAATAATAAATATAGCTGCGAGCAGCGATTACGGGCCCAAGCCGGTGGCACCGCAACCCCGGTGCCTTTAGTTACCTAAAGGCACCGGGGTGGCGGTGCCGCCGGCTTTGGCCCTTCATCGCTGTTCGCAGCTATATTTATATATATATATATATATACAGTGAGGAAAATAAGTATTTGAACACCCTGCTATTTTGCAAGTCCTCCCACTTGGAAATCATGGAGGGGTCTGAAATTGTCATCGTAGGTGCATGTCCACTGTGAGAGACATAATCTAAAAAAAAAATCCAGAAATCACAATATATGATTTTTTAACTATTTATTTGTATGAAACAGCTGCAAATAAGTATTTGAACACCTGTCTATCAGCTAGAATTCTGACCCTCAAAGACCTGTTAGTCTGCCTTTAAAATGTCCACCTCCACTCCATTTATTATCCTAAATTAGATGCACCTGTTTGAGGTCGTTAGCTGCATAAAGACACCTGTCCACCCCATACAATCAGTAAGAATCCAACTACTAACATGGCCAAGACCAAAGAGCTGTCCAAAGACACTAGAGACAAAATTGTACACCTCCACAAGGCTGGAAAGGGCTACGGGGAAATTGCCAAGCAGTTTGGTGAAAAAAGGTCCACTGTTGGAGCAATCATTAGAAAATGGAAGAAGCTAAACATTACTGTCAATCTCCCTCGGACTGGGGCTCCATGCAAGATCTCACCTCGTGGGGTCTCAATGATCCTAAGAAAGGTGAGAAATCAGCCCAGAACTACACGGGAGGAGCTGGTCAATGACCTGAAAAGAGCTGGGACCACCGTTTCCAAGGTTACTGTTGGTAATACACTAAGACGTCATGGTTTGAAATCATGCATGGCACGGAATGTTCCCCTGCTTAAACCAGCACATGTCAAGGCCCGTCTTAAGTTTGCCAATGACCATTTGGATGACCCAGAGGAGTCATGGGAGAAAGTCATGTGGTCAGATGAGACCAAAATAGAACTTTTTGGTCATAATTCCACTAAACGTGTTTGGAGGAAGAAGAATGATGAGTACCATCCCAAGAACACCATCCCTACTGTGAAGCATGGGGGTGGTAGCATCATGCTTTGGGGGTGTTTTTCTGCACATGGGACAGGGCGACTGCACTGTATTAAGGAGAGGATGACCGGGGCCATGTATTGCGAGATTTTGGGGAACAACCTCCTTCCCTCAGTTAGAGAATTGAAGATGGGTCAAGGCTGGGTCTTCCAACATGACAATGACCCGAAGCACACAGCCAGGATAACCAAGGAGTGGCTCTGTAAGAAGCATATCAAGGTTCTGGCGTGGCCTAGCCAGTCTCCAGACCTAAACCCAATAGAGAATCTTTGGAGGGAGCTCAAACTCTGTGTTTCTCAGCGACAGCCCAGAAACCTGACTGATCTAGAGAAGATCAATGTGGAGGAGTGGGCCAAAATCCCTCCTGCAGTGTGTGCAAACCTGGTGAAAAACTACAGGAAATGTTTGACCTCTGTAATTGCAAACAAAGGCTACTGTACCAAATAGTAACATTGATTTTCTCAGGTGTTCAAACTTATTTGCAGCTGTATCATACAAATAAATAGTTAAAAAATCATACATTGTGATTTCTAGATTTTTTTTTTTAGATTATGTCTCTCACAGTGGACATGCACCTACGATGACAATTTCAGACCCCTCCATGATTTCTAAGTGGGAGAACTTGCAAAATAGCAGGGTGTTCAAATACTTATTTTCCTCACTGTATATATATATATATATATATATATATATATAAATATATATATATTTTTTTACCTTATTCTGATTTTATGATACACTCAAAATATTCCACAACAAATCCTTTAAATTTAATGTAAAAATAAAAACGAAAGTAAGCAGTGTTGGGCTCACGTAACTCTCTCATTAGAATCAAAATGTTTCAACATTTGCGATGTATTTGGATGCTAAACGTTTCTTTATTATAGGCTTTGTACTTCAGTCGTGTTCCAATATCGACGGAAAAAATCATCCTCTACACACACGCAAAAATGTGCTTGGAAACATCACAGTGAAGGCGCTGCTAACCGTGAATGGTACAAATTGTACTAAATTCTTCAATTGAAAAAAAAGAATAAAATGGGTTTAGTTCTGATATTTATATAATTTTATATAGAAATAAATGGTGTATAATTAGGCTACATTTTTAGAAGATATGAGGCTTTTAGTGTTTCCTTTTTTGACATTACTTTAATCCCTCGCCATAGCAAAACCTTTTGAGATATGTATTATCCGTTCACAATTTAGCATCTTTAATGTATTTTCATCATGTTGAAAAAGTTTGGTGGGGATAAAATAAACCACTTAAGAGGAGTGGGTAAAAATTCAGAGGCCGATTTTGCAAAGAAATCCACATTCAAACCAAAATATCTGACTTCCTGTTGATCGGAGCTAATGACTGTAAATTAGAAAGTTGTCCGGCTCGAAGAGTCCAATATACGTACTGATTTTTGTAACTGTGAGTAAAATTAACCCCCCCACTTTTGTCAAAAGCATTTTGAAAGTGACACACTTCCTGCTGCCAGTTGGTGGCGCTATAACTTTGACTCACAATAGTTACATCCATCTGATCGGCCTCTTACCACAAACACACTGCTGAAGTTTCATCAAGATCAGTTAATGTGTGCAGAAGTTATAACACTTCGTGTTTCTCTTTTCTCGCCATAAATTCATTTCCTCGCCACGGCCAAAGCGTTCGAGATATCAAAAATCCGTCCGCAATTTAGCATCCTCAATGTCTTGACTTCATGCACACCGAGTTTGGTGGCGATTTAATTAATTCTCTAGGAGGAGTGTTTCAAATTCCACAGCAAGCGTTCTCCAAACAACCCATAATAGCTGACTTCCTGTTGGGCTGGCGTATAACTTAAGAGTGCAAAAGTTGTTTGGCCCGATGAGATCTATATGTGTGCTGAGTTTCATATTAATTCATGCAAGCTAGTTTGATCTATGGACCAAGTTTTCGGACTCCATTCAAGGGGGCGCTGTTGAGCCACCCTGCCACGCCCGTGTACCAGCTTCAGCCCGGCCCTGATGACCATGGGTTCTGACCTGTGTGAAAAGTTTCAAGTGTTTTTGAGCACGTTAAGTGCCCCAAAAGCCCCTGAAACCTTGAAAAACAAAGATTAAATGGAATAGACAACCCCCCCCCACACACACACACACACACAGACACACAGAGAGAGAGAGAAAATTCTCCGGAAAATCCACATTCAAACCAAAATATCTGACTTCCTGTTGGTTGGAGCTTATAATTGTAAATTAGAAAGTTGTCCGGCTCGATGAGAACAATATACATACCGATTTTTGTGATTCTAGGAAAAACTAAGCCCCCATTTTTGACTAAAGGTGGCGCTACTGAGCCCCTCACCACGCCCATTTCTGAAACTTTGCACATGTCTACTGGCTAATAAATGTGATGTGTCTGTCGAGTTTCATGCATTTTCAAGCATGTGAAGAGTCTCAAAAGCATCCGAAAAGAATATTAAAGTTTGATGCGTTGCCACGGCAACAGTATCTAAGATATCAATAATCCTTTCACAGGTCTACATCTGCCATGTGTCTACATTATACACATAAAGTTTGAAGCAAATCGGATAAAAATAAGAGGGTGATTTCAAAGCATTTTGAAAGTGACACACTTCCTGCTGCCAGTTGGTGGCGCTATAACTTTGACTCACAATAGTCACATCCATGTGATCGGCCTCTTACAACGAACACACTGCTGAAGTTTCATCAAGATCAGTTTATGTATGCTGAAGTTATAACACACTTCCTGTTTCCATTATTCGCCCTAAATTCGTTTCCTCGCCACGGCCAAACCATTCGAGATATCAAAAATCTGTCCGCAATTTAGCATCCTCAATGTCTTTACTTCATACACACCGAGTTTCGAGGGGATTGGATGATTTCTCTAGGAGGAGTAAACTTCATGACTTCATGCTGACTGAGTTTGGAGGCGAATGGATGAATTCCCTAGGAGGAGTACATCAAAATCCACAGCAAGCGTTTTCCAAACAACCCATAATAGCCGACTTCCTGTTGGGCTGGCGTAAAAAGTAAAAGTACGAAAGTTGTTCGGCCCGATGAGATCTATATATGTACCGAGTTTCATATTATTACATGCAAGCGTGTCTGATTTATGGACCAAGTTTTCGTACCCTGTTCAAGGGGGCGCTGTTGAGCCCCCCTGCCACGCCCGGGTACCAGCTTCAGCCCGGCCCTGATGGCCGCGGGTTCTGACCTGTGTGCAAAGTTTCAAGAGTTTTCGAGCACGTTAAGGGTCTCAAAAGTGCCCGAAAGGTTGACAGAAAAATAATAATAATAATAAATATAGCTGCGAGCAGCGATTACGGGCCCAAGCCGGTGGCACCGCAACCCCGGTGCCTTTAGGCACCGGGGTGGCAGTGCCGCCGGCTTTGGCCCTTCATCGCTGCTCGCAGCTATATTTATATATATATATATTAGGGGTGTAACGATACGCGTACTCGTATTGAACCGTTCGGTACGAGGCTTTCGGTTCGGTTTTCGGTACGCATTCCGTACCGAACGGTTCGCTGGGCCATTTTTTCTGCCGACCAAAATTTCGTCATTTCAAATGAAGGCGCGTCGCGGGTGGCAAGCGCGCTCATAGAGGCTGGCGCGACCACAACATCAACTGGCAAACGCAATGTAAGGAACGAAACTGAGCTACTCTTATTGTGTTTGTGTTGACCGTTTATCAGTTTTGACCTGTGAAGCGGGACTCGCGAGCCCTATGCGCGAGCCTGATCAAGCAACACTACCACACAGCGCTAAGAGATCCAGACCAGTAAAGAAAGCATTTGAAATTCAAATTTTGAATTCGCCACTGAAGTAATAACATCGCTGCGAGATCTAGTGAGAAATAATGCTTTCAAGTAACATTACGTCGGTTTTATTTTGACATTAAGAATACAATTGCTGCCCTCAAATGTTAATCTGAACTAAAATAAACCTTTGTTTAAATAACTAGGCCTACTACAATATTACATTTTATTTTGTCCAAGGAGCTGTTTTGTTTTATATGCTCATAAGAAGAGTCAAGTAGGCCTATAGCTCCATTATTGCTCAGTAAAAAAATAAAAATAAAAAAAAATAATCATACTTCATGATGTTAGTTTTAATAAATAAAACAATAATAAAAAAAAATAATTCAAGGAAATTTCTCTGGCATTTATTTATTTTTGCTGTATGGAAAACGTACCGAACCGAACCGTACCGAACCGTGACACAAGTGTATCGTATCGAACCGAACCGTGAATTTTGTGAACCGTTACACCCCTAATATATATATATATATATATATATATATATATATATATATATATATATATATATATATATAGCTGCAAGCAGTGAATACGGGCCCATATATCTATCTATGTATCTATGTATCTATCTATATATATCTATATATATCTATCTATCTATATATATATAATGTCATTTATTTAAGATAGATGTTCGGGTAGATAGATAGATAGATAGATAGATAGATAGATAGATATAATCATTTTTTTTATTTGTGTCAAGTAAATTAAAGTAATAAAGTAAACATATTTATGTATTTTGTAGTAGCTAATAATAACAAGCAAGTACACTGCAGGGAATCGAACCCCACCCAAGTGGTTAACCTGGAGTACCATTACCAGTGTGTTTTTGCTTTTTGTTATTGTTTTGACTATAAGGAAAAGCAAAAACTTGTATTAGCAACAGCATAGTGCAAGTATGTTTTAGTAGGTACATTAGCTTGAGATTAAGGTAAACATTAAGTATGGCATGTATTTTATGTGAATTTTAGAGGCATTAAATGCCAATTTAAAATCCAAATATTGCAATAACAGTTATGTAATGTTTGTAATCATTTTTGTATACAGATTATTCATATATAGTTAATTTGTATGTAATACAATCATAAATTTGTACGTAAATGTATTTGATTTGTAAAAATATTTTTTTTCAGTAAGTATAATATACTATGGGTGTCGACATGTTTTTATGCTTTAATGTAGCGAAGTTGGTCGATTTTATGAACTGTACACAAAGTAGAACTCTAGGTATTGTTGTGTTATACACCGGCTGTTGCAATACAAGAAAAACAAAACCTTTTTTGTTAAAATATGTGTTAATAAAAAAAGTAACATTTATTTAGAAATAATTTGATATGTTTGTAGAAAATCAATATTTGTTTAGATATTTTTTTTTTGAAGGATTTAATTAATATGTAAAGCTTTAAAGCTAAAGTAAATTAAAAAGAGCATATTAGGAATAAAGGTTTAATAACATATAACCCGGAATAAAGTACCAAAACACTGCAATTAATTACGCACATTAATAAAACACAGATCAGAACTGTGTGTTTGTGTAAATCTAATACTGGGTGGTTTTTTCAGCACACTCACCCAGCGTTTAGTATTACACTCTGTATTGCACATAGGAATAAAATACCAAAACACTGTAATTAATTACGCACATTAATAAAACACAGATCAGAACTGTGTGTTTGTGTAAATCTAATACTGGGTGGTTTTTTCAGCACACTCACCCAGCGTTTAGTATCACACTCTGTATTGCACATAGGAATAAAATACCAAAATATTGCAATTAATTACACACATTAATAAAACACAGATCAGAACTGTGTGTTTATGTAAATCTAATAGCCTACTGGGTGTTTTTTTCAGCACACTCACCCTGCGTTTAGTATCACACTCTGTATTGCACATAGGAATAAAATACCAAACACTGTAATTAATTACGCACATTAAAGGGGGGGTGAATTGTTGTTTCATGCATACTGAGTTTTTTACACTGTTAAAGAGTTGGATTCCCATGCTAAACATGGACAAAGTTTCAAAAGTTAAGTTGTACGTTTGAAGGAGTATTTTTGTTCCAAAAATACTCCTTCCGGTTTGTCACAAGTTTCGGAAAGTTTTTTCGAGTATGGCTCTGTCTTACGTAAGATAGAGCGGAATTTCCTTATATGGGTCCTAAGGGCACTTCTCCGCGGCCGCGCGCGCACTCGCAGACCAGAGAGAGAAGAGAGCGAAAGCAGTACGTTACCTCAAAGCGCTATGCTCGGCTTTTAGGGAAGTCAATGTCACCAAAGAAGTGGGTTTTTGGTTGGCAGGGCAAGACAACCCTGCACAGATTCCCAAAGAACCCAGCGTTAAGGGAATAGTGGATGGAGTTTGTTTTTTCGAAGCATCAACGGAGGTTGTGCACGACTCTTTGTTCCCTGCATTTCGACGATGATTGTTTTATAAACAAAGCCCAGATCGACTTATTTGCAGATCGTCTAATGCTTAAGGATCGAGCAGTCACGGTGAGTAAACTACTTCAAATGTCTCTCTGTGTTGTTGTTAGATCAGTTAGCACAGCTATAGCACACCGCCCACACGGCCCGCCCCCAGCCGCTCGGTTTTTTCCGGAAAGACTCGGTACAGCCAATCTTTAACTTATAAATATAATAAAACTAAAGACGTTTTGGAGATATGAAGGATGCAATACTACTCTATAGGTACTCAAGATTAACAGGAGATTGAGTGAAAATGAGCATTTCACCCCCCCTTTAATAAAACCAGATCAGAACTGTGTGTTTGTGTAAATCTAATACTGGGTGGTTTTTTCAGCACACTCACCCAGCGTTTAGTATCACACTCTGTATTGCACATAGGAATAAAATACCAAAACACTGTAATTAATTACGCACATTAATAAAACACAGATCAGAACTGTGTGTTTGTGTAAATCTAATACTGGGTGGTTTTTTCAGCACACTCACCCAGCGTTTAGTATCACACTCTGTATTGCACATAGGAATAAAATACCAAAACACTGCAATTAATTACGCACATAAAACACAGATCAGAACTGTGTGTTTGTAATACTGGGTGTTTTTTTCAGCACACTCACCCAGCGTATAGTATCACACTCT
Organism: Squalius cephalus; assembly: GCA_022829025.1. Taxonomy (NCBI): domain Eukaryota; kingdom Metazoa; phylum Chordata; class Actinopteri; order Cypriniformes; family Leuciscidae; genus Squalius; species Squalius cephalus. Next base: position 20,802,473 of record CM040798.1, read on the forward strand.
GTATTGCACATAGGAATAAAATACCAAAACACTACATTTAATTACGCACATTAATAAAACACAGATCAGAACTGTGTGTTTGTGTAAATCTAATACTGGGTGGTTTTTTCAGCACACTCACCCAGCGTATTCTAGCACACTCTGTATTGGATATAGGAATAAAATAACAAATTACTGCAATCAATTAAGCACAGAATAGAACAGCTAAACACTGTGGTTTAACAAGGATCCAAAAGATAGAGCTAAGCTTTGTCTTGGGGTCCCTGTCTCTTTTACCATGTAATCAGATCTGTACATAATCAAATCTACCAAATCAAGGCTTTATCGCTGATGGATCTGTGTAAAAGTAATATATCATCCATAAGCTATAGGCTAGTTGTCCAACAAGTTGTCCAACACATTTAAACATGTAAGTTTTGAAATGAACACAAAACTCCCTCATGTGTGCTAAAGTAAACTGGCACAACGTTTGTGTGCACAGAAAAGTTGTTAATGTTTTTCACGTACACATGGTCTATTAAGGTTCCCTTTTCAGTTGTTGGCTTTTTAACAAGTTGATCAAAACCACTATCTGACATGAAAGAGCACAGGGATTTTGATGTCAATGCATCATTATTAAAGTCTCCTATAAGTACAATTTTATTGCAGACTGAAGTCATGTAATTAATCAATTTACCTAAATTTTGTTTGAAAATGGATAAAGGATATGTTTGTGGTCTATACACTATTCCAAGTAAAATGTCAATTTCTGTGAAGTGTGTCAGGATGCACTCTAAGTTAAGATTTGGGAATGTTATAGTAGTGTTTTCCACACCACATGCTGTATATAAGCCGACACCACCATGTTGTTGAGCTTTCAAATCACTGAAAAGAGGACTATCGTTTGTGTATGCGGCTGATCGAGAAAGATTAAGAAAGTTATAATTGTCTAAGTGTACATTGTCTGATTGATAAAAAGCAGGTAACCATGTTTCAGTTAAACCAATACACATGGGTTGCAATTGTTGAACACAAACCATCAAATCCTGTTTATGGCATAGCAAACTCTGTACATTTAATAAAAACACAGAAAAATAGTTATTTGGCATTGTATAATTTAAATCATCGTGTGTCATAAAAGACGACATTTCAGTTATTGCCTCGAAGACTTTGTCATTACAATAAATACTTTTTTCTTTGAAGTCTTTTATTGTCAAACCAGACAAAGTTCTTACCCGACTTAATGCTACATAAGCCTGCCCAGCAGCAAAAACTCTTTTTAAACTAACTACTGCACTATCGACAGTTAAACCCTGAACTTTATGAACTGTGCACGCCCAAGCTAATTTTAAAGGAAACTGCCAACGAAGTCCACCTTTCGTACAAACTGTTTCTTCTTCTACATATATTGGTGTGGATTGAAACACTCTTGCTGGCTCAGACAAACACTGCTTACGGCTTTTTATCCCCACGTTACTATCATCAAAATAAACGTAAATAGTTTCAGGTAATTTATTTTTATCTGAACGTTCAATGTGTGTAACTGTACCACAAACACCATTAACTAGTCCATCATTGACATCAAGATTTTTAATTAACATGACACGTGCATTTATGCCTAAAAGCAACTTTGCTGCCAAGTTTGTATTATAAACTTTTACATGATGTCCAACAAGTAATTCTAATTTACCAGACTGCTTGCTACGTGCAAAATCTTCAGCCTCTATAGTTTCAACATCTTCGCAGATTTTAATTAATTGCTCTAGGTTGTGCTCATGAACTTCATCATTAGTAGAAAAAATATGTAAAGAGTCGTTATTGTCATCATTCTCACAACTTGCTAATATTTCCAAATCTTCTTTTTTTAGTGGAGATTTTTTGCTTCGCTTTCTTAATCGATTTAATAATTCAGCAAAAGTGCTGTCCTGTTGTCTAACAACCTGTGTCAACTCTACAACACCAAAGTAATTTATCCATAAATCGATTCCTGGTTCATCCACAAAGAGCGGTTTACTCTTCACAGGAGCTAATTGGAAGAAATCGCCAACAGCTATGATGGCAATATTACCAAAAATAGAAAAATCTCCGGTTTGCTTAATTTGTCTCAATCTTCCATGAATATATGTTAGCAGTTTATGGTCTACCATTGATATTTCATCTATAATTAATATTTGAAGGCCGTGGAATTTTGCGCGTAAAGAATTTAGCTTGTTTTCGCTCAAAGGGGTGAATGGCAACTTCACATTTGTGCTAATACAAAAGGTTGTATGAATTGTGGAAGTCTTTAATTGGTATGCGGCGATTCCCGTTGGCGCGGTTAAAAGAACAGTAATGTCATCTGGTTGCAGAGCTGTTTGAGACAATAATCTTGTTGCTTCATATTGTATGGCTTTAATTAAATGACTTTTTCCTGTGCCTGCTCCACCAGTAATAAAAACATGAAATGGTTCTGGGCTTTCTCCTCTGATTTTATTCAAACACCACTGTCTAATTTTATAGAAAACAGCCATTTGGGTTTTGTTTAAAGAGCGAATTAAGCTCAACCCATCTACACGACTAAGACAATTATCTCTTTTTTCTATCTGAGCAATTTGCTGATTGTTACATGCTAAATCTGGAATGATCTCATGTCCCTCTACTTCCTGATCTGTCTCCTGTCTAAGCTGTTCACACTCAAAACGTTGTAGTTGCTGTTCAGGACAAAGTGCACACCATGCATTTTCTAAAATGCCCTCATTATTAACAGTATTTTGTGCAGTGTCCATCACATCGGCATCCTTTTCAAAAAATCCTCTGTTTGTATTTACGACTTGTTGTACTAATTGTGCTGATCCATTGCTAAAAGAAACCTCACCTTCCCTATAAAAATGTTCATAATTATTATATTCTTCTGGTTTAAGTTGTCTATCTGTACGGTATGGAAGAAAAAGTTGTAATAAACTTTGATAAAATTTTTCTGGACTTTTTGTCACTGAGAATCGTGCAAAACGGACTATAGCAGGTTGAGTGCGTGTTCTTTTCACAATGAAACCCAAATTGTTTTGTAACATAATTTTATTGGAAGTAGGTTCACTTTTGTATGCAATTCGGTACTCTGACGCAAATGTGGCTAAGCACATATCATTAAAAATAAGCTGATTTGGTCTATTCTTGTAACGATCAACAAAACTTGTCATCCACATATCTTCACTTTTCAGATTCTGAGAGTTCAACTTGTTTTGTATAATGCTAAGTGGCAAACTCATACGAACAGTATCGTCACCTGTAGGAATAAACTGAACCTTCCTTGAACACTCTTTTAAGTGCATATTGGTTAATCTATAAACTGCTTCCTGTGCACTAACTTCTCGATTGTGTAAATACACGGTACCTAATTTTTTCAAAGCTTGTTTTGCATCCACATTACCCTGAGTTGTTGATTCTCGTTGGGCATTAGCTAACAACAAACCCATTTCCCTTTCAGATTTTGAAATGTAGGAAATTATATAAACAATGCAGGCATAAGCATCTGTTACATATTGTATGTCCATATTAGCATTCCAACACTGAAGGCCAAACTTATTATACTGATTAACCCACACTTCATTTAATTGTCGTTTCAAGACAATGTGTGTGGTATTATTTATGCATTTATATGCCATCTCAAACAATTTCTGATTTATTCCAACACTATCAAACAAACTTTGTACAGAATCTATCTTTTCTTCTAAAACAGCTGTCTTAACTGCTGTCATTATGCCACGAGCATATTCTACATTGACGTTATCATTTACAGTTCCACTTTTAGTTCTATCTTGACAACTATTTGTACAATCACCATTATCGGGCACGTCTTTCTCAGACACATCAACTTTTCTTCGACATATGAACGTCTGCATTGACGGTGGCTTAGGAAAGTTAAAACGACAGACTGTGTTTTTCTTTTTGCACGTTTTAGAATGATGTTTGCTGTGACATTGCACAGATGTGACAATACTGTGTAAGTTCTCATCTTCAATGGGCACTTCACAAGTAACATATTTATCTATAAAGTCAACAACCTCCTCATCAGAATTTTTATCTATTTGTGGAGCATTTTTGATCCAAAACAAACAATGAACATGGGGAGAACCACGTTGTTGAAATTCAACCCTATAAAAATAAGCTACAATTTCTCCTATGGGGTGAACAGGTGACATAAGCACCTCTTTTAAAAAACAATGCCACCTAAAATCAAATATGCGAGCTGCAGTAACAGGATTACGACGCAAAAGCTCACATTTGTCAGCCCATTCTAGCTGGTCTAAAGCTTCCTGTCTTCCTTCATGTTTTAAAATACTTGACATCAAATTTGTCCATCTCATGTCAGCAGATGAAAATGAGCAAAACCAAGTGGGAATGCCCAACTGTCTAACCATAGCAAACAAATCTTTTTGCACACCTTGCCAGAATGATGGAGTTCCTCGGATGGGTTTCAAAAACCTGTACCCTTCATCAAAATTAAGTACTTGCCTCAAGGTCTCTGTATCTTTAAACATATCACTTGGTATGGATTTACTACAGCCATGTCCTTTCCTTAAAGCAATAGATACACTAGACACTACCTTTTCAACTTCGGACAAATACTGTGCATAAAAAATGTATTCAACATTTTGCGCAAATCTTCCATCTGCATGCAAAATTCTATTATTAAAATAGCGTGACAATGTTAATCTCTGTGCCCTTTTGTCGCGATAAATTGAACTACCATCTGGAAATAAAACAGGAAAACATTTTGCTTCGTTTGTTTCATCTGCAAGCATTTTCACTGGATTATTCCCTTCAGCAGGAGCAACACACAAGATCCCGTCTAAGTACTGATCAAGAACTTCTTGCCCAATATCTACAGGCTGTAAACACGTGTCCATAAACACACAGTGCTGTTGCCTATCATGTAACTCCTCATCAACATGTACATTTTCCGCTTCTTTTTTTTCAATGTCATCTTTATCATCTTCATTTTCTTGCCTAGTAAACTCATTAAACCAATCATCATTAAAAATGATATCTGAATAAAATTTGTTGCAGTGTTTTAAGTAATATAAGGCTTGTTTAATTTTATTTGTATCTACATACTGATATTTATAATGACCTTTATAAGTTAATTTGCGCTTTAACTTTACACATACGAAAGATCCTTCAGCTTCTGTTCTAGGCAAGACATTTGTTGTGTTTTTAACATTAGCTGGCACACAAGTGATAGGACCATGAACTCCATTTTGACCACCTTTTGGTAAAGCCAACATTTTCATAAATGGAATATGCAATGAAATCAAATGTTGTTCTAAGTTATTAAGGCAACTAAGCTCTTCTGGTATTGGTTGCAATTCCAGATTATTTACGGCGCTTTCTGCTGGCATTTCATGTTTTTTTAACTTAGAATGACAAGTAAAGCATATCCAAAGCTGACCTTTACATGAATTTGCCAAATCACAGGAAATATTACATTGCTCACCACACTTGTGCAAAAAATGATCTGTAATACATGTGTTGGCTACCAACGACATTGCAGGATTGTTATTGTAATATTCTTTTCTACAACATAATACTTGCTGTTTAAACAACAATCTATGGCAAACACAACAAACAAATTCTAATCCAGAACTAACTTTATCTTCAAATTGTTTTTTGATAAATTCAGAAATCTGCTGATTTTGTTTTAATTGTTCTCTTCTCATCTTGTTAATTCTTTTTACATTTCTTTTGTGCAATGCGTTGTTGTGATACTTTAAGTTACTCGCTTCTTTAACTGTATTTCTGTGCTTTTCATTATTATGATATTTCATCCTGCTGTATTTCTTTACTTTATTCTTATGCTGCTCGTTGTCATTGTATTTCACCCTACTGTACTCTTTGAGTTTTTTCTTATGCTGTGCGTTGACACTATATTTCACACTACTGTACTCTTTGACCTTTTTCTTATGCTGCTCGTTGATATCGTATTTCACCCTACTGTACTCTTTGACCTTTTTCTTATGCTGCTCGTTGATACCGTATTTCACCCTACTGTACTCTTTGACCTTTTTCTTATGTTGCTCGTTGATACCGTATTTCACCCTACTGTACTCTTTGACCTTTTTCTTATGCTGCTCGTTGATACCGTATTTCACCCTACTGTACTCTTTGACCTTTTTCTTATGCTGCTCGTTGATACCGTATTTCACCCTACTGTACTCTTTGACCTTTTTCTTATGTTGCTCGTTGATACCGTATTTCACCCTACTGTACTCTTTGACCTTTTTCTTATGCTGCTCGTTGATACCGTATTTCACCCTACTGTACTCTTTGACCTTTTTCTTATGCTGCTCGTTGATACCGTATTTCACCCTACTGTACTCTTTGACTTTACCTTTATGTTGCTTGTTTTTCAAATATTTAATTTTACTTGCTTGTTTTAATGAATCATTATATAAAACATTTGTATGATATCTTGTCCTAGTGGCAGTTTTGACATGGTCTGAATTCCATTTTTTTTTGTTCATTAATTTTACTTTTAACTCTTTTTAATGAATAATACTTGTTAAAATATCTGCTCTTTTTAACAGATAAATCATTATTTGTATCTTGATCAACATATATTGGCTCTTCGTGTTTTATGATAACTTCACTCTTGTGCTTTACACTCTGTCTTGTGCACATTTTTCCATCATCTTGTTTATCATTCTGACAAAACTTATAACACATCTGGTTATCAGGTTGTCTCACACAAATAACAACTTCATAGTGATTCTCATTGCAGTGTTTTAAATATATCCCTTGATTACACAACCTTCTATGCATACTGCTGTATTTTAACCATTTCTCATTATGATATGTATAAATATCAACTCCTAAATAGTTTGCTGTCGATTGAATTTCCACTTCTGTGGCCCATGATCCTACAAACTTCATTTTTGAACTTGACAAATAATCTTCCATAGATGTATATGGACATCTTAAGAGATTCCTGTATTCCTCACTATGCAATTCCATGTGTTTTACAATTGCAAGTCGAACTGCTCTATGAGCTTTTTGTGTGCCACACACTGCTTGTGCCACTGCCCTGAAGAAACAATTCCCATCACCTACAATACTAACTGTTTTACAAGGACAGCCCATTGGTCCAATTTCTGTTGGTAAAATAACTTTTTCACCATGAAACTCTATATGAAGGTTGTCACTTAATTTTTGCTTAACTTCATGACACAGTGGACTGAAATCGAACATTCTGTTAGATCCATTTCCCAAACAAACTACATCTGAATTTTCAAAAATGTCAACATTTGTTTTGCTAATCTTAGTGCTGTCCTTGAAACACTGTTTCTGTTTTTTCACAACAACACATTCTTTCTTTTCTTCCAAACTCAATTTTGCACCCTGAAATTTCCTTTTCTTATCAACACAATGCTGCTTTCCTGTTTCATAGAAAGTTGGTTTACTGCTTTTAATTTGATGTACACAAACGCCACTTAGTTCAAATACTTTCAGGTTTCCTCCAATACAAGCAGCCAAATTTTCAATGTGCCTTAAAACACAGCTCAGTGTATTGTAATATACAACTACACTAAATCCATCACCATCAAGCATCCCAGTACTACTACGGGCATGTGAATCAACTATAGCAAACTGGCCATTTTGCTTAACAATAGCACAGGTACTACCAGTTAAAGTTAAAAAGCATGTATCATATTTTTCAAAAATTGATTGCAAACCATCAAGCAATGTCACACATGCACCGGACAAAATAAATTCTCCATCAACCACATCTACAAATCCAGAAACAAAGTCGCCATATTCAAATTTAAATGCATTTGAATTAAAAGAGTACTGTTGAGGAAGATCTTGAATGCACAACAACTTTTCATTTGTTGGGTCAGTGATTGAACCACTTTGATACAAACTGGTATACAAGCTGTCACCATCAGTCACAACATTATCTAAATCTTTTTTTCCCCATGAGAATACGCTATGTACACTGTGCATTGCCATTGCAGCTAAACTAATTGCAACACACTGTTTTCCTGCCCACTGGAACTGCTTATCAGCCTGGTGAAATGATCCACGAATGCTACTAATACTTTCTGTTTCATTTGATGTAGATGGTGGGCTTTGTTCAGTATCTTTGGCTGTAGATGCACTAATTTTTCCATCAATATCACTATTTACGAGGGGTTGCATATCTGATGAGTAGTCTACATTAATACCACAAATACTAAATTGACCTGCACTCAAGCTCGTCATTAAGTTATCAATGTGCATAACTAGGTCTTGCCAGTTTGTGTTAAAAACAACAACTGCTGTACCGATGTCAGATCCCAAACCACATGCGTTACGGACATTACAGTCTACAACAACATAGAAATCGTTATGTCTCACGATAGTGCACATGTCTCCATTTATGTTCATCAAACAATATTCATGACTAAACAGCATCTCTTGTAGTTTCTCATACAACTCGTTCTTTGAGCCACTCAATGCTTGTCCTTCTGTTACTTGCCATGTTTTATTGAAAACACTATATTGGCCACCAAAGTTGTGAGGAAATTGACGTTCTCTATTAGCCTCAGCTTTCATGTCTTTAACCAATGTACTTCCCTTGTTAAGAATGTCCTGAAGATCTGATTTCTTCCAGGTACACACATTATGCATTTTATGCTTGACTATTGAAACTACACTGCAGGCTATACCTGTAAGCTCCTCATTCAACTTTGCAGACTGCATTCTAACCTCATTGCCTGCTACAATGCCAGACACATCTGGACACACGCAAACTGGGGAGTTAGTGGTATCTGTCACGGTTTGGGTTTTGTTTATTGTTCCTGGTTCTTGTCTGTCATGTGATCCCTGTTCTAGTCATGTGATCTTGCCTTGTGTTCCCCTGTCGGTTGTCATGTTGTCATTGGTTGATTGTTTAAATGTTCACAGGTGTTTCTGTTTAGCCACGCCCCCTTGTTATCTTGTTTAGCTTGTCTGTCTGTGTATTTAAGCCCTGTGTTTAGTTCAGTCTTGGTCAGTTCTTGTATATTGTTGCACCATGGTGGTTGTTCTGTTCCCGAGTCTCAGTCCTGAGTTTGTGTAGGAGAAGTTTTGAGTTAATTTAATAAATGACTACTGCACTTGGATCCTGCTTCCTCCTCTGCTTCAACCAAATCATAACAGAAGAACTGACCACAAAATGGATCCAGCAGTGGTTAGCAACCAGGCCCTGAGGAAATTCCTTTCTTCGTTGTTCCAAGATGGCCAGCCTATTGAGAGGTATGCAAGGGATTTTTTATCTTGCTGTCATCTGGGAGCGTTAGATGACATCCAGCTCATGGACCTGTTTTGGAGTGGGCTGGATGATGAAATTGCTCAATTGATGCCGGAGGACTATACCGGCTGGACCCTAGAAGGGTATGTCAACCTGGCCCTCTCCTTGAGCGGTTTGGCATTCACTGTGAGCTTGGTTGATGAAACACCCTGCAAGCTCACAGTACCCCCAGAGCCCTCACCACTGGTCGCGCCCAGTCCAGAGTTTTCACAGCTCCACGTCCTGTCTGCCAAGCCAGAGTCAGTTCACGTCTCGCCCGCCCGGCCTGGGAATCATCACGTCTTGCCAACCATCAAGCCAGCCACCGGATTGGTCTATGGCCGTCAAGGACTAGTTTCCAGCGTGGCCGATTCCCCGCTGATGTCAGCACGTGCTGCCACGAAGGCCATCGTTCCAGGGTCTCGTCCCGCCGAGCCTGAGCTTCACGTCACGCCTGCCGAGCCTGAGCTTCACGTCACGCCTGCCGAGCCTGAGCTTCACGTCACGCCTGCCGAGCCTGAGCTTCACGTCACGCCTGCCGAGCCTGAGCTTCACGTCACGCCTGCCGAGCCTGAGCTTCACGTCACGCCTGCCGAGCCTGAGCTTCACGTCACGCCTGCCGAGCCTGAGCTTCACGTCACGCCTGCCGAGCCTGAGCTTCACGTCACGCCTGCCGTGCCTGAGCTTCACGTCACGCCTGCCGAGCCTGAGCTTCATGTCACGCCTGCCGATCCAGAGCCTGTGCACGTCACGTCTGTTGATCCAGAGACTGTTCACGTCGCTTCTGCTGATCCAGAGACGGTTCACGTCGCTTCTGCTGATCCAGAGACGGTTCACGTCGCTTCTGCTGATCTAGAGACTGTTCACGTCACTCCTGCCGATCCAGAGCTTCACGCCAGTCCAGCCGAGCCTGCACTTCACGCCAGCTCAGAGCCCTCTTCGCCGCTGGTCCTGCCCAGCTCAGAGCCCTCTTCGCCGCTGGTCCTGCCCAGCTCAGAGCCCTCTTCGCCGCTGGTCCTGCCCAGCTCAGAGCCCTCTTCGCCGCTGGTCCTGCCCAGCTCAGAGCCCTCTTCGCCGCTGGTCCTGCCCAGCTCAGAGCCCTCTTCGCCGCTGGTCCTGCCCAGCTCAGAGCCCTCTTCGCCGCTGGTCCTGCCCAGTCCTGACCTGCCTTCACCGCCTGTCTCATCCAGCCCTGACACGCCTTCGCCACCGGACTCCTCCTACCCGGCGCCTAAGTCCGTTAACTTCCCCAAGAAAATTTTGGGGGGGGGCAATAAGCCTTCACCGCCATGGCCACCCAAAGGGTCCTCACCGCCATGGCCACCCAAAGGGTGCTCACCGCCATGGTCTCCCGAAGGGTCGTCTCCGCCCTGGCCGCCTGAAGGGTCGCCTACACTGCCTGCTCCGCCCTGGTCGCCTGCACAGCCTGCTCCGCCCTGGTCGCCTGCACAGCCTGCTCCGCCCTGGTCACCTGCACAGCCTGCTCCGCCCTGGTCACCTGCACAGCCTGATCCGTCCTGGCCTCCAGTCCTGCTACAGTCTCCAGGCCCTCTGCTGCTCCACGGGCCTGGCCCTCCATCCCGCCCCCGAGACCGCCTCCGCTTCACCGCCCTCCTGAACTTTTTGTTATTTTTATGGGCGTCAGGAGCCGCCCATAGGGGGAGGGCTATGTCACGGTTTGGGTTTTGTTTATTGTTCCTGGTTCTTGTCTGTCATGTGATCCCTGTTCTAGTCATGTGATCTTGCCTTGTGTTCCCCTGTCGGTTGTCATGTTGTCATTGGTTGATTGTTTAAATGTTCACAGGTGTTTCTGTTTAGCCACGCCCCCTTGTTATCTTGTTTAGCTTGTCTGTCTGTGTATTTAAGCCCTGTGTTTAGTTCAGTCTTGGTCAGTTCTTGTATATTGTTGCACCATGGTGGTTGTTCTGTTCCCGAGTCTCAGTCCTGAGTTTGTGTAGGAGAAGTTTTGAGTTAATTTAATAAATGACTACTGCACTTGGATCCTGCTTCCTCCTCTGCTTCAACCAAATCATAACAGTATCAGTCTTACTTTTGTTGATCAGTGGCTTGCGCCGCATTCGACAACTCTTCAGTTTAGGCATCTAAGGAAAAATATAAGATCACATTAAAAATCACAGGAATTATAATAATGTACTTTAAGACCTGTAGAAATAAACATTAATACTGTACAATAGGAGTATAATAATAGTTTAGGGTGGTTATTAGTCAAATGAAATCATTATCAACAAAATCCATTTTTGCTGTGCAGAGGTGACACACAAAAAAGAGGCATTAATATATGTACACAGCTTTTACAAGTGCATAAATTATGCTATGAGATTTTTTTTAATTAAATGTGTAACAATGAAATTATTATTATTTTACATATTAAACTAAAATTGCTAGTAAGTGCTGTAATAGAGTGTGTCATTTGTTCAACTGATTTGTTCAAACAGTTGATTTATTCAGAAAAGTAGGAAGTGATGGGTCATGGAATCATTAATTAAATTGATTTGTTGAAGGGGGGGGGGGTCATTGCTGTTTGTTGCATGGTTCTGGTACGGTTTCATTTTGGAAAAAATTGGCGGCTTAATGAAAGGAAAATGAACTATGTAAATAATTAATTTACAACTGAACTGGCATTAGGCCTACACATTAGGCGTGCAGTAGACATACGTAACATGCTGCTGTAAATGTCACAAATTGTCATGAGAACAATCAAATCATAATCACAAAGATAGAATAAAAGAATATATATATAGGTTATGTTAACAAATTTGATAGTTGTAATTTGGTAAAGCATTTAGATATGCCTAAGCGTCACCAGCCCACCGGTGGGCCCAAAATCATTACAAATTTAAAACAGTAATATCCTATAATAAACATAAACTAATCTTGACAAACTATATATCATTTGAAAGCTTTCAAACTCTAGTTTTCCTCGAATGATTTTCAAAATAAATTAGAGAGGAGCTGTAATTTATCAATTTGCAACAATAATATTTTCATATTCCTAAGGCGTGTTCAGACCTTTATTTTGAAATAGCAATGAACATGAAAAAATCATGAAAGTATGGTTGAAACCTCAGTTTGTTTTCATGCCAAGAGTTCAAAGATATCATCCATTCAATTATTTTAGAAAAAAAGATATTAAAATGTTTTTAATAACACATATGGAAATGGAGGCGCCCTTATATGGGCAGTAATGGAGTCTGGTTGTCACCTAGTGAAAATGTTTGGTACTGCGCCCAAACAAAATCTCACTGAAAGCTAATTTTTTTGAGATATCAACCTAAAATTTGAAACACAACTTTTTCAGATTTTTGGCTTTATTTTCTAGCAGTTTTAGAGTCGGCCAGGTTTTAAAAATATATATTTTATATAAAATATGAATAATTAAAAATTTTATATTGTACATTTTCATAAACTCAAACTTCTATAACTTTTTTTTGTTTCACTTTCTTAATTTATTTCACTTCAACAAAAATCTGCCAAATGTCTTTAAAACAAGACCAATTTTACGTCTATACTCCAAAGCATTCTTTAATTACAACCATTTAAAGTCGAAATGTGCATTTTCATGTATATTTAAAAAAAGGGGGGTGACACTTAAAGGGTTAAAGTGTCATCCAAAATGTAAGACCACTCATAAGTAAAAATAAAATGTTTTAAGATTTTTCTGACTTGAAATAAAATAAAGACTTTTTATGGATCCACAGGAACTTTGTAAACGTTTTAATTTGCATGAAAATTGCTAATTTATGATGTTTAAATAAAATTTTTTGACAAACACAACAAATAAACTGTAACCTGAACTAAATGCATCTTCAAACTGTTGAAGATATCTGAGAATATGGCTTTTTGATTTGTCATTTTTAACAATGTATGTGGTTATACCAAATTATGTTAAGTTTAACTTTTTTCTTGAACTTAGTCATTGTTTTCAATTAGAAAATAATCATGTATATGCTTAGTCTCAATATTTGAAAACAGAAATCAATTTATTTTTAAAGAAATTACAAGGGTACATCAATTTGCTTAAAATTTTAATTTTATATTATAACAAATGTATTTTACTAATACATGATGTTCATTTGAACTTATCAAAGGAGGAAAAAGCTCACTTAAAAAAACAGTAAAAAAAAAACATTTCAACATGGAAAGATCAGCAAATTAGCTTATTAAAATAATTTTGGAAAGATCATGTGACAGTGAAGGTTGGAGTAGCAATGCTGAAAATTCAGGTTTGAAATTACTGGAATACATTTTAAAATAAGAAATGTAGAAAAAAAAGACTTCTAATAATATTTTATGGATCCACAGGAAGCCTGAAACATTTTAATTTGTATGAAAATTGTTAACGTAGGATGTTTAAAGTTTAAACAACAATGTATGGGAAACACAACAGACAAATTCTAACCCAGAACTAATTGTATCTTCAAACTGTTAACACAGAATTATTTTTAACCACTATTGTAAGTGGTTAACAGAATTATTTTGTTAATTTTGAGTTTTATTTTATTTTTATTTAGTTAATGTTTTTAATCATTAAAAAAAAATCATTTAGTCTATATGCTTTAAATTACAGGATAGACAAGTATCAATGTAAAATTCTTAAAATTAGACTTTTATATTATTACAAAAAAAATTGTATGACCAAACATCGAGGAAAAAGCTCACTTTACCAAAACAATAAAACAATAAATAAATAATAATAATAATAAAATAATGAAGCAGCACAACCTTTTTCAACATAGAAAGATCAGCAAATTAGCTTATTAAAATTATTTTGGAAATATCATGTGACAGTGAAGGTTGGAGTAGCAATGCTGAAAATTCAGGTTTGAAATTACTGGAATACATTTTAAAACTAGAAAAAAAGTTTGTTGAGACAAACTTTAAGTTGGCTTGAGAAAGCCGGACCAGAGAGTTTGAAAAAGTTAAAAGTAGTTAGAAGTTTAAAGTAGTTTAAATTTTGATTGATAAATTAGTTAGAAAGAAAGAACAAATATTAGTTAGAAAGAAAAAGATAGATTAGTTAGAAAGAAAGATTAGTTAGAAAGATAGATTAAAAGAAATATTAGTTAAAAAGAAAGACAGATTAGTTAGAAAGCAAGAAAGCAAAAAAAGATTAGGAAGAAAGAAAGAAAGAAAGAAAGAAAGAAAGAAAGAAAGAAAGAAAGATTAGGTAGAAAGAAAGAAAAATTAGGTAGAAAGAAAGAATGAAAGATTAGAAGGAAAGAAAGAAAGAAAGAAAGAAAGAAAGAAAGAAAGAAAGAAAGAAAAAGAAAGAATGGTGGATTAGTTAGAAAGAAAGAAAGAAAGAAAAAGAAAGAAAGGTGGATTAGTTAGAAAGAAAGAAAGAAAGAAAGAAAGAAAGAAAGAAAGAAAGAAAGAAAAAGAAAGAAAGCTGGATTAGTTAGAAAGAAAGAAAGAAAGAAAGAAAGAAAGAAAAAGAAAGAAAGGTGGATTAGTTAGAAAGAAAGAAAGAAAGAAAGAAAGAAAGAGAAAGAAAGAAAGAAAGAAAGAAAGAAAGAAAAAGAAAGAATGGTGGATTAGTTAGAAAGAAAGAAAGAAAGAAAGGTGGATTAGTTAGAAAGAAAGAAAGAAAGAAAGAAAGAAAGAAAGAAAGAAAGAAAGAAAGAAAAAGAAAGAAAGGTGGATTAGTTAGAAAGAAAGAAAGAAAGAAAGAAAGAGAAAGAAAGAAAGAAATCAAGAAAGAAAAAGAAAGAATGGTGGATTAGTTAGAAAGAAAGAAAGAAAGAAAGAAAGAAAGAAAGAAAGAAAGAAAGAAAGAAAGAAAAAGAAAGAAAGGTGGATTAGTTAGAAAGAAAGAAAGAAAGAAAGAAAGAAAGAAAGAAAAAGAAAGAAAGGTGGATTAGTTAGAAAGAAAGAAAGAAAGAAAGAGAAAGAAAGAAAGAAAGAAAGAAAGAAAGAAAGAAAGAAAGAAAAAGAAAGAATGGTGGATTAGTTAGAAAGAAAGAAAGAAAGAAAGAAAGAAAGAAAGAAAGAAAGAAAGAAAGAAAGAAAGAAAAAGAAAGAAAGGTGGATTAGTTAGAAAGAAAGAAAGAAAGAAAGAAAGAAAGAAAGAAAGAAAGAAATAAAAAGAAAGAAAGGTGGATTAGTTAGAAAGAAAGAAAGAAAGAAAGAAAGAAAGAAAGAAAGAAAGAAAGAAAGAAAGAAAAAGAAAGAATGGTGGATTAGTTAGAAAGAAAGAAAGAAAGAAAGAAAGAAAGAAAGAAAAAGAAAGAATGGTGGATTAGTTAGAAAGAAAGAAAGAAAGAAAGAAAGAAAGAAAGAAAGAAAGAAAAAGAAAGAAAGGTGGATTAGTTAGAAAGAAAGAAAGAAAGAAAGAAAGAAAGAGAGAGAGAGAAAGAAAGAAAGAAAGAGAAAGAAAGAATGGTGGATTAGTTAGAAAGAAAGAAAGAAAGATGTTTATTGATATTTGATCATAGTTTACCATTATTTACCACGATTTACCATAGTTTACCATGATTTACCACGATTTACCATAGTTTACCATGATTTACTATAGTATACCATGATTTACCATGTTCAAGTATGATTTACTGATTCTAGCATGATTTATCATAGATTACCATGATTTACCATAGTTTACCATGATTTACCACGATTTACCATAGTTTACCATGATTTACTATAGTATACTATGATTTTCCATGTTCAAGTATGATTTACTGATTCTAGCATGATTTATCATAGATTACCATGATTTACCATAGTTTACCATGATTTACCACGATTTACCATAGTTTACCATGATTTACTATAGTATACCACGATTTACCATGTTCAAGTATAATTTACTGATTCTAGCATGATTTACCATAGTTTACCATGATTTACCACGATTTACCATAGTTTACCATGATTTACTATAGTATACCATGATTTACCATGTTCAAGTATGATTTATTGAGTCTAGCATGATTTACCATAGTTTACCATGATTTACCACGATTTACTATAGTTTACCATGATTTACTATAGTATACCACGATTTGCCATGTTCAAGTATAATTTACTGATTCTAGCATGATTTACCATAGTTTAACATGATTTACCATAGTTTACCATGATTTACCATGATTTACCATAGTTTACAATGATTTACTATAGTAAACCATGATTTACCATGTTCAAGTATGATTTATTGATTCTAGCATGATTTACCATAGTTTTCCATGATTTACCACGATTTACTATAGTTTACCATGATTTACTATAGTATACCATGATTTACCATGTTCAAGTATGATTTACTATGATTCTAGCATGATTTACCATAGTTTACCACGATTTACCATAGTTTACCATGATTTACCATAATTTACCATGCTAGCATGATTATCATGTTGCTAGCATGATGTTAGAATTTTTTTACCATGTTGCAAGCATGGTTAACCATGATTTACCATAGTTTACCATGATTTACCACGATTTACCATAGTTTACCATGATTTACTATAGTATACCATGATTTACCATGTTCAAGTATGATTTACTCATTCAAACATGATTTATCATAGATTACCATGATTTACCATAGTTTACCATGATTTACCACGATTTACCATAGTTTACCATAGTTTACTATGATTTACTATAGTATACCATGATTTACCATGTTCAAGTATGATTTACTGATTCTAGCATGATTTATCATAGATTACCATGATTTACCATAGTTTACCATGATTTACCTTAGTTTACCATGATTTACCACGATTTACCATAGTTTACCATGATTTACTATAGTATACCATGATTTACCATGTTCAAGTATGATTTACTGATTCTAGCATGATTTATCATAGTTTACCATGATTTACCATAGTTTACCATGATTTACCACGATTTACCATAGTTTACTATGATTTACTATAGTATACCATGATTTACCATGTTCAAGTATGATTTACTGATTGTAGCATAGATAGATAGATAAGGTTTGAAGATAGATAGATAGATAGATAGATAGATAGATAGATAAGGTTTGAAGGTTTGAAGATAGATAGATAGATAGATAGATAGATAGATAGATAGATAGATAGATAGATAGATAGATAGATAGATAGATAGATAGAAAAGGTTTGAAGATAGATAGATAGATAGATAGATAGATAGATAGATAGATAGATAGATAGAAAAGGTTTGAAGATAGATAGATAGATAGATAGATAGATAGATAGATAGATAGATTAGTTAAAACGTTAAATAGATAGATAGATAGATAGATAGATAGATAGATAGATAGATAGATAGATAGATAGATAGATAGATAGATAGAAAAGGTTTGAAGGATAGATTAGGTTTGAAGATAGAGAGATAGATAGATAGATAGATAGATAGATAGATAGATAGATAGATAGATAGATAGATAGATAGATAGATAGATAGATAGATAGATAGATAGATAGAAAAGGTTTGAAGGTTTGAAGATAGATAGATAGATAGATAGATAGATAGATAGATAGATAGATAGATAGATAGATAGATAGATAGATAGATAGATAGATAGAAAAGGTTTGAAGATAGATAGATAGATAGATAGATAGATAGATAGATAGATAGATAGATTAGTTAAAACGTTAAATAGATAGATAGATAGATAGATAGATAGATAGATAGAAAAGGTTTGAAGATAGATAGATAGATAGATAGATAGATAGATAGATAGATAGATAGATAGATAGATAGATAGATAGATAGAATGGTAGTTTAATTGAGTCTAGGGCTTCAGAGAATTTAGATTTGAGTTTTTGGCTTGTACACTAATGGGCCACCGTAGTCTTGGCTCATTTTGAGCAGTCTGCAATGAAAGTCAATGGGGTTTTTATGATTTTTAATATTAATTTTTAAGAAAACCGTAACTCAAAGCAGTGTGAAAAGATATAGCAACTCAAGTCAGAACAGTCTGAAGGTCTGACCCAAGTTTGGAGTATGTAGCTTGAACGGTCTAGGAGGAGTTAGTGTCTAAATTTTTTGGGTCAGAAGAATAATAATAACTAGATTAAAAAGTTCGTCGAGACAAACTTTAAGTTGGCTTGAGAAAGCCGGACCAGAAAGTTTAAAGAAGTTTAAAAAAGTTTGGAGTTTAAATTAGTTTAAAGTTTAAAGTAGTTTAAAGTTTAAATTAGTTTAAATTTTAAAGTAGTTTAAAGTTTAAATTAGTTTAAAGTCTAAATTAGTTTGAAGTTTAAAGTAGTTTAAAGTTTAAATTAGGTAGTTTAAAGTTAAAAAGTTGTTGGGGGTTTTCTAGTGGGTTGCTAAGGTGTTCTCGGTGGTTGCTAGGCGGTTGCTAGGGTGTTCTGGGTGGTTGCTATGGTGTTGCTAGGTGGTTGCTAGGGTATTCTGGGTGGTTGCTAGGTGGTTGCTAGGCGGTTGCTAGGGTGTTCTGGGTGGTTGCTAGGCGGTTGCTAGGGTGTTCTGGGTGGTTGCTAGGCGGTTGCTAGGGTGTTCTGGGTGGTTGCTATGGTGTTGCTAGGCGGTTGCTAGGGTGTTCTGGGTGGTTGCTATGGTGTTTCTAGGCGGTTGCTAGGGTGTTCTGGGTGGTTGCTAGGGTGTTGCTAGGGTGTTCTGGGTGGTTGCTATGGTGTTGCTAGGCGGTTGCTAGGGTATTCTGGGTGGTTGCTAGGCGGTTGCTAGGCGGTTGCTAGGGTGTTCTGGTTGGTTGCTAGGCGGTTGCTAGGGTGTTCTGGGTGGTTGCTAGGCGGTTGCTAGGGTGTTCTGGGTGGTTGCTATGGTGTTGCTAGGTGGTTGCTAGGGTATTCTGGGTGGTTGCTAGGCGGTTGCTAGGGTGTTCTGGGTGCTTGCTATGGTGTTGCTAGGCGGTTGCTAGGGTATTCTGGGTGGTTGCTAGGCGGTTGCTAGGGTGTTCTGGGTGGTTGCTATGGTGTTGCTAGGCGGTTGCTAAGGTATTCAGGGTGGTTGATATGGTGTTACTAGGTGGTTGGTAGTTGTCACAGATGGTTACTATGGAGTTTTTATAGAGTTCTTAGCATGATCTTGGCATGATTTAACACTTAACTAATCGCTATTAGCATGTAGCTATTCACTGCTAGCATGTATAGCATGTTGGAAGTGCTGTTTGCTAGCATGAGTCAAAAGAGCCAAGCCTCATCTCTATACGATGTTCTGATACAGAGATATAGGTCTTGCAAAATGGTTGCTAGGGTACTCAAGTTTGGTTGCTATGGAGTTGCTTGGGAGCTGGAAGCTTTAAACTTAAGAAGTTTAAAGTGGTTTGAAGTTTAAAGTAATTTACGAGTTTTGAGTTTACAAGTTTACAAGTTTAAATGAGTTTAGAGTGTATGTGTGTGTGTGTGTGTGTGTGTGTGAACACACACACACACACACACACACACACACACACACACTCAGAGTTTATGAGTTTAGAGTTTATAAGTCTATAAATTGATGAGTTTATAAGTGTAAGAGTTTTTGAGTTTAGAGTTTAAAAGTTTTAAATGAGTTTAGAATTTATAAGTTTAAATGAGTTTAGAGTTTATAAGTTTAAATGAGTTTAAGAGTTCAGAGTTTATTCATTTATGAGTTAAAGAGTTCATAAGTCTATGAATTCATGAGTTTATAAGTTAATTAGTTTATAAGTGTATGAGTTTAGAGTTTATTAGTTTAAATGAGTCTCATTGGCTAATATATAGTATATAGAACGGCAGTTTGGTTTAGTCTTCAAGGTATTTAGATTTGAATTTTCGTCGGTTGGTGAGTTTGAATCTGGATTTGAATTTTTTAGAACTCCCTAATGTAAGTCAATGGGAGTTTTTCCGAGTTTTGATCGGCATTTTTAGGAAAACCGTAAGTCCGATCAGTCTAAAAAGATATAGCAACTAACTTCAGAACAGTTTGAAGGTCTGAGCCGAGTTTGGAGTATGTAGAGTTAAAGCTCTAGGACGAGTTTGAGTCAACAGTTTTTCACAGAAGAATAATAATAATAACTAGATGCAAAAGTTCGTCGAGACAAACTTTAAGTTGGCTTGAGAAAGTTTGGACCAGAACGGTTTTTTGCTAGGCGGTTGCTAGGGTGTTCTGGGTGGTTGCTATGGTGTTGCTAGGCGGTTGCTAAGGTATTTTGGGTGGTTGCTAGGCGGTTGCTAGGGTGTTCTGGGTGGTTGCTATGGTGTTGCTAGGCGGTTGCTAGGGTGTTCTGGGTGGTTGCTAGGCGGTTGCTAGGGTGTTCTGGGTGGTTGCTATGGTGTTGCTAGTAGGTTGCTAGGGTATTCTGGGTGGTTGCTAGGCGGTTGCTAGGGTGTTCTGGGTGGTTGCTAGGGTGTTGCTAGGCGGTTGCAAGGGTGTTCTGGGTGGTTGCTAGGTGGTTGCTAGGGTGTTTTGGGTGGTTGCTAGGCGGTTGCTAGGGTATTCTGGTTGGTTGCTAGGGTGTTTTGGGTGGTTGCTAGGGTGTTCTGGGTGGTTGCTATGGTGTTACTAGGTGGTTGCTAGGGTATTCTGGTTGGTTGCTAGGGTGTTCTGGGTGGTTGCTAGGTGGTTGCTAGGGTGTTTTGAGTGGTTGCTAGGCGGTTGCTAGGGTATTCTGGTTGGTTGCTAGGGTATTTTGGGTGGTTGCTAAGGTGTTCTGGGTGGTTGCTAGGCGGTTGCTAGGGTGTTCTGGGTGGTTGCTATGGTGTTGCTAGGCGGTTGCTAGGGTGTTCTGGGTGGTTGCTATGGTGTTGCTAGGCGGTTGCTAGGGTGTTCTGGGTGGTTGCTAGGCGGTTGCTAGGGTGTTCTGGGTGGTTGCTATGGTGTTGCTAGGCGGTTGCTTGGGTATTCTGGGTGGTTGCTAGGCGGTTGCTAAGGTATTTTGGGTGGTTGCTAGGCGGTTGCTAGGGTGTTCTGGGTGGTTGCTAGGCGGTTGCAAGGGTGTTCTGGGTGGTTGCTAGGTGGTTGCTAGGGTGTTTTGGGTGGTTGCTAGGCGGTTGCTAGGCGGTTGCTAGGGTATTCTGGTTGGTTGCTAGGGTGTTTTGGGTGGTTGCTAGGGTGTTCTGGGTGGTTGCTATGGTGTTACTAGGTGGTTGCTAGGGTGTTCTGGGTGGTTGCTAGGCGGTTGCTAGGGTGTTCTGGGTGGTTGCTATGGTGTTGCTAGGCGGTTGCTAGGGTGTTCTGGGTGGTTGCTAGGCGGTTGCTAGGGTGTTCTGGGTGGTTGCTATGGTTTTGCTAGGCGGTTGCTAGGGTATTCTGGGTGGTTGCTAGGCGGTTGCTAAGGTATTCAGGGCGGTTGATATGGTGTTACTAGGTGGTTGGTAGTTGTCACAGATGGTTACTCTGGAGTTTTTATAGAGTTCTTAGAATGATTTAACACTTAACTAATCACTATTAGCATGTAGCTATTCACTGCTAGCATGTGTAGCATGTTGGAAGTGCTGTTTGCTAGCATGAGTCAAAAGAGCCAAACCTCATCTCTATACGATGTTCTGATACAGAGATATAGGTCTTGCAAAACGGTTGCTAGGGTACTCAAGTTTGGTTGCTATGGAGTTGCTTAGGAGCTGGGAGCTTTAAACTTAATAAGTTTAAAGTGGTTTGAAGTTTAAAGTAGTTTACGAGTTTTTGAGTTTTGAGTTTATAAGTTTAAATGAGTTTAGAGTGTGTGTGTGTGTGTGTGTGTGTGTGTGTGTGTGTGTGTGTGTGTGTACACACACACACACACACACACACACACTCAGAGTTTATGAGTGTAGAGTTTATAAGTGTATAAATGGATGAGTTTATAAGTGTACAAGTTTTTGAGTTTAGTTTATAAGTTTAAATGAGTTTTGAGTTTATAAGTTTAAATGAGTTTAGAGTTTATAAATTTAAATGAGTTTAAGAGTTCAGAGTTTATTAATTTATGAGTTTTAGAGTTCATAAGTCTATGAATTCATGAGTTTATAAGTTAATTACTTTATAAGTGTATGAGTTTAGAGTGCATTAGTTTAAATGAGTCTCAATGGCTCATATAGTATATAGAACGGCAGTTTGGTTTAGTCTTCAAGGTATTTTGATTTGAATTTTCGTCGGTTGGTCAGTTTGAATCTAAATTTGAATTTTTTAGAACTCCCTAATGTAAGTCAATGGGAGTTTTTCCGAGTTTTGATCGTCATTTTTAGGAAAACCGTAAGTCCGATCAGTCTGAAAAGATATAGCAACTAACTTCAGATCAGTTTGAGTGTCCGAGCCGAGTTTGGAGTATGTAGAGTTAAAGCTCTAGGACGAGTTTGAGTCAACAGTTTTTAACAGAAGATTAATAATAATAACTAGATGCGAAAGTTCGTCGAGACAAACTTTAAGTTGGCTTGAGAAAGTTTGGACCAGAAAGTTTTTTGCTAGGCGGTTGCTAGGGTATTCTGAGTGGTTGCTAGGCGGTTGCTAGGATATTTCTGGTGGTTGCTAGGGTCTTTTGGGTGGTTGCTAGGCGGTTGCTAGGGTATTTTGGGTGGTTGCTAAGGTGTTCTGGGTGGTTGCTAGGCGGTTGCTAGGGTGTTCTGGGTGGTTACTAGGGTGTTCTGGGTGGTTGCTAGGCGGTTGCTAGGATATTTTGGGTGGTTGCTAGGGTCTTTTGGGTGGTTGATAGGCGGTTGCTATGGTATTTTAGGTGGTTGCTAGGGTATTTTAGGTGGTTGCTAGGCGGTTGCTAGGGTATTTTGGGTGGTTGCTAGGGTCTTTTGGGTAGTTGCTAGGCGGTTGCTAGGGTATTTTGGGTGGTTGCTAGGGTGTTCTGGGTGGTTGCTAGGCGGTTGCTAGGGTGTTCTGGGTGGTTACTAGGGTGTTCTGGGTGGTTGCTAGGCGGTTGCTAGGATATTTCTGGTGGTTGCTAGGGTCTTTTGGGTGGTTGCTAGGCGGTTGCTAGGGTATTTTGGGTGGTTGCTAGGGTGTTCTGGGTGGTTGCTAGTCGGTTGCTAGGGTGTTCTTGGTGGTTACTAGGGTGTTCTGGGTGGTTGCTAGGCGGTTGCTAGGATATTTTGGGTGGTTGCTAGGGTCTTTTGGGTGGTTGATAGGCGGTTGCTAGGGTATTTTAGGTGGTTGCTAGGGTATTTTAGGTGGTTGCTAGGGTATTCTGGGTGGTTGCTAGGCGGTTGCTAGGGTATTTTGGGTGGTTGCTAGGGTCTTTTGGGTAGTTGCTAGGCGGTTTCTAAGATATTTTCGGTGGTTGCTAGGGTCTTTTGGGTGGTTGCTAGGCGGTTGCTAGGGTATTTTGGGTAGTTGCTAGGGTGTTCTGGGTGGTTGCTAGGCGGTTGCTAGGGTGTTCTGGGTGGTTACTAGGGTGTTCTGGGTGGTTGCTAGGCGGTTGCTAGGATATTTTGGGTGGTTGCTAGGGTCTTTTGGGTGGTTACTAGGCGGTTGCTAGGGTATTTTGGGTGGTTGCTAGGGTGTTCTGGGTGGTTGCTATGGTGTTCTAAGGTATTTTGGGTGGTTGATAGGGTGTTCTGAGTGGTTGCTATGGTGTTGCTAGGGTGTTCTAAGGTATTTTGGGTGGTTGCTAGGGTGTTCTGGGTGGTTGTTAGGCAGTTGCTAGTGTGTTCTGAGTGGTTGCTATGGTGTTGCTAGGCGGTTGCTAAGGTATTCTGGGTGGTTGCTAGGCGGTTGCTAGGGTATTCTGGGTGGTTGCTATGGTGTTGCTAGGCGGTTGCTAGGGTGTTTTGGGTGGTTGCTAGTTGGTTGCTAGGGTATTCTGGGTGGTTGCTATGGTGTTGCTAGGCGGTTGCTAAGGTATTCTGGGTGGTTGCTAGGCGGTTGCTAGGGTGTTCTGGGTGGTTGCTATGGTGTTGCTAGGTGGTTGCTAGGGTATTCTGGGTGGTTGCTAGGCGGTTGCTAGGCGGTTGCTAGGGTGTTCTGGGTGGTTGCTAGGCGGTTGCTAGGGTGTTCTGGGTGGTTGCTATGGTGTTGCTAGGTGGTTGCTAGGGTATTCTGGGTGGTTGCTAGGCGGTTGCTAGGGTGTTCTGGGTGGTTGCTATGGTGTTGCTAGGCGGTTGCTAAGGTATTCAGGGCAGTTGATATGGTGTTACTAGGTGGTTGGTAGTTGTCACAGATGGTTACTATGGAGTTTGTATAGAGTTCTTAGCATGATCTTGGCATGATTTAGCACTCAACTAATCGCTATTAGCATGTAGCTATTCACTGCTAGCATGTGTAGCATGTTGGAAGTGCTGTTTGCTAGCATGAGTCAAAAGAGCCAAACCTCATCTCTATACGATGTTCTGATACAGAGATATAGGTCTTGCAAAACGGTTGCTAGGGTACTCAAGTTTGGTTGCTATGGAGTTGCTTGGGAGCTGGAAGCTTTAAGAAGTTTAAAGTGGTTTGAAGTTTAAAGTAGTTTACGAGTTTTTGAGTTTTGAGTTTATAAGTTTAAATTAGTTTAGAGTTTAAGTTTAAATGAGTTTAGAGTGTGTGTGTGTGTGTGTGTGTGTGTTCACACACACACACACACACACACACTCAGAGTTTATGAGTTTAGAGTTTATAAGTGTATAAATTGATGAGTTTATAAGTGTAAGAGTTTTTGAGTTTAGAGTTTATAAGTTTTAAATGAGTTTAGAGTTTATAAGTTTTAATGAGTTTAGAGTTTATAAGTTTAAATGAGTTCAAGAGTTCAGAGTTTATTAATTTATGAGTTTAAGAGTTCATAAGTCTATGAATTCATGAGTTTATAAGTTAATTAGTTTATTAGTGTATGAGTTTAGAGTTTATTAGTTTAAATGAGTCTCAATGGCTCATTATAGTATATAGAACGGCAGTTTGGTTTAGTCTTCAAAGTGTTTAGATTTGAATTTTCGTCGGTTGGTGAGTTTGAATCTGGATTTGAATTTTTTAGAACACTCCAATGCAAGTCAATGGGAGTTTTTCCAAGTTTTGATCGTCATTTTTAGGAAAACCGTAAGTCCGATCAGTCTGAATAGATATAGCAACTAACTTCAGAACAGTTTGAAGGTCTGAGGCGAGTTTGGAGTATGTAGAGTTAAAGCTCTAGGAGGAGATAGAGTCAACAGTTTTCACAGAAGAATAATAATAATAATAATAAGTTTAAATAGGATTTCAGTAAGTTGGCTCTCTCAAGCCAACTTAATAAGTTTAAATAGGATTTCAGTAAGTTGGCTCTCTCAAGCCAACTTAATAATAATAATAAGTTTAAATAGGATTTCAGTAAGTTGGCTCTCTCAAGCCAACTTAATAATAATAAGTTTAAATAGGATTTCAGTAAGTTGGCTCTCTCAAGCCAACTTAATAATAATAATAATAATAATAAGTTTAAATAGGATTTCAGTAAGTTGGCTCTCTCAAGCCAACTTAATAAGTTTAAATAGGATTTCAGTAAGTTGGCTCTCTCAAGCCAACTTAATAATAATAATAATAATAAGTTTAAATACAATATCAGTAAGTTGGCTCTCTCAAGCCAACTTAATAATAATAATAATAAGTTTAAATAGGATTTCAATATGTTGGCTCTCTCAAGCCAACTTAATAATAATAAGTTTAAATACAATATCAGTAAGTTGGCTCTCTCAAGCCAACTTAATAATAATAATAATAATAAGTTTAAATAGGATTTCAATATGTTGGCTCTCTCAAGCCAACTTAATAATAATAATAATAATAATAATAATAAGTTTAAATAGGATTTCAATATGTTGGCTCTCTCAAGCCAACTTAATAATAATAATAATAATAATAATAATAATAAGTTTAAATAGGATTTCAATATGTTGGCTCTCTCAAGCCAACTTAATAATAAGTTTAAATAGGATTTCAATAAGTTGGCTCTCTCAAGCCAACTTAATAAGTTTAAATAGGATTTCAGTAAGTTGGCTCTCTCAAGCCAACTTAATAATAAGTTTAAATAGGATTTCAGTAAGTTGGCTTTCTCAAGCCAACTTAATAAGTTTAAATAGGATTTCAGTAAGTTGGCTTTCTCAAGCCAACTTAATAAGAAATGTAGAAAAAAAAGTGAAGGCTGGAGCAATAAAGCTGAAAATTCAGGGTTGGCATTACAGGAACACTTTTTAAAATTCTAATAATATTTAATAATATTATTTCTGTAATGCTTTTGTTTAGGTAAAATAGACAGCTTGGTAAGAGTTGTTCATTTCAGTTGTTAATATCGTTTGTAATTTTACAGAGTTGTATGTAGCCTACAATTTAACATAAAATATTATTTTAATTATTTTATTGTCTGCTAATTATTATATATAGAAATGATAAACAAATGAATAAATCAAACATTTGAAAGAGAAATGACACTCCAAAACATGGATGTCCATTTCGTTTTACCTTAACCCTCTGGGCTTCTTTGCCCGAAAACGGGCGAAAACTTGAACGTTTCGAATTGTTTAATTTTTTTGCTTCATCGGATGGGGGTGAAACTTGGTGACTTTTCTTTTATTAACTATATGAACACACAAAAAAATCAAGGAGATGATTCTGATATGTTAAAGGGTCGTAAAAAAAAAAGTCACACTTAGCTTCCTCCCGCCCGAAAACGGGCGACATAGGAAATGAATGGGAAATACGAAAAAATATAGGAAAACTCAGAGAAACTTTTGGTGGTACAAGCTACAGATCAGCCACTGTGCAGAAAAAAAGTGTACAGCAATGAAGGGGTGACACTCTAGAACATCAAGAGTGCAAATAAGACACCCCCCCCCCACACACACACACCCACACACACAAACACACACACAGAGAGAAATGAACTGGTAAGACTGAAACAGCAAATTTTGCCCCAAACTATATAAAAATTATATAATCATAATAACTCCAAAACTATAGCAAGGAGAGTCAAAAGGTAGGTATCGTTTGAAAGAACTCTTTTTAAATGTTTTGAAAATATAAATTACATTACATTTGGACATTGTCCTGCCAAGAAACGACGGATAAAAGACAATATATATATATATAATTTTTATTATGATTTTGCCTATCTTTCTTATTTGTCATGGAATAACTCAGGAAGGAAATAAGGTAGGAGGAAAATTCTTTTTTAGTGAAGTCCCCCTACATGTTAGCTGCATCTGGATAAAAAAAAAATAATTTTTGGATAAAGGAATCAAAAATTACAGCATTTTCTTTGACACCCCCTCATGGGCAATTTTTTCTCCATGAAGAATATCTTGTCATAAAAGCAATAGATTATGTTAATTTTGGGTTCATTTTAATTGTAATAATATGCTGTAAAAAATGAAGTGCCATTTTCAATTATCTGAGAATGTTTCATGAGCTGTATGATGTTTTTGACACATTGCAGTACATTATTTTATAGATTATGAAAAAAAAGAAATTCTATTTAGCAGCAAATAACTCAGCAATACTTAAGAGTTTTTCAAAGTGGATACATTCACTGTAAAGTTCAGACTCTAAGCTTTCAAATGACATCAACTTTGTGTTAATCAAGGCAAGATTTTTGAAAAATATGGTAATGAATATTTTCGCAGCTAGGTGGCGCCTGCTGGCGGTACACTTGGTTTTAGAGGGATTACTCAGCATTCGTTAGGAATTAATAAATGTAATTAGATGCATTAAAAAGCTGAGATCCTAAGCTTTAAAATGATATATAATTTGTGTTGTTCCATTCAGTGGTTGATTAGTAATAAATTATTTTCTTTCCGAATGGGAATAAATCAAATAAATAAATAAAAAAGCTATAGGCGGTTATAGGACATGACACAAATTAATAAATTTTGAAGCCACTAGGTGGCGCTCTTCTCACTTGAAATTTTTTTTTTTTAGGCCTGCACTCTAATTTGATGTGAAATGTTGCATTTATTGAAAAATAAAATAAAATAAATAAAATAAATAAAATATATATTAATTCTAATGGAAAAAATAGCTCATAAAAATTATATAATTAATGCAAAGTATCATAAAAAATTCTAAAAATTCTAAATAATAATCAGAAAACATTATAGAACAAAAATATATTTGATTGGTTATCCTGGGAAAAAGTAAAGTAAGATTTTAAGGCTTCGCCCATTTTCGGGCGGGAGGAAGCTAAGTGTGACTATTTTACGAAGAAGCCCAGAGGGTTAAAAATGCAAACCTATGCAGCTTTATCTTTGCCTCATGAAATAATAAGTCTGCATTAAATTGATTCCGCTCATTATTATTTATTTTTTAATCATTTTAATGTGGATGCATTTTAGTAGCCCACAGATCGAGTTTGGTCACCAGATTATTCTAAATGCAGAGACATTTGCTTAAGCTATGCGAAAATTATCGGCTTGCTTGGTCAATGCCGCAGTTACTTGTGACCTTTAAGCGGTAAGCACCCATTTATGGTGTAGTGTTTACAAGCATCCATGTTTATTCTGTTCTCTTTTTTTCTATTTAAAAAATAATAATAATCTTTGCACATTTTCGCGGCAAGTTTTACCGAACGTAAGCAGTAGGCTATAGGCCTACCATCTGATCCATCTACTGTATTTATAAAATTATAGTAGCCTACATCAATAAAAATATTTTCTTGTGAACTTCAAAGAAGATCAACCAGATAATTTTTATGACCTGAGTTATACTTTGCTTTATACAATTATAATACTGAGTCAGGTCTGTCTATTGAAAAATGTGTCAAATAATGTTCTTAGACTACTTCCTGTGACAGAACATCCTAGACAGAGAAATTATTAATTAAATGGAAATTAAATTATACCATTTATTGTGTAATGAAAATATCAGTAATGATTATTTTTAAAAAAATATTGCCTGTCTTTTAGTTATAGCCAAAACAAGACCTGAACCGAATCCATAAACATTCGTTCATAAGCAATCACTTGCCCAAATGTGCATTCATTAATTACGCACTGCTCTGAAGCGCTGTTGGGTGGGGCTTGTATAATGTAGGCTACAACAGATCTGCCTTTTGGCAATCAAACTTGCAACACCCATCATAAATACTAGTGGTAATCACATTCCCTCACACTTCTTTGAAATGGCACCACGCGTCTGGATCGTCGGCAGTTCCATCATCCGCAGATTGCATACGTACATCTGTGAGCAGCGCATGGGTGAAAACCTTGGTCTTCACTGTGAGATCACCTGGAATGGCAGAGGAGGTAGAGTCTGGGAACAGCTGTTGCCAGCTTTGCGTTCTCTGAGGGCCACAGCTCCAGCTCCAGCTCCAGACATCCTGATTATTCACCTGGGTGGGAACAGTTTGTGTCGGGAGGGCCGCAACCGCCTCGATTTTCTTCGGGAACTAAAGAGTGACCTGACCGAAGTCTTACAAATGTTTCCCAGAACCAGGCTGGTGTTTTCTGGAATTTTACCCCGTCTGAATTGGAGAGGACAGCTTGGCAGGACTGGCTATGGCATTGAACGAAGCCGGCGGTGGATCTGTGCATAGACGGAGTTCACCTGACACCAGAGGGAAACCAGCTTCTGCTGAGCAACTTCCGAGAAGCTCTGCAGGTGGAACTCAGAAGATGAAGCTATACCAAATGTCCTTTTAAGGACAGCAACAATGGCTCTTTTAAGAGCCACGTTTACTCATTCATATAAAGAGCATTTCAAGTGTGTGAAATTCGTTGTTCCTCTATCACCTACTTGATGTGAGGTTTCGGATTACTTGTTTTGAAATAAAAATTTCCTTAAAGCATTTCATACTTTCAAATCATTCAAGAATCAACAACCCTGCATGTTCTGCGTGTCTCTGTGTGAATGAATGGCGCAAACGCGCGGTTAACGTTACTCTCACACACACACAAACAAACACTGAAGCACGAGTGACGCTCGCGCTGTTTTCAGTCTCTGCTGCCTCACGATATGATGACATGATTCATTATTCAGTTCATCTCCAGAACCACTCTAAAAGTTACTTCATGAGAATTTTACTGCTTCATGAGAAAATTATCTTCATATCGTACACACCATAGAGATAGGCTACACACACAGAAACTCAAAGGTCTTCACGGCAACACGTCAAAATAATAATTATATTAGGCTACTATACAATTGATTTAGCTACGTCTCCATTAATTAAAAATATTACTATTAATAATAATAATGTGTGCATAGAATAAGGTTGTTTATTTTTCACTTTTTTTTATAAGCAATATTTCTCAATCAATATTTTCGTTATAAACAGCATATAGCCTTCAATGCTTTCATAAATTATTAATTCATAAATTAAATTAATTCATAAATTATTAACGACTCGCCTACATTTTTCCACATCTAATGTCATATTCTTATTCACCACCGCTACTGGCCATTCTAACTGTGAACCGATACATTTTTTCGCAACACTTTTCAGTTCGCATAAAAGTTCGCCTTGGTCAAAAAACATTTTACATAAAAACGAGCCAATATCATTTATTTATATATGTATATCCTTTGCTTTTCAATAGAATGCACGCGCTAAATAGCTGCCTGGCCACTTATTTTTCTTCTGCTTGCGACTATTAGCCTATTTTCCTCTTTTTATCACGCTCCTCAGGTCATTCGACATATGATCCAACATTATTGTGATTTTCAAAGTTGTATGTGTGTTGGTCTGAACCAGACATTTTTGTTGCTATTAGTTGTGTATGTGTTTTATGTGTATTCGTTGTGATGAATAATGTGTATAGGTGTTTTCGTTGTGACTATGTTTTAATGAGTTGTGTTTCATTTAATTAAATTATTTATGTTGTTGCAGGAAAAATGGCCTTCAAGAGTCTAACTAAAATCCCTCATGTGGAATGATAACAGTTCTCAAAAATGAGAAACCAGTTCTGTTTATTAGCAGTAATTATTGGATTTTGTACAGTTTAAGTTCTATGTGGTTTAAATAATGCTTTAATATTTTTTGGAAGTGTTGCTTAGTTCTCTTCTTTTTTTTCCTTTTTTTTCTCCTTTTTTTTAAATCTATGTTAAAAATCATTGGAAAGTAGAGGGAGAGTCTCCAGAAACTTCAAATGTTTTAATCAATAGTCAAAGTGCCGAAATAAATTCTCATTGATCAGTTTACTTTTTTCTTTGTTGCTTTTGAAGTACACCACACCAGACATGCTGACGCCCTTTACCTTAAACCATTTCACACCTCTGCAGACTGGAGACAGAATCTTAATCCTTTGAAAGGCTCTATTTTTTTGTATTTGATATTGTCTGCATTTTATTTATGCAGTTCAGGCTCAAGATAAGTGAATGAAAAAATAAAATTCTCTTAAAATTGCTCTCGTTCTTATAGGCTACTGATGAGGAAATATGGAGAAGCTTTTTACGAGAATTAAAATCTCATAAAAAAAGTCAAACTAGACAGCATTTCATGCATTATTGTTGTTCTTTTTATTTGAATTTCTGTAAAGTTTATTTAAAAATGGTTTATATACTATTTAAGTGCATTGCTTACATTATTTATTATTGTTGGAGAACATTTTTTAAGAGTTGATTTTGTGTTCTCAAATACACATCTATTACAGTCAAGTGCCGGTGCCAGACAGCGATATACGCCATTCTTTTGTCTCTATACAAAACGAGACATTTGCTTAAGCTTTGCGAACATCATCGTCTCAAATTGTCAATGCGCAGTTACAAGTGACTTTTAAGTTTAAGCACCCATTTACAATGTAGTGCATGTCTGATTGTGTTTGTCGGAATAAGAATTACTCTCCATAGTTAAAGGCCATTAGTGATTGTTTTGTTTTGTTTTCTCTATTAATAAAACGCATTTAAAATAATCTAGCGAGCAAACTCCATCTGTACCAACATCTATCCACCTTAAAAGGATGTTATTTTAAATAATATGGAAATTTGTGTAATCAAGTTAATGCCGACTCTTATTATTTAGCCCATGAGGCAAAGATAAAGCTGCATGTTTTGCATTTTAAATGTTGTGCAAAATACTGCCTTACAAAGACAAAAACCTTAACTCGCTAGAGTGTGGAACTGAGAAAAAAAATCTTCTTGAGACTAGCGTTCTGGACACATAACCTTCTGTGTTATGCGTCTTTTCAGTATGCGGGGGTTTCGGCTGTCTGACTCTGCCCTTGTGGTTGTGAACTTGGTTCGTCCCGCGGATTTATGCTAGACGCTGTGATTGTCTGTATAACCCGCTTGTAACAGCTGTTTTGATGTTGTTTGGACCAGTGCACTTGTTGCTTCACTATGTTAGGTAGTAGCCTACCATGTTGTTCAGCGCGGGGCTGAAGGCGCCTGCGCTGTTTTGGCACTCTGCCAGCTTGATGCATGAGTGATTCCACAAGGTCTGCTACCCAACCTGGGTAAGGAGGGGCGCTATTTCTTTGTTAATCGTATTTATTCCAACGCATCTTAATGTCTCTTAAGTCTTTGACACTACGAATTCAAGGATCAACTCGATACTTTTTTTTGCATCATATAGCCTAGGATAGCCTACTTAAATGTCTTTATTGAAGATTAACAGTCATTACCTTCAACCTCTACAGGACACCTCTGTGATGCAATGCGTTTTCATCTTGACCATTGGCTGAGATTTCTCGAGGTGTCTTATTCCAATTTGATTATTAGGCTACTCCCATTTATACCAACAACGCTCCATATACTGTCTCCTAAGTGTTTGTTACAAGTAATTCAAGGAACAACATTCTTTTTGCCTCATATACTCCACTGAACAAGGTAAGCTTTCCTTTTTTTATAGGCTACATAAGATCCAAATTGCTTCTAATCAGCAGCATAACCTATGTTTTAGTTAAGGGTCTCTTTACAGTCTTCAGTTATATTTTTTATTTAGGCATATCGCTGGCCTAAATAAGCAAAGAATAAGCTGCTTTAAAATATACATATATATCTGTCTATATTAATGACTCGTTTACATGTAATATTTTTTACACATCCAAGGACCCATTCTTGGCCATCCTATTTTTATCTTATGCTACTGTCCATTCTAACGCGTTGTGCTTTTTAGCGTTGATGCTACACTTTGCAACTTGGTTGATCTAGGCCTAATAAAAGTTACCTAAGACGTGTCTGTATACGTATACGTATACGTATACGTATATTTATTATAAATTTTATATTATTTGCTCTTCAATGGAATGTATGCGCTCACTTCACAAATAATGTAGAACACTTCTGGAAAGGTTTTCTTACCCCATCTCTTTAAGATGGCCGGCCACCTTCGGCTTGTACCCATTATTTTTCCTTTTTTGTCTCGCTCCTCAGCTCATTCGACATATCTGATCCAACGGATTATTTAACGTGGTTTATTCAACTAAAATTGTATATTTAGCACTGTCCACGTACAATACACTCGATTTCTTAGTAGGCCCTACCCGTGTCTTACCTTATCCTGTTACATCTATGCTTCAACATTGCACAGTTTGTAATTGGAAATTGTTGTGTCTGAGCGCTTTATTTCTTTATAGAAACTTTTAAATCTTTATCTTTTTTTTTAAAGGCATTTACAACGTTTTCAAAAAAGTATCAGGCCTATTACATGATCGACTATTTTTATTTTTATTTTTTAGTTTATTATATAAAAAAAATAAGACTCAAACATACTCTCAAAATATCTTTATTTGCGTATTATACTGCTACACATAGGGCCTATTTCTACTATTACATGCTTGTATTGTTTGCTTATTTATTGTATCTATTTTTAAATTCACACATATATTTACTGTTTCAGATTATGGCAGACTACACTTCACCCTCTAAGATTCCCAAAATCCACCACCCTGAGGCAGACGTAATCCATGACCGCCTTCAGCTACTTGCTGTAAGACTGTGAAAGGCTGTAAAATGTTGTGCCTTTATTATTTTGCTTTGACGTCTGCTACATCATATTTTCAATTACACAAATCACACTGATTTTAACACTAATTCTTTACTCTTTCAATAGTACAAGTGCCATGACCCCACAGTCAACCCCAGAGAAACAGGCCAACAACTTTGCACCCTTGCTACAGATTTAATGACCATCATGTCACGGTGGCAAAAACAACAACTTGCACTTCAACAGACCGTACAAACTCTAAGAACAGAACTAATCAAAACAAAAACAAAACTCTCAGAAGCTCAAGGATCAGCTAAGCTTTTAGCAGCAACCAAAGACTTTTGCAAAGATGGTAACACAATCTGTCTTCTGTTATATATATAATAAGTATTTTTAGCGCAATTTTCCTACGGACAAAATTGCGATTGTTAACTCATGATTTCTGTTCTGTCTGTGCGCACCAATCTTGCACTTCTATCTCCTCCTCAACCAGACCACCTAGAGACTTCGGGTTTTCGGCATTATGTTAAGGAAGGTCTAATCTCAGGAACGCACAAAAAAAAAAAAAAAAAAAAACATAAAAAGATTTACTATCTCTTAGTGTTGTGATCCCATGACGTCAGAAAATTGCGCTAAAACACTCACTGAGTTTTTATTACTTGTTTTTTACTACACTAGTCAAAACAATGATAACGTCCTCTTTTTTCACAGACCTATCTAATACCGCTACACAAACTGATCCACCTTCAGCGGAAAATGCAGACATGCTAAGTTCAACAAAACACTTTTGCAAAGATGGTAAAATATTCTAATTTCTGTGGTTCATATCATTACAGTTTTTGTTTTTTACAGTATGTGTCTCCACGGAAACTATTATAACTTCCTCTTTTCTTTTGCAGACCTACATGACACCACACAATCTGCTCTTCCAGTGGAGGCCAAGGATGTGTGACCCCAAATTCACACGTTACCTTTGAATGTGCACTGTTTTTAAAAACTTAAATTTTGTTTTGTTTGCTTTTTTTTTACCTGGACTTAGCTCTTCTTTACACTTTTTATATATATTTAACATAATTTCCTTATCTTATTGTTTTGCTTAAATATAATTGTAACTTTCTAAATATTTTACAAATAAAAAACCTTTACATCACACTGTCTCCCTAACTTACAATAGCAAACAGTACTTTGTGTTTTGCATTTCCCATATGACCAATTACATTGAGTATTGCTTATATGATTTACATCAAACTTCAACCATATTTATAGTGAAACACTAACTATTGAATGATCTGGGTAACAGCATATTATTAACTTTTAACCATTTCAACAGTCAGAAGATTGCTAATACACTACAGTTGTCCAATATAGATCAATTCTTATAACAAATCTTTTCAATCTTATATTTCCCTGTCAGTTTGCCTAATTTAAAATGACTTGGTTAAAAAATAACTGTTTAAATTCAGTTGATACTACTCTGTCAATGTAGTTTTATTTTTACTTTATTAAATTGATACACATA
Source organism: Squalius cephalus (assembly GCA_022829025.1). NCBI lineage: Eukaryota > Metazoa > Chordata > Actinopteri > Cypriniformes > Leuciscidae > Squalius > Squalius cephalus. The sequence goes on from CM040798.1 coordinate 20,837,936, forward strand.
TTTCTTTCAAATATACTGTATATTTTTTTCTTTTACTTTTCTGTTCCTATAAAGACTTTTATTGTTAGAACCTAAATTCCTATGGCCTAAATTTTTCCTATGAAGGGCCCCAAATAATTTAAGGATGTGGACCATAAGTAAACATTATATAAACATCATACCAAACTGTATTATTGTAACATTATTGATTATGATTTCAAAATATTTACAATTAAATAAGCACACAGAAAACATCACACTGTACTCTTACCAATGCAGCTTTATTTTCCAATTCCAGGTCAATGTCTAACAGAACTATTGTTTCGTTCAAACTTAGAATATAGCAACTTATATAACAAATATATAATGCAGACAAAAATACACAGCAATGATATATAGGCCTATATATATAGAGAGAGAGAGAGAGAGAGAGGACATTTCACATTTTATGTTATTTATTTGTTTTTTTTCTTTCATCCATACTAATCTGCATATTTTAACTTGAATATCATTCATTAATAAAAACATTTATACTATATACTAAATAAACTATATACTAAAACTATACTAAAACTATATACAGTATATATTCTCAATATATCCTTACATCTGTTCGAGGGAGATCAGGCCGAGCATGATATATTTGTACCAACATATGATCCAACTTTCACAATTCCATGAAAATATTGCAAACATGGCAAACTTGCACGTCTACTGGCTAATAAATGTGATGTGTCTGTCGAGTTTCATGCAATTTCAAGTATGCTAATCATTATTTTCATACAGGACATCATTCAAACTGCAAAGTGTTAACTTTCGTTTTTAAGTTAATGACGCAAAAGCCACCAGCGGTGTCACACGTTGATTAACATACAATAGATGTAATAGTTTTACATAGAATATCACAAAAATATTAACAACTTGTTTTTTCAACATCTTCAGTGAAAGTGAACACAGTGAACGTTTCAATGGCAAGAAAAAAAACAATCTATGAAAGTCCTATTACAGGCGGAAAGGTACAAAAAAGATGTGCAATCTAGCAAGTGCACACATGAACTATAAACACCTACTAAAATGGATTTTGCCTTTGATTGGTGCTAACGATTTCAGCAGCTTTCAGTCCATAATGGCGGACGCGGCGCGCCTCCGCAGCGCCATCTACAGACTGTTACCCATAACACAACAGAGTTTCGCCTCTTGGGCTTCTATACTCTTTGGTGTTATGTTTAAAAGTATCATTCTTTCCAACGTGCACCATTATCAATGTCAGTGTGGACGTCTGTATTTTTCTTTCACTTTTATATTAGCGTTTTAAAAGCACCCGCTCGTGTCACATGTCGATTAACCGGTGGGAAAATATCCTCAGACACATACCTAATAAATGTATATTTAAATACAATATTGGCCTACCTGGTAAAAAGTTTTATATACTATTTTGATGTCCTTTTGGACACAAGAGGGCAGTATAGCCCTATGTTAGCTTTTTTGTTTCACCAAATAGCACTAAATAGCCTGTTTTTAACTTTTTCATTCTTCTTGAATTGCAAAAACAGAATAAAATGGGTTTAGTTGTGATATTTGTATACTTTTATATAGAAATAAATGGTATATAATTACATTTTTAGAAAATTTGAGGCTTTTAGTGTTTCCTTTTTGGACATAAATCCCTCGCCATAGCAAAACCGTTTGAGATATTTATTATCCGTTCACAATTTAGCATATTTAATGTATTTTCATAATGTTGAAAAAGTTTGGTGGGAATAAAATAAATAGTTTAAGAGGAGTGGCTAAAAATTCAGAGGCTGATTTTGCAAAAAAATCCACATTCAGACCAAAATATCTGACTTCCTGATGGCTGGAGCTAATGAATGTAAATTAGAAAGTTGTCCGGCTTGATGAGAAAAATATACAAACTAATTTTGTTTTACTGTATTTAAAACTAACCCCCCTACTTTTGTCAAAAGCATGTTGAAAGTGACACACTTCCTGCTGCCAGTTGGTGGCGCTATAACTTTGACTCACAATAGTTACATCCATCTGATCGGCCTCTTACCACGAACACACTGCTGAAGTTTCATCAAGATCAGTTAATGTATGCAGAAGTTATTCCACTTCGTGTTTCTCTTTTCTCGCCATAAATTCGATTCCTCGCCACGGCCAAACCGTTCGAGATATCAAAAATCCGTCCGCAATTTAGCATCCTCAATGTCTTGACTACATGCACACCGAGTTTGGAGGGGACACAGTGAATTTTCTAGGAGGAGTATTTCACATTCCACAGCAAGCGTTTTCCAAACAACCCATAAAAGCCGACTTCCTGTTGGGCTGGCGTAAAACTTGACCGGGGGAAAGTTGTTCGGCACAATGAGATCTATATGTGTACCGAGTTTCATATTAATTCATGCAAGCGTGTTTGATATATGGACCAAGTTTTAGAACCCCGTTCAAGGGGGCGCTGTTGAGCCCCCCAGCCACGCCCGGGTACCAGCTTCAGCCCGGCCCTGATGGCCGTGTGTTCTGACCTGTGTGCAAAGTTTCAAGAGTTTTCGAGCATGTTAAGGGTCCCAAAAGCCCCTGAAACCTTGAAAACAAACATTAAACTCAACAGACAAATCCCTCCCACCCCTCACACACACAGAGACAGACACAGAGAGAGAAAATTCTCCAGAAAATCCACATTCAAACCAAAATATCTCTCTTCCTCTTGGTCCGAGCTAGTTACTGTAAATTAGAAAGTTGTCCGTCTTGATGAGAACAATAAACATACCAAGTTTGGTTGCTGTTGATAAAACTAACCCCCCACTTTTGACTAAAGGTGGCGCTACTGAGCCATTTCACCACGCCCGTTTCTGAAACTTTGCACATGTCTACTGGATAATAAATGTGATGTGTCTGTCGAGTTTCATGCATTTTCAAGCATGTGAAGAGTCTCAAAAGCATCCGAAAAGAATATTAAAGTTTGATGCGTTGCCACGGCAACAGTATCTAAGATATCAATAATCCTTTCACAGGCCTACATCTGCCGTGTGTTTACATTATACACATAAAGTTTGAAGCAAATCGGGTAAAAATAAGAGGGAGATTTCAAAGCATTTTGAAAGTGACACACTTCCTGTTGCCAGTTGGTGGCGCTATAACTTTGACTCACAAATGTCACATCCATGTGATCGGCCTCTTACAACTAACACACTGCAGAAGTTTCATCAAGATCAGTTAATGTATGCAGAAGTTATAACACAATTCCTGTTTGAATTATTCGCCATAAATTCGTTTCCTTGCCACGGCCAAACCGTTCGAGATATCAAAAATCCGTCCGCAATTTAGCATCCTCAATGTCTTGACTTCATGCCGACCGAGTTTGGAGGCGAATGGATGAATTTCCTAGGAGGAGTACATCAAATTCTACAGCATGCGTTTCCAAACAACCCATAATAGCTGACTTCCTGTTGGTCTGGCGTAAAACTTAGAGCACGAAAGTTGTTCGGCCCGATGAGGTCTATATGTGTACCGAGTTTCATATTATTACATGCAAGCGTGTCTGATTTATGGACAAGTGTTCGGATCCAGTTCCAGGGGGCGCTGTCGAGGCCCCCTGCCACGCCCGGGTACCAGCTTCGGTCCGGCCCTGATGGCCGCGGGTTCTGACCTGTGTGCAAAATTTCAAGAGTTTTCGAGCATGTTTAGGGCCCCAAAAGTGCCCGAAAGGTTGACAAAATAATAATAATAATAATAAATATAGCTGCGAGCAGCGATTACGGGCCCAAGCCGGTGGCACCGCAACCCCGGTGCCTTTAGTTACCTAAAGGCACCGGGGTGGCGGTACCGCCGGCTTTGGCCCTTCATCACTGCTCGCAGCTATATTTATATATATATATATAAAAGACCAAAAATATTACTTGACTTACCTTATTCTGATTTTATGATACACTCAAAATATTCCACAACAAATCCTTTAAATGTAATGTAAAAATAAAAATGAAAGAAAGCAGTGTTGGGCTCACGTAACCCTCTTGTTTCAACATTTGCGATGTATTTGGATGCTAAACTATTCTTTATTATAGGCTTTGTTCTTCACTCATGTTCCAATATCGATGGAAAAAATCATCCTCTTCACAAGCGCAAAAATGTGCTTGGAAACATCACAGTGGAGCGGTGCTTACTGTGAATGTATGAATTGTACTACTGACTATTTAGAGCAGTGTAATTTTTATATGTTAGGTTGACTATTTTATTATTATATTTTATGAAGGCTATAATGAACAGGCTGCGATGTCAAGATTACAATGCTGTAATGTGTGTGTGTGTGTGTGTGTGTGTGTGTGTGTGTTTGTGTGTGTGTGTGTGTGTTCATGTTTTTCTATCCCGGTGGGGACTTCAACCTGAATGCACACCGACTCATGGGGACTCGTGTCACAGTGGGGACCTAAATAGAGGTCCCCATGGGTAAACAAGCTTATAAATCATACAGAATGAGTTTTTTTGGAAATGTAAAAATGCAGAAAGTTTTCTGGGATAGGTAGGTTTAGGGCTAGGGTTAGTGTGAGGAGATAGAATATACAGTTTGTACAGTATAAAACCATTAAGTCTATGGAGAGTCCCAACAAAGATAGTAAACCGTGTGTGTGTGTGTGTGGCGTGGGTGCGATTGAAAAAAAAAAACATACTCCGTCATTATACAGGACGACATTCAAACTGCAAAGTGTTAACTTATATTTGTGTACAGTTGCAATAAAACACAACATTGTGCTTTTGTAAAATAATTTCAAGCAATCCTCCCCCCAAAAGGTGCTAATTTTAAAATTAAACTAAAATGCTCATATTAGCTATTTAAAACGGTGCACATCCACGGTGAGGAACGAGCAGAACAGAGTGAACGTTTTTCAGTTAATTCCTACTTCTATAGGAATTCATTTGAAACGCTCGCTCAACCACTATCAATGTCAGTGCGGACTAACATATTTTACTTTCGTTTTTAAGTTGGCAATTCAAAAGCCCCCAGCGGTGTCACACGTCGATTAATCGGTGGGAAAATATCCTCAGACACATACCTAATAAATGTATATTTAAATACATTATTGGCCTAGCTGGTAAAAAGTTTTATATATTATTTTGATGTCCTTTTGGACACAAGAGGGCAGTATAGCCCTATGTTTGCTTTTTTGTTTAACCAAATAGCACTAAATAGCCTGTTTTTAACTTTTTCATTCTTCTTGAATTGCAAAAACGGAATAAAATGGGTTTAGTTGTGATATTTGTTTACTTTTATATAGAAATAAATGGTATATAATTACATTTTTAGAAGATTTTTAGTGTTTCCTTTTTGGACATTACTTTAACCCCTCGCCATAGCAAAACCGTTTAAGATATTTATTATCCATTCACAATTTAGCATATGTAATGTATTTTCATCATGTTGAAAAAGTTTGGTGGGAATAAAATAAATAGTTTAAGAGGAGTGGCTAAAAATTCAGAGGCTGATTTAGCAAAAAAAATCCACATTCAGACCAAAATATCTGACTTCCTGATGGCTGGAGCTAATGAATGTAAATTAGAAAGTTGTCCGGCTTGATGAGAACAATATACAAACAATTTTTTTTTTACTGTAGTTAAAACTAACCCCCCCACTTTTGTCAAAAGCATGTTGAAAGTGACACACTTCCTGCTGCCAGTTGGTGGCGCTATAACTTTGACTCACAATAGCTACATCCATCTGATCGGCCTCTTACCACGAACACACTGCTGAAGTTTCATCAAGATCAGTTAATGTATGCAGAAGTTATTCCACTTCGTGTTTCTCTTTTCTCGCCATAAATTCGATTCCTCGCCACGGCCAAACCGTTCGAGATATCAAAAATCCGTCCGCAATTTAGCATCCTCAAAGTCTTGACTACATGCTGACTGAGTTTGGAGGTGATTGAATGAATTCTCTAGGAGGAGTACATCACATTCCACAGCAAGCGTTTTCCAAACAACCCATAATAGCCGACTTCCTGTTGGGCTGGCGTGAAACTTGACAGAGGGAAAGTTGTTCGGCCCGATGACATCTATATGTGTACCGAGTTTCATATTAATTCATGCAAGCGTGTTTGATATATGGACCAAGTTTTCAGACCCCGTTCAAGGGGGCGCTGTTGAGCCCCCCTGCCACGCCCGTTTCTGAAACTTTTCACATGTCTACTGGCTAATAAGTGTTATGTGTCTGTCGAGTTTCATCCAATTTCAAGCATGCTAAGAGTCTCAAACGCATCCGAAAAGAATATTAAAGTTTGATGCGTTGCCACGGCAACAGTATCTAAGATATCAATAATCCTTTCACAGGTCTACCATGTGCCATGTGTCTACATTATACACATAAAGTTTGAAGCAAATCGGGTAAAACTAAGAGGGTGATTTCAAAGCATTTTGAAAGTGACAAACTTCCTGCTGCCAGTTGGTGGCGCTATAACTTTGACTCACAATAATTACATCCATCTGATCGGCCTTTTACCACGAACACATTGCTGAAGTTTCATCAAGATCAGTTAATGTATGCAGAAGTTATAACACACTTCCTGTGTCCCATTATTCGCCATAAATTCGTTTCCTCGCCACGGCCAAACCGTTCGAGATATAAAAAATCCGTTCGCAATTTAGCATCCTCAATGTCTTGACTTCATTCACACCGAGTTTGGTGGCGATCGGATGAATTCCCTAGGAGGAGTATTTCACATTCCATTGTATGCGTTTTCCAAACAACGTATAATAACCGACTTCCTGTTGGGCTGGTGTAAAACTTAGAGCACGAAAGTTGTTCGGCCCGATGAGATCTATATGTGTACTGAGTTTCATATTATTACATGCAAGCGTGTTTGATTTATGGACCAAGTTTTCAGACACCATTCCAGGGGGCGCTGTCGAGCCCCCGTGCCACGCCCGGGTACCAGCTTCAGTCCGGCCCTGATGGCCGCAGGTTCTGACGTGTGTGCAAAATTTCAAGAGTTTTTGAGCATGTTAAGGGCCCCAAAAGTGCCCGAAAGGTTGACAAAATAATAATAATAATAATAAATATAGCTGCGAGCAGCGATTACGGGCCCAAGCCGGTGGCACCGCAACCCCGGTGCCTTTAGTTACCTAAAGGCACCGGGGTGGCGGTACCGCCGGCTTTGGCCCTTCATCGCTGCTCGCAGCTATATTTATATATATATATATATATATATATATATATATATATATATATATATATATATATATATATATATATATATATATATATAAATATATATATATACAGGGTGGCCCATTTATATGGATACACCGTAATAACATGGGAATGGTTGGTGATATTAAAGTCCTGTTTGTGGCACATTAGTATATGTGATGGTCACCACCCATCTTGAGAAGTTTGCCCCCTCACATATACTAATGTGCCACAAACAGGACTTTAATATCACCAACCATTCCCATGTTATTACGGTGTATCCATATAAATGGGCCACCCTGTATATATATATATATATAAAATACCAAAAATATTGCTTGACTTACCTTATTCTGATTTTATGATACACTCAAAATATTCCACAACAAATCCTTTAAATTTAATGTAAAAATAAAAATGAAAGAAAGCAGTGTTGGGCTCACGTAACCCTCTCATTAGAATCAAAATGTTTCAACATTTGCTATGTATTTGGATGCTAAACTATTCTTTATTATAGGCTTTGTTCTTCACTCGTGTTCCAATATCAACGGAAAAAATCATCCTTTTCACAAGCGCAAAAATGTGCTTGGAAACACCACAGTGGAGCGGTGCTTACTGTGAATGTATGAATTGAGAGTCCCCACAAAGATAGTAAACCGTGTGTGTGTGTGTGTGTGTGTGTGTGTGTGTGTGTGTGTGGCGTGGGCGCGTTTGAACAGTGGACACATAAAAACATACTCCGTCATTATACAGGACGACATTCAAACTGCAAAGTGTTAACTTATATTTGTGTACAGTCGCAATAAAACACAACATTGTGCTTTTGTAAAATAATTTCAAGCAATCCACCCCCCGAAAGGCGCTAATTTTAAAATTAAACTAAAATGCTCACGGCTGCATGGGCATTCATAACGGTGCGCGTCCACGGCGAGGAACGAGCGAGGAATGTTTTTCAGTTAATTCCTACTTCCATAGGAATTCATTTGAAATGCTTGCTCAACCACTATCAATGTCAGTGCGGACGAACATATTTTACTTTCGTTTTTAAGTTGGCGATTCAAAAGCCCCCAGTGGTGTCACACGTCGATTAACCGGTGGTAAAATATTCTCAAAGTCACATATTACCTAGTATATTTTTATATAGATACAATAGGCCTACCTGATTTTGAACACAAGAGGGCAGTATAGCCCTATGTATAAGGAGGAGTAACTAAAAACTCAGAGTCTGAAATATCCAAAAAATCCACATTCAGACCAAAATATCTGACTTCCAGATGGCCGGAACTAATGAATGTAAATTAGAAAGTTGTCTGGCTTGATGAGTACAATATACAAACTATTTTTTTTTTACTGTAGTTAAAACTAACCCGCCCACTTTTGTCAAAAGCATGTTGAAAGTGACACACTTCCTGCTGCCAGTTGGTGGCGCTATAACTTTGACTCACAATAGTTACATCCATCTGATCGGCCTCTTACCACGAACACACTGCTGAAGTTTCATCAAGATCAGTTAATGTATGCATAAGTTATTCCACTTCGTGTTTCTCTTTTCTCGCCATAAATTCGTTTCCTCGCCACGGTCAAACCGTTCGAGATATCAAAAATCCGTCCGCAATTTAGAATCCTCAATGTCTTGACTTCATGCACACTGAGTTTGGTGGGGATTGGATGAATTCTCTAGGAGGAGTACTTCACATTCCACAGCAAGCGTTTTCCAAACAACCCATAATAGCCGACTTCCTGTTGGGCTGGCGTAAAACTTGACCGGGGGAAAGTTGTTCGGCCCGATGAGATCTATATGTGTACCGAGTTTCATATTAATTCATGCAAGCGTGTTTGATCTATGGACCAAGTTTTGGGACACCGTTCAAGGGGGCGCTGTTGAGCCCCCCTGCCACGCCCGGGTACCAGCTTCAGCCCGTCCCTGATGGCAGGGGGTTCTGACTTGTGTGCAAAGTTTCAAGAGTTTTTGAGCACGTTAAGGACCCCAAAAGCCCCTGAAACCTTGATTAACAATATAAAAGCAATAGTCAAATCCCCCCCTCCCCTCACACACACAGAGACACAGAGACACAGAGAGAGGGAGAGAAAATTCTCCAGAAAATCCACATTCAAACCAAAATATCTCTCTTCCTCTTGGTCCGAGCTAGTTACTGTAAATTAGAAAGTTGTCCGTCTTGATGAGAACAATACACATACCAAGTTTTGTTGCTGTTGATAAAACTAACCCCCCCACTTTTGACTAAAGGTGGCGCTACTGAGCCATTTCACCACGCCCGTTTCTGAAACTTTGCACATGTCTACTGGATAATAAATGTGATGTGTCTGTCGAGTTTCATGCATTTTCAAGCATGTGAAGAGTCTCAAAAGCATCCGAAAAGAATAGTAAAGTTTGATGCGTTGCCACAGCAACAGTATCTAAGATATCAATAATCCTTTCACAGGTCTACATCTGCCGTGTGTTTACATTATACACATAAAGTTTGAAGCAAATCGGGTAAAAATAAGAGGGTGATTTCAAAGCATTTTGAAAGTGACACACTTCCTGTTGCCAGTTGGTGGCGCTATAACTTTGACTCACAAATTTCACATCCATGTGATCGGCCTCTTACAACTAACACACTGCTGAAGTTTCATCAAGATCAGTTAATGTATGCAGAAGTTATAACACACTTCCTGTTTGAATTATTCGCCATAAATTCGTTTCCTTGCCACGGCCAAACCGTTCGAGATATCAAAAATCCGTCCGCAATTTAGCATCCTCAGTGTCTTGACTTCATGCCGACCGAGTTTGGAGGCGAATGGATGAATTTCCTAGGAGGAGTACATCAAATTCCACAGCATGCGTTTCCAAACAACCCATAATAGCTGACTTCCTTTTGGTCTGGCGTAAAACTTAGAGCACGAAAGTTGTTCGGCCCGATGAGGTCTATATGTGTACCAAGTTTCATATTATTACATGCAAGCGTGTCTGATTTATGGACAAGTGTTCGGATCCCGTTCCAGGGGGCGCTGTCGAGGCCCCCTGCCACTCCCGGGTACCAGCTTCAGCCTGGCCCTGATGGCCGCGGGTTCTGACCTGTGTGCAAAATTTCAAGAGTTTTCGAGCATGTTAAGGGCCCCAAAAGTGCCCGAAAGGTTGACAAAATAATAATAATAATAATAATAATAATAATCCTACCGAAAACAATAGGGCCTTCGCCCTTTCAGGGCTTGGGCCCTAATAAATAATCCTACCGGAAACAATAGGGCCTTCGCCCTTTCAGGGCTTGGGCCCTAATAAATAATCCTACCGAAAACAATAGGGCCTTCGCCCTTTCAGGGCTTGGGCCCTAATAATAATAATAATCCTACCGAAAACAATAGGGCCTTCGCCCTTTCAGGGCTTGGGCCCTAATAAACAGAGCAATTCCAAGAGGGTCCTCACACCATCGGTGCTCGGGCCCTAATAATAAACAGAGCAATTCCAAGAGGGTCCTCACACCATCGGTGCTCGGGCCCTAAATATAGCTGCGAGCAGCGATTACGGGCCCAAGCCGGTGGCACCGCAACCCCGGTGCCTTTAGTTACCTAAAGGCACCGGGGGTGGCGGTTCCGCCGGCTTTGGCCCTTCATCGCTGCTCGCAGCTATATTTATATATATATATATATATATATACATTTATATATATATATAAATATATAAAAGACAGAAAATATTACTTGACTTACCTTATTCTGATTTTATGATACACTCAAAATATTCCACAACAAATCCTTTAAATTTAATGTAAAAATAAAAATGAAAGTAAGCAGTGTTGGGCTCACGTAACCCTCTCATTAGAATCAAAATGTTTCAACATGTGCGATGTATAAAAACTGGATGTATAAAGGAATAAGTCAAGTAAAAGATTTATACGAGGAAGGTATAATGTTGTCATTCCAACAACTGATGAGAAAATACGATATCCCTCAGAAACATTTTTTCAAATATTTACAAATAAGAAGTTTTATACACTCTGAAATAAAAAATTATTTAGAACCCCCTTTGTCAATTATAGAAAATCACACGTTAAAACATTTAAGGGACAAGGGCAATCTGTCATTCTTTTATAATATACTTTTAGAGGGATCAAAAGAGAGTTCGCTGTCTTATTTAACAGCATGGAAGAATGATCTTCAGGAAGACATTTCTAAAGAAGAATGGATGGAATCTTGTTTATTTGCCCAAAATCACAGCATCAATACTAGGTGTAAATTACTGCAATATAAATGGCTTATGCGGACCTACATTACCCCAGTAAAACTACATAAATTTAATCCAAATATTCCAGATAGTTGTCTAAAATGCAAACAAGAAATTGGTACCCTTTATCATTGTATATGGGAGTGTAATGAGATTCAAGGATTTTGGAAGGAGATTGTTTTTATGATTGGTAAACTGGTTGAAGAAAATGTTCCTCTTGCACCTAAATTTTGTTTGTTTCATATATACCCAGTAAATTTTGAGGTGAATGCAAGAAAGCGAAAACTAATTGATTTCAGTTTGCTTCAGGCCAAGCGTGCTATTGCTTTAAAATGGAAGGAGACCCAAGGACCCTCCTGTAGTCAGTGGTTTAAAGAAATGACCTGCAACCTTGCCTTGGAAAAACTGACTTATGTCGTTAAAGGGAAACTAAAAGACTTTTACAAAATTTGGGCTCCCTTTTTGCACTACTGTAACCAAGTTGATCAGACAACATGGGATGACTGAAATAGCAAAGTAAACTACACAATGTAAAGCTGTGAACTGTGATACCGAAATGTATATATTTTTATTTTATTTTTATTTTTATTTTTATGGTTTAGTTTTGTTCTAGATGTCCTGTATTGTGTTTATTATTGTCTTTATTTATTATTTTTTTTTTATTATTTATTTATTTATTTATTTTTTGTCTTTGTTTATATTGTTTTAATGTACAAACAAAAGCCAATAAACATTAAAAAAAAAAAAAAAAAAAAAACATGTGCGATGTATTTGGATGCTAAACTATTCTTTATTATAGGCTTTGTTCTTCACTCGTGTTCCAAAATCGACGGAAAAAATCATCCTCTTCACATGCGCAAAAATGTGCTTGAAACATCACAGTGGAGCGGTGCTTACTGTGAATGTACGAATTGTACTACTGACTATTTAGAGCAGTGTAATTTTTATATGTTAGGTTAACTATTTTATTATTATATTTTATTAAGGCTATAATGAACCGGCTGCGATGTCAAGATTGCAATGCTGGAATGTGTGTGTGTGTGTGTGTGTGTGTGTGTGTGTGTGTGTGTGTGTGTGTGTATATGTGTGTTCATGTTTTCCTATCCCGGTGGGGACTTCAACCTGAATGCACACAGACTCATGGGGACTCGTGTCACAGTGGGGACCTAAATAGAGGTCCCCATGGGTAAACAAGCTTATAAATCATACAGAATGAGTTTTTTTGGAAATGTAAAAATGCAGAAAGTTTTCTGGGATAGGTAGGTTTAGGGGTGGGGTTAGTGTGAGGAGATAGAATATACAGTTTGTACAGTATAAAAACCATTAAGTCTATGGAGAGTCCCCACAAAGATAGTAAACCGTGTGTGTGTGTGTGTGGCATGGGCGCGATTGAACAGTGGACACATAAAAACACATAAAAACATACTCCGTCATTATACAGGACGACATTCAAACTGCAAAGTGTTAACTTATATTTGTGTACAGTCACAATAAAACACAACATTGTGCTTTTGTAAAATAATTCCAAGCAATCCACCCCCCGAAAGGCGCTAATTTTAAAATGAAACTAAAATGCTCATGGCTGCACGGGCATTCATAACGGTGCGCATCAAGAGGCGCCCTCTGCAGGCATTTGTTATTTATGTACATAAGTTATGTTTATATTAGTTTATATAATTTATTTTACATGGGTATATTTTAACAGTGTTCTTCAGTAAAACCAATATAATTACTTACTTTGATACTTTACTTGAACCAATTATTGTGGCTTGTTATTATATATTTGTATTTTAATTAATTTTAAAGGCTGTTGTTAACTTGAATCTATTTTTTACCACAATTTTTTTTATTCGATTACTTGAATAGAATACTCGATTACTAAAATAATCGATAGCTACAGTCCAATTATAATAAAAAAGATTGCTGTTTAAAGCATTTGTTTGTTTCCCAATACTGAAAGCTAATGAAAACGTAATGTGTAATCCTACTGCTCCCTCAAGTGGACAAAAGTGGTATTATAGCTTGCATTTTACAATTTAAGTGTTTGAATGAATGAGTGAATGAATGGGAATTTGGTTTTTTACTTATATCTCGGTAACCAGAATGCGAAAAATTCTAAAACTCAGAGCATAGATAGAGCTCGAGGAGCCCTGTTGAATGACACCATCACTTTGTTTTTGGACGATAAGCAAAGCTAGCCAACGACGGGCCCTTTCCAACGAGCTCTCACACAAGGTTCGGGGTGGTCTGGGTCAGGAGTTACGGCTGTTCAAAGTCGGGGGTCCCGCCGACTAGCGTTCCCCGGGGGTTGCGCTCCCGAGGCCCGCTACGACACGTTTCGATCAAGAGCCTGGAGAGGACCTTACCATCAATAGCGCCACCAACTGGCAGCAGGAAGTGTGTCACTTTCAAAATGCTTTGAAATAACCCTCTAATTTTACCCGATTTGCTTCAAACTTTATGTGTATAATGTAGACACACGGCAGATGTAGACCTGTGAAAGGTTTATTGATATCTTAAATACTGTTGCCGTGGCAACGCATCAAACTTTAATATTCTTTTCAGATGCTTTTGAGACTCTTAACATACTTGAAATTGGATGAAACTCGACAGACACATCACATTTATTATCAAGTAGAAATGTGCAAAGTTTCAGAAACGGGCGTGGTGAGGGGCTCAGTAGCGCCACCTTTAGTCAAAAATGGGGGCTTAGTTTTAAGTAGAGTCACAAAAATCGTTATGTATATTGTTCTCATCAAGCCGGTCAACTTTCTAATTTATAGTCATAAGCTGTGACCAACAGGAAGTGAGATATTTTGGTTTGAATGTGATTTTTTGGAGAATTCTCTCCCTCTCTCTCTCTGCCTCTGCGTCTCTGTGTGTGTGAGGGGTGGGGGGATTTGTCTTTTGAGTGAGATTTGTTTAAAATTCCTGTTTTTCAAGGTTTCAGGGGCTTTTGGGGCCTTTAACGTGCTCGAAAACTCTTGAAACTTTGCACACAGGTGAGAACCCGCGGCCATCAGGGCCGGGCTGAAGCTGGTACCCGGGCGTGGCAGGGGGGCTCAACAGCGCCCCCTGGAACGGGATCCGAACACTTGTCCATAAATCAAACACACTTGCATGTAATGATATGAAACTCGGTACACATATAGATCTCATCGGGCCGAACAACTTTCGTACTCTAAATTTTACGCCAGCCCAACAGGAAGTCGGCAATTATGGGTTGTTTGGAGAACGCTTGCTGTGGAATTTGAAACACTTCTCCTAGAGAATTAATTAAATCGCCACCAAACTCGGTGTGCATGAAGTCAAGACATTGAGGATGCTAAATTGCGGACGGATTTTTTATATCTCAAACGGTTTGGCCGTGGCGAGGACACGAATTTATGGCGAGAAAAGAGAAACACGAAGTGTTATAACTTCTGCACACATTAACTGATCTTGATGAAACTTCAGCAGTTTCAGCAGACTATTGTGAGTCAAAGTTATAGCGCCACCAACTGGCAGCAGGAAGTGTGTCACTTTCAAAATGTTTTTGACAAAAGTGGGGGGGTTAGTTTTACCCACAATTACAAAAATCAGTACGTATATTGGTCTCATCGAGCCGGACAACTTTCTTATTTACAGGCATTAGCTGCAACCAACAGGAAGTCAGATATTTTGGTCTGAATATGGATTTTTTGTTAAATCAGCCTCTGAGTTTTTAGTTACTCCTCCTAAAAGGTTTATTTTATTCCCACCAAACTTTTTCAACATGATAAAAATATATTAATGATGCTAAATTGTAAACGGATATTGAATATCTCAAACGGTTTTGCTATGGCGAGGGATTAAATTAATGTCAAAAAGGAAGCAGGAAACATCTCATAACTTCTAAAAATGTAATTATACACCATTTATTTTTATATAAAATTATACAAATATTAGAACTAAACCTATTTTATT
>CM040798.1:20858261-20860761 GCA_022829025.1 Squalius cephalus
AAGACTTTGAGGATGCTAAATTGCGGACGGATTTTTGATATCTCGAACGGTTTGGCCGTGGCGAGGAATCGAATTTATGGCGAGAAAAGAGAAACACGAAGTGGAATAACTTCTGCATACATTAACTGATCTTGATGAAACTTCAGCAGTGTGTTCGTGGTAAGAGGCCGATCAGATGGATGTAGCTATTGTGAGTCAAAGTTATAGCGCCACCAACTGGCAGCAGGAAGTGTGTAACTTTCAACTTGCTTTTGACAAAAGTGGGGGGGTTAGTTTTAACTACAGTAAAAAAAAAAATTGTTTGTATATTGTTCTCATCAAGCCGGACAACTTTCTAATTTACATTCATTAGCTCCAGCCATCAGGAAGTCAGATATTTTGGTCTGAATGTGGATTTTTTTTGCTAAATCAGCCTCTGAATTTTTAGCCACTCCTCTTAAACTATTTATTTTATTCCCACCAAACTTTTTCAACATGATGAAAATACATTACATATGCTAAATTGTGAATGGATAATAAATATCTTAAACGGTTTTGCTATGGCGAGGGATTAAAGTAATGTCCAAAAAGGAAACACTAAAAATCTTCTAAAAATGTAATTATATACCATTTATTTCTATATAAAAGTATACAAATATCACAACTAAACCCATTTTATTCTGTTTTTGCAATTTAAGAAGAATGAAAAAGTTAAAAACAGGCTATTAAGTGCTATTTGGTTAAACAAAAGAGCAAACATAGGGCTATACTGCCCTCTTGTGTCCAAAAGGACATCAAAATAATATATAAAACTTTTTACCAGCTAGGCCAATAATGTATTTAAATATACATTTATTAGGTATGTGTCTGAGGATATTTTCCCACCGGTTAATCGACGTGTGACACCGCTGGGGGCTTTTGAATTGCCAACTTAAAAACGAAAGTAAAATATGTTAGTCCGCACTGACATTGATAGTGGTTGAGCGAGCGTTTCAAATGAATTCCTATAGAAGTAGGAATTAACTGAAAAACGTTCACTCTGTTCTGCTCGTTCCTCACCGTGGATGCGCACCGTTTTAAATAGCTAATATGAGCATTTTAGTTTAATTTTAAAATTAGCACCTTTTGGGGGGAGGATTGCTTGAAATTATTTTACAAAAGCACAATGTTGTGTTTTATTGCAACTGTACACAAATATAAGTTAACACTTTGCAGTTTGAATGTCGTCCTGTATAATGACGGAGTATGTTTTTTTTTTTCAATCGCACCCACGCCACACACACACACACACACGGTTTACTATCTTTGTTGGGACTCTCCATAGACTTAATGGTTTTATACTGTACAAACTGTATATTCTATCTCCTCACACTAACCCTAGCCCTAAACCTACCTATCACAGAAAACTTCTGCAATTTTACATTTCCAAAAAAAAACTCATTCTGTATGATTTATAAGCTTGTTTACCCATGGGGACCTCTATTTAGGTCCCCACTGTGACACGAGTCCCCATGAGTTGGTGTGCATTCAGGTTGAAGTCCCCACCGGGATAGAAAAACATGAACACACACACACACACACACACACACACACACACACACACATTCCAGCATTGTAATCTTGACATCGCAGCCGGTTCATTATAGCCTTCATAAAATATAATAATAAAATAGTCAACCTAACATATAAAAATTACACTGCTCTAAATAGTCAGTAGTACAATTCATACATTCACAGTAAGCACCGCTCCACTGTGATGTTTCCAAGCACATTTTTGCGCTTGTGAAGAGGATGATTTTTTCCATCGATATTGGAACATGAGTGAAGAACAAAGCCTATAATAAAGAATAGTTTAGCATCCAAATACATCGCAAATGTTGAAACAAGAGGGTTACGTGAGCCCAACACTGCTTTCTTTCATTTTTATTTTTACATTAAATTTAAAGGATTTGTTGTGGAATATTTTGAGTGTATCATAAAATCAGAATAAGGTAAGTCAAGTAATATTTTTGGTCTTTTATATATATATATATAAATATAGCTGCGAGCAGTGATGAAGGGCCAAAGCCGGCGGTACCGCCACCCCGGTGCCTTTAGGTAACTAAAGGCACCGGGGTTGCGGTGCCACCGGCTTGGGCCCGTAATCGCTGCTCGCAGCTATATTTATTATTATTATTATTTGTTTTTTTTTTTCTACTTCTTGGGCACTTTTGGGGCCCTTAACATGCTCAAAAACTCTTGAAATTTTGCACACACGTCAGAACCTGCGGCCATCAGGGCCGGACTGAAGCTGGTACCCGGGCGTGGCACGGGGGCTCGACAGCGCCCCCTGGAATGGTGTCTGAAAAATTGGTCCATAAATCAAACACGCTTGCATGTAATAATATGAAACTCAGTCCACATATAGATCTCATCGGGCCGAACAACTTTCGTGCTCTAAGTTTTACACCAGCCCAAAAGGAAGTCGGTTATTATACGTTGTTTGGAAAACGCATACAATGGAATGTGAAATACTCCTCCT